>CAOKZL010001648.1:0-473966 GCA_948472985.1 Iguana delicatissima | reverse complement strand
GTTGTGTCCTGATCTACTGGTTCAGTTCAGGTATTCTTCCAGGTTAGAAGTAGTGGCATATCCTCCAGGTGTCCCAACTAATGAAAAAAAGCCAAAGGTATTCCATTCCTAAAGTCCAATGAAGAATTCTTCCTTAGTGCCAAGCCACAGTATAGTTTTGTTTATTTATTTGCTCTTGTTCTTAGTGTGATGTCTGGCACAACGGCAAATGCTACAACAGGGATATTCTTTCCCTCTGATTGCTGTTGAAGTGTGAAATACTGAGCTTACTTCTCTGTGTTATTCTGTGGGTTAGTTTGTTTTTCTTTCCCTTATGCAATCTAACAACAATTGTCTTCAAGCTATTTAGCAAGCCAAAATGCTTTAATCCTTAGCAAATCCATATGGCTGTAGTTTCAAAAATGTTAAGTGAACGGAAGCATGCAGATATTAAGATAAATTTTGATTGCCTGTTGTTGATGAGAAAAATTAGATTAGCAAATGTTAGTTTGCCCATGTACATATAAGTCATAAGGCAGCAGATAAAAATATTTTTGCTTACAACTGTTTAGCAGCTCTCTTTCTCCTTAAAATTATACTCTTAACTGTAAATAGCTACCTGGAGCTGATGAAACAGTACATTGAAATGATCTGCATAGTTTAATACCCACAGCTCTAGATAAAATTAATTAGGATATCAGTTCATGCAAAGTGCTACTAATATAATCTCTATAGCAATTTCAGAATGATGACATATAGCTATGCCCAGTCTTATTCTGAAGTTTGTGAAGACTTAATGCAGCTCCATTTTGCTGTAAAAAAATTAAGACCAATTATAAAATTAAGACACTAATATGTAAATATATCTTAGCTTTTTGCATTGCATTTTCAATACAGTATTTGAGTAACTATACCTTGAACAATGGCATTAACAAAAGAACAAGAGGGATTTAAAGTAGAAGAGACCTGTAATTCTTTCCCCACCAAATATGTCATGTTCCAGCTTTCCTGATATGTAGCTTCCCTCCATGCTTTCTCTTTCTTGAAGGAACGTGTGTCCTTCCAGATGTTGTTTACTTACAATTCCCATCATCTCACTTCATTATGCGGCTATGGCTGCAATCTAAAAACATCTAGAAGGCCCCACTTCTTCTCTTTCTGCTCTAGTGAATGATCTAGAATGGAAAAATGGAGGACGAGGGAGGGATTAAACTTCTTCCTCTTTGCTTTACTCAGTTTTTCTGTTCCTAAAGCTCCTTTTCCTGAAGTGTGGCATAAGATCCAGGTGGATTTGTAAAACATGTTGATGAAGTGAAGGTTGTTAGTGCTTAGATCCATTTGATTTGTCTTGATGTGACTAACATGATGTCCACCAGCTTTACCAAGCAATTTGGGTACAGTTATGTTGGCCATGGATGCAAACTCTCTCCTGCTGCCACGGGAGATAGAAAGATATAGAAGTCAATTGGCAAGGGGGGCAGCAAATAAAGAGGTGAGCCCAGAAAGACTGAAATTGGGTTACACTTAGACAACTCACCATATTTCTTTGGCCTTCTCAACAGTGAAGTCAAGTCTTTTCAATGTAAGGAGGGAAGAAGGTGGATGAAATGTAGTGACTGGATGTGTGCAAGGCATTTATATAGGAAACTTCTGGACTAGCTGGAACAAGAGAACATTCTAGCAGATGAACAAGCTGGCTTTAGGGAAAGCCGATCGACTATTGATCAATGTTTAATTTTGCAACATTTGACTGGGAAATATTCCTCTGGTAGTATTACTGCTCTGTATGCTGCTTTTATTGATTTTAAAGGCGCATTTGATTCCATCTCACGCTCCATATTATGGAGGAAAATGGAGGCATCCTCAATTGATAAGCGATTATTACATCTAATACGAATGTTACATGAAGGGACCTCCCTTAAAGTTCGATGCACCCCACAAGGACGTCTTACTAGAGCAATTAAAACAGAAGGGAGTTAAACAAGGATGCATCTTGGCTCCACTTTTGTTTAACTTCTATATTAAACTGAATGGTGGAGCGCTTTCATAATATCAACTTCCACCCACCAAAGCTAGCAGGAAGAATTATCCCCATACTGCTTTATGCAGATGATGCAGTTATTCTTCAAGAACACTTAATTGTCCATTTATAAACTGACTTAATGCTTAATTATGAAAAAACTAAAATTATGGCATTTGTCAAACATCCTAGGCAATTCTCTTGGCGTATAGACTCCCGTAGGATTGAACAGGTAACCTGCTTTAAATATCTGGGTGTAGTCTTTCACTCCTCAGGGAGTAGGAAAGCACATGGGGATTATGCTGCTAACAATGCCCAGAGGAGCTCAATGGCCATTCCAACATTTTTTAGAACTTACCAAAGGTGGATATTATGTTCCAGCTGCTTTAAAATTTGTTGGAGGCAAAAACAACTGCCCAACTTTTATATGGAGCCCAACTAGGACCCTTCCCTAACAATGTGATTTTGGAGCATGTGGGTCCGTTTCTAGAGGTCAGTTTTCCAAGTTCCAAAATGTGTATCTAATGCTACTCTGCAACTAGAGGCAGGCTTTTTGAGTATAGAGGCCAGGATATGGATGCCTATACTTTATTACTGGCTTAGGCTAGCCTTTTTTTCAAAGGGGCTGGCTTCTCTAGTGCTGAAGGATGAATTCCAGTCCTCATGGACCAAGGCAGTCTCAAGGAAAATTGTGACCTTTGGTCTCTCCCCAAATTCTCTGTTTCATTTGGGGTATAACCAGGCTAAAGCAGCCATTAAATAGCGCATCACAGACATAGAGCGACAAATGGATTTAGCCAAGTTTCTGCGTTCATTGTCAGTGAATGCAATAAGTACTTAAAAATGCCAATGGCTTATATAAGCAACTTAGAACCCAAACATCGTAAGGCCTTTACTCTGGTTCGATGTCGCGCTCTTCCTTCAGCTGTCCTTGATGGACACTATAAAAAAGTCGCATTCTCAGAAAGATGCTGTACCTTGTGCAAAACTGGTCAGATAGAAACTATAGAACATGTACTCCTTCAGTGTTCATTTTACAGAGATCTACGATTTGACCTTATTTTGCCAGTACTTCAAAACCATATGGGTAGATCTGATCAATTCTATGTCTCTTTGCTACTCACAGACACAAACCCCAAGATAACTCGTAGGGTGGCTAGTTTCTGTGCAGCAGCTATTAAAGTACGCCAGGCGATGGTCAGGTAATAATTGATATTTAACGGTATATATTATAGGTACATTTGTATGTAATTTTATGCACTTGTCTTAGGAGCTGTTTTATTGCTTTTAGTCTATTTTATATTCTCTGTAGTTTTAGACCAGCGCATAGCAGTAATATTGTTTTAAACTAAATCTAATATTTGCTGTTGACAACTCATTTAAGCATTTTAAATACCGTTTTAATCATTTTACCTTACTTTGTTACTGATCTTAATGTTTTATTTTATAATTTGTATACCCCTCTTGTGCTTGTCAATGACTGTAATAAAGATACATACATACATAGTAGTAAAAACGGTCTTATTATTAATATAAACCAGGTAAAAATATGATCCAGATCAGAAGCACAAGAAAATCTAATTAATAACCAAACAGCACAGTCAAATGACTGAAGAAAGAGAAAATCAGACCTTTAAAAGTTCAAAATCCATATCTAAGTCCAATATATAAAGAATTTAAAAAATAGATCCCAGAGCAAAGTAACAGGTAAAAGAGAGAAAGAAAAAAGAGGGACTGAGTACTTCATTCATGTATAGTCCCAATAGCAATCCTAAAAATGGATACTGTCACTTTAAATACAATACAAGAAAGCTCTAAAGCTACTGAAAGTTTTGAGCGGCTCAGAACAAAGGGCTTTTTGTCTTCTATAAGCAAAGAAGAGAAGGCTTTACAGGGAATGTAGTCCATATGGGGAGTGAAACCCTCACTTCCAGCTCTACCAAAGTGCACAATTCTCCTGAAACCTCAAGATCTGCTGTGGCCACTCTGTCCCAAGCAGACACTCTGCTGGTCTCGATCCTGGCTCAACAGACTCTTTGTACTTCCCATGTGTCTGGAAGTCTGAAGTGTATCAGGGAGTCTACTAGCTTGACAGAGAGCACCTCTCATCAGGCACAATGCTTCTGGGGTCCACAGTCAAGTGGAACTAGCTAGATGCTTTCTGCAACTTACCCGTTTTCAGCGCTGGGGTGCGGTGCTCGCGTGAGCAGCCTCCGGAGAGAGGTTGTCATGTCCGAGGTCCTTCAGCTCTGCACGAGCTTCCTGCTCGCATGAGAGCCCCGCCTCTTCCTTTCGCAGTGCAGCCTGGGACCTTCCCAGGCTGCACTGAGACAGGGAAGCGAGCCGGCCTGGCTCCTGACGAGGCTCCACACACAAAGTAAGTGTGCATGAGGCCCCGGAGCAATGCGTGACCTCACAGCATTTTCGGCTTCAAGCCGAAAATTAAAAAGACCGCGTATCCCATCCGTGTCAGGCCCTGGAGCATCACGCAGATGTGAGTGTGTCGTGTGGACTGCTCCTCACATTTGCGCAACGCTTGAGGACTGCACATCGAAAATGCCATGCGAAAAGGGCCCTAGATTGCATCTGCCATTGATGCAACCAGATACCAGAACCTTGATGCAGGATTCCTTGACGCTGGAGGATTCAGAATGAGTTGGATTCTGTTTTCTACTTCTTCAGGCATGCCACCAATACAATCTCTGACAGCCAGTCTGGGGGAACATGAGTCACTTTAACTTACTCATGAAGTTCACGCCTTTGCAGAATAGATGATGAGGATGGGAGAATGGGAGATCAGGTAATCTGAAATTGAGCTTGATGATCTGCTCTCGCGTTGAATCCAAGCAAGAATTCCAATACCTATATCGATATCACTAGTATCATCTTCCTTGAAGATTGTGCATATGTCTTGGGCTACTTCTTTCACTATCCAACCAACATCCAGGAAAGTGGGCAGTCTGTACCATGTGGTGGAGTCTGGTTTGGATTGGCCCTTGCATCACTTCAAACCAAACTCCATTGTTGAGGCAGCACAATCTAGGTCTGCCCAAATGAAATTCACTGGTCCTGCTAAGGAGAGTAGAAAATGAGGCCTACTGACCAAAAAAATTTATACCACAGGCACTCTGTCCTTCAGAATCACCAGTTCATGTCAACATAACCTTTGGGAGAAGATGGCACTTTTCTTGGTGAAGTTGTCTGAAAATGATAAGCAATTGGGAAGAGCATTGCAGATGGAGGCTCACAACCTGGCAACCCAGCAGCTAAACACTGCAAGATGCATGCCTGACTGCAGCAATAAAATGTTGGGGGGACAATTGCACTGAGGAGACATGCATAGTTGCATTCATTTGGATTGTCACATCAAGCTTGAACGACCATGGAGGACCTTCCATTTGATGAAGGCAGCCTCATTAACAAGAAGATGGACAGTGAGTTGGAGTACATGCATAAAATGCGTACAACTGCAAAGTTTGGATTCCAACCTCAAACCCACTTGTCATCTTGATTCCATTATGGATGGTCTAGACAATTCTCAGGACCAAAGTGTTCCTTCGACCGTTCAACATACACATGTTAAAGAACATCTCTGGTCTCTCTGTCTTAATCATGGAAATCTTCAACAGCTGCCAAGTATCACCTGCAGTCATACTGCAGAGAGCCTGATGACCAAGGCAAGTGCCTTATTTGAGTTTTCTGTTGGTCCTCTTCTCACTGTCACTCCTCTCTTTAGCAACAGATTATGGGATTATCATCATGCCTGGACTGCTATAATATTTGACATCTGGGGACCTTTCTGCCCTACGCTGTTATAGTGCTATTATTCCACTTTCAATATCCTGTGGAATTCTGTGGTTTGTAGTTTACTGAGGCCAAAGAGCTCTCTGGCTGAGAATTCTGAATACCTCTCCCTAAACTGAAAACCCCAGGATTCCATAAGATTTTGAGAGTGGAATAATAGCACTATAACAGTGTAGCGAGGAAAGGCCCTGGATTTTGGCCATGATACAGAGGGGGTACATGATAGGATACGGAGACTATCGCCCTTTGAGGGTAGTCTGCACTATTCATCCCTCCAGTATGCTTCCTGAAGAATTCAACACTCTCTTCCTCAAAGATACCATTGAACCCATCCTTACTCCCTCCAACCTGCAGGGTTTTTCCTCCTGCTACTTCATTGTGTCTAAGAAAGGTGGAGGCCTTCATGCCATCCTATATCTGAGGGACATCAACTTTTACATCCAGCCCAGGCATTTCTGGATGGTCACTCTCAATACCATCAATGCTCCTGTTGCAAGAAGGAGCCTGGTTTGTGACATTGGATTTGAAAGATACTTACTTTCGTATTGCAATCCAACCATCACATTGGCATTTTCTCTATTTTGCCATAGGAAAAAGGGTGTATCATTTCTGCATCCTTCCTTTCAGACTTTCTACTGCATTTTGAGTTTTCACAAAGTATGTGGCAGTGGTGAGTGCCTGACAGCAAGGTGTCATTGCATTTCCTTACATCGATAACTGTCTCCTTGTTGGCCATTCCAAGAATTATCTTCTTACCAGCATCGATATTACATTCTGCCTCCTTGACAAGTTGAGGCTGACTGTGAAGTGCAAGAAGTCTCATCTTCTGTCTTACGGTGACAATGCACTTGCAGAGTGTCAGAGACATTCAAGTGCTGCTTGGGCTCGTGGCTTCCAACTGTAATACCACACACAGTGCTTCGGATTCATTCTCTGCAGGCTTAGTTCCCGTCCTGCTTCAACCCACTTCTTGACTCTCCCCAGACATGTCTCACCATACTGAGGGCCATCCATCAATCCCTGTCATGGTGGCTTGATCTCAAGAATATCCAGGTGTTACCCTGTGAATTGGGGGTCCCAGGAGGGGCACCCAAACAACCAAACAAACACAAACAAGATGGGGAAATTAGCTGGAGCACCCTCTTGGCTAACGAGAGGCAGGGTAACTTAGCGGGGATCTTTTACCCAATGTATATAGCGTCAGGTCAGTGAGCAGTCAGACAGTTCAACTAACAACAATATTTATTAAACAATTATTAAGAAAACACAACCTCACTACTACTAAGAAATAGGAAAGAGAGTTTGGGGGAAATGGGTGATACGCCACCTTTCTCGTAGTTCTGAAGAAGCCAATTGGAGAGAAGGAAACCCGGCATGGCGGCCGAGGGGAGCTCGCAGAACGAAGCGGCAGCCAGGCGGGATAGCACTTCGGAGCGGTCCAAACACAAGTCTGTTGAGCAGTCCGAGGAGCTCTCGGAGCTGGGGGGTTTTATTAGGGGAAGGTATGACCATAGGCTAGTCTGGTCTTGGACAAAAACAATGAGTTTCGAGCTGGAGACAATGTCTCCGAAAGGTCAGAATTTACATGATTGAGTTATGGACCGAATTGACAATAGTATGGCCACTATGTAGATGCGGCTAGCTTGGCAGTTTAAGCACTTAGCTTGCCAGGGTGCCCTCTCGGGGCAGAGGTCTCTTTGTTGTCTATAATGAAGGTGTTTGTTTTGGGAGGTCCCCTAAAGCAGATCTGGCAGTCTCTGGCTTGCTTTGGTGTAAACAGATATGACTCAGCAGATAATAGCCATGCCTAGCTTTGTGCTTGTTCGGTGGCCTCACAAACACTTGGCTGGTGGCAGAGCAGGACCGAATTATGTTATCAAAATGATATCTAGAGGTTACCAAAGGCCAGGCCAGTTCACGGTGGTAACACAGGCCAGCATGCTTTTCCTTTCGTATCAACATAGAACATCAGTGACAACAGCTGCTTCCATGGAAGGATGGAGGTCTTACAAGAAAGAGATCTCAGTCAAGGTTCATTGTGCTTAGACCATACCTGGTATTGTCTTGATGTTAGCCAAGTTCTGGCCTTTTACATTAACCAAAGCTGACTTTTGTCAGACTGAAAGACTCTTTGAACAAGAAGGGTTTGCATGTGTCATCTCAACACCTCTCTAAGTGAGTTTCTTTGCTCATGCATCTGGCCTAAGAAATGGCAAAGAATGACCCTCCTGTTTACATGTGTAGCCATACTGCCAAGGTATGGCTACTTCATCAGCCTTCCTGAAAGTCATGTCCCTGGAAGACATTTTCAAGGCAGCTGCCTGATCTCATCCTCTGACCTTCATTACTCATTATAGGCTGGATGTCTGGAAAAGGGCTGACACTGCCTTTGGGAGAGCTATGCTGTTCTCTTGTGTCACATGACCCTCTTACCTCCTATGGTGAGTAGCTTGCTAGTCTTCCATTTGTGTGAGTCACAGAAACCACTAGGGAGAAGGTTATTTACCTATAACCATAGTTCTTTTCATGGCCATCTGTGATCTCACACAATACTTGCCCATGCTCCCCTCAGTGTATCATGCTCTTTCCCCTTAAGTCTTTGGCTGCTGCTTCAGCATCTGGAGAACTGACGATCTGAGCAGGAATCAGGCTGGTCACAAGGACTGGAGAGGAGGAGCTGCCTCCAAAACATATACATAACAGCTGTAGAAGGTTCCAGATTATGCACTGTTCATGTACATTAAATCCATTTGTGTGAGTTCAGAGATGACCACTCAAAGAACAGGTTAACAAGGAACAGATTGTCCTTCCTGCCTCTGGGCCTAGATGGGTTGTTTTTAACGTCTTTCTTTCTTGTTAAATAACTATCAATTTGTTACTTTTTTATGCCACTCAAAATCTTTTGCTAGCAGAAACTTCTTCAGTCTCCTTAATGGAATAGCTTATTATCTTATAAGGACAAAGGCCAGTGAAGGAGCGGCATTGATTTTTTTAAAAATTCAGTATTCAGTATGCTACTATCATTTTTATTGTTCTTCTGTGTGATTCATACATACGGATCTGGCTTCTGTGAAGAGGTACACATGGAATCTTTTAGAGCAAATTTTGGTGGGAACCCCATGATAGGAACCTTGAACATGCTGGAGTATGTTAGACTTACACATCTCAGCACTGCTTTGATAAGAACAAAATTGGAACTGTTTGTTCTTATCACAAAATGCTATGTGTGGTGCAAATATAAAGGGGCTCATTGCCCTGGGAATACCATCCACCCAGCGAAGCATGGTGGAAGCATCATATGGTGGGAATGCTTTCTTCAGCAGGAGTTGGGAAACTGGTCAAGATTAAAAGTAAGATGCATAGTGCCAAATGCAGGACAATTCTAGAGGAAAATCTGTTTCAAGGACCTTTAGATTCGTAACACTGGATGTTTGTAACACTGGTTCATAACACTGGAGTGGTTTGAATAGAAAAACTCGGATGTTTTAGATTCAACATCAAAGTCTGGATGTCAATAAGACTGAAAATCTGTGGCAAAACTTGAAAGTTGTTGTTCACCAATGATTCCCATCCAGCCTAATGGAGTTGGAGCAATATTGTTAAGAAGAACAGGCAAAATTGCAGAGTCCAGATGATCTAAACTGATAGAAACTTATGTGAGAAGATTTAGGGGTGTAATTGCTGCTAAAGACACTGAATAAGAGATGGTGCATACTTCCCATTCATTCCATCTTTTAAAGAAGGTAAAGTTCCTGATTCCACACTAAGAAAGGATTGTTGCCAATATCTCTAGTATTTATTAGGATTGAGAAGGGATCAAGCTGTACACCTCACTCCCAGAAAGTCTTCTAAACATTTCAGTCTCCTTTGATTTTGTCACAGAGCTTAATATTCAGATCTCGCTTACATTATAGTACCTTGAGGCACAGGTTAAATAAATAAGTCTCAAGATCAAGAAGTCACTCACCTGAGTTCCATCTGGAATCCCCAGATCTTTTCAGAATGACCTTATTGGGTTCTATATACCTTACTGTTGCTCATAGTGCACCAAGAATTTTACCATGAAGGTCTCACACACGACCTCTCAGCTTGAAGGTTTATCTGGCAGCTGTGGTGGCACATTGCCCACCTTCAACATACTCCGGTGGTTTCAACATACTCAGGTGGTTTCAACATACTCAGGTTAAGCTCTTTATACAGGGTTTCTGGAATTTGAATCCTAAAATTGGGTCTATGGGAGCTTATTGGAATCTCCAATTAGCTTTTTTTAAAAAAAAAAATTAAAGTTAATGTCTAAACCAGGATTTCTCCACCAGGGTTACTGGGAACCCTAAGGCTCCTTGAGAGGTTGCTAGAGGTTCCACCAAAGATTATGACTGGAAAAAATGTTTTGAGTTGTAGGTATAGTAACATTCATGCAGGGATTTACTGAGACTTAAACATTATTTTGAGGATTTCTCCAGGATAAAAAGGGTGAGAGACTGATCTGAGTCTCTTAAATCTCAAGACTGTTTTTCTTGTTGCGGTTACTTGAGTGACATGTGAAAGTGAATTGAGGGCACCTCTTTTAAATCAACCCTTATTGCAATTTCACAAAGATAAAGTTGCCCTCAGGAGTGATACCATGTTTTTCCAAGAGGTTCTTCTCCCTTTCTTTTAGTCCAGGATTATTTTATCACAAAATAATCCAGGATTAAAAGAAACACAGAAGAACTTCTTGGAGGAAAGAAATGCCAAAACCAACTTAGGAAAAATGTGGTATCATTCCAGGATTAAAAGAAACCTTATTTGTTTGAAGAGGCAACTTAGGACTCTCTGGGTGTATTACACACAGAGGACCAAATCCTTTAGGGCTATCACTTGCCTGTTTGTCTCTTATACAGGTCCTTGAAAAGGATGTCTTATTTCCATGCTGTGGTTGTCTAAGTGGGTAATCATGCTAGTCCATCTGGCTAATAAGTCTTTGCCAGGTGAGATTAGAAAGCACTCAACTAGTGGGGTGGCTTCATCTATAGCCTTCCTTGAAGGTGTACTCTTGCACAATATCTGCAAAGTTGGTGTATGGGCACAATCATTCAGCTTCATCTGCTGCCAAAACCTTGAAGTGAGACCTAGGAAAGAGTTCAGGAGAACAGTGTTAGATTCAATTTGTCTTTGGCTGCTGTCCTGCCTTCGGAAAAGTCAGCTTGCTAGTCACCCATGTCTGAATAACAAAGACAACAAGAAGAAGGAAAGGAAGGGGAAAGAAGGGATGTACCATAATTTCCTTTCCTCTTCCCTTCCTGACTTTTATGCTGCAAGAAACTAACACTGCTACTTCTTTGAAAGAGACAATAAGGGAGAAGTTGTTTACTTGTAACAGTCGTTTTTTGAGTAGTCTTCTGTGAACTCACACATCCCACCCACTTCCCCTCTACAGTGGTTTTTAAACTCCTTTCTTCCTGAAGTTTCCTCTACTGTGAGCAAGGTGGGAGCCTTGCCCTAGACAAGTTTCTGTCAAAGCATTCAGTATAGTTGTAGGAATTTCCAAATCATTCTGCACAGATGCAGAAGTACCCCAATGTTTGACTTAACAGATTGAGAATTTAAAGAACCACTTACAGGTAAGCATCCTGTCCTTGTGGGACTGTCAACTCTTGTACAATGATGATTTGTCCTGAGAATTTATGGAAGGACATCAGATGTGGACAGTTGCTCATCAGCGTAATGACTAGTATACCAGTTCATCAACTTCAGTTGGCCTTTATTTTGATGAAAGATGTAGACCAGTTAGGTTGAGTAAGGCACTGTGGAAACCTGCATATCTGAAGCATGTAGTTACTGGATGAACAATCCATATCAATGCACAGGAATGGTTAGTGGTCATCAAGGTATTATGTAGTTTCCCACATAGTAGGTCGTCCAGATTTCCATAGACAATACCAGCACCATGTTCTGTACCAACAAACAGGGAAACACTAGATTGGTCACGTTACTTCATTTCATGCATTGGTCCATTTCCAGAGAAGTAAATATTTGTCAGGCTCTTGATAGAACCCAGAAACCATCCGTTAGTTGGTAGAGCTGAAATGGCTTAGAAGCTATTCTGTTAGCAAAGGTAACTATTTGACTGTGTTCTGTTTGAGGTTCCTCTTCTCTTTGAAAGAGCCAAGTTTGGCTCTTTCATCAATTAAGAGTCAGTTTGGCTTCAAGTTCCTCCTAAAAAGTGTGATATTCCTCCTTGTGTTCACTGTTTTAAAACATTGTGGTAAAGAAATCTGTTCAAGATCTTTTAACTGGTGAGAGTTATACTCTATTACCTGAACAGCCTTGTCAGTTGTTATTTCTCAGTTCATAGAGAGGCTTTGAACATTAATCAATCTGTGACCTGAGACTTTTTACCTTCAAAATTAAGTTCTTTGTCTCAGTAACATCAGCCATGGGGACTGCTTGCTCAAAATAGAAGGGAAAAGATGCAGGTTCCCTGTCTTGCCAATTCTAGTGTTCAGTATTTAGTTCACACTTACTGAGGACATTTGCAGGAGGTTCTATAAAAGCAGAGGGAAAATGTTATTTTATTATTTCTAGGATCATTATGATTTTGGCATGAGAGCCATAAAAACTGTGTTGATAAGAGCTGGTCAGAAGAGACAAGAGTTAAAAACAAAGTGAGTAAGATTTTTAATCACTTTATATTAATTCATTACTATGACACTAATAAGTTATTTCTTGAGTTAGGGTGATCAGTGCATAGAGTTTTAGAAAAGAAGAAAACTGCAGATTTCAAAGTCATCCAAAAATCTAGTTAATATGTGCAAGAAATGCATAGCATTTAGTTCAATGGAATTTATAGTCTAATAGGCTGTAATACTTTCATGTACACTTACTTTGAAATATGCTCCATTGAACTGAGAATGTAATTTTGTACAACCATAACCACCCAAATTTTACATGTTTTACACAAATATTTCCATTTAGTGCCAGTGCAAGAATCTCTGTCCACAGGACTGGGATTCATAGCCTTCTGTTTGTATTTGAAGAAACCCATATTCAAAAAGGAATCTAAGTTATACCTCTGTCATGATATATGTTCTTTGAATTTAAATGGGACATAGGATGATACAATTCTTTGTACTGTTACATTCCTCTTTTTTTCCCCTCCCCCCTTCTTTTTGTGATGCACGATACTTATATGGTTACCTCTTTGAAAACTGCTCTGTGTCATGTAACCAATAAAGCCTTTGCATAGAGGTTTCAGGGAAGTATCCCTATTTTAGAAGCTGTTGCTGTGATACTCCCATTTGCTAGGCTACATTAACAGTTACATTGCTCAAACAGACTTTAAAGATGCTGTAGACTGGATGCTCTGGAATGTAGTTCGGAATGTATATCAATCTAGATAGTGTCTACCTAGATTTTTACTTTAAGATTTTCACTTTAAGGTGAGGGTGGAGAGTGTTGTTGTAGTCTATAGAGGATTCCTACAGAACAATGCTACTCAAAAGTAGGGGTCCATGGACTAGTCCCCATCTGCTCACTGTTGGCTACTGGTCCATAGTGAGTTTCCAGGAAAGAACGAAACAACAATAACCAATTGGCACAAATATGGTGCCAGTCCCTGGTACAGTGGGGGAAAAAACTCTCTCAGTCCCCTACATCAGATATCAAAGCACTGCTATAGAGGTTTCTATTCAGATGAATCCTGCTTTGGAATGTCTGTCAGATGAGTCTCTGATTTCAGTGTTGGATCCAGTGAAAATGACCCCTGAATTTAGAAGTTTCTTCCAGTAAATGTTTGTGAATGTGTCCATTAGCAGGAAATCCATGTCAAAAGAAATTTTCAGTCAGGAAGTTGAACACAAGAGAGGAAATAAATTTAGATATAAATCAAATGGTGAAAGAAGTAGTCAATGACCCATGATCGCACCACCATCCTGCACTTATCTGGTCTGCGGAGGGTCCTCAAGTGCAATAGCTGTGCTTCCTGCCTCAGCACAGCCTGCAAAAGTACCCAGCTGCACTGTGGAAGGAAGAGGCAGGGCCATTGTGCTTCCTTCCACAAGGAGCCAGCTGGTGCAGAGGGGGAGTTCTCCTGTTGTGCTCCCTTCCCAACAGAGCCACTTGCTGGGATCTCCATGGGAGAATGTCGGAAGAAGTGTGAAAAAGGCCTAGAATTATGCAAATGTGGATTAATTCTATCCCTATATTTTATTTTAAATACCACATCTTCAACTGGACTGAACTTTATAGATGGTAATATAAACTCAAATAAACCGTGTGAGACTATCTTATTATAATGCCCATGAATGAAAAGTCAATAACAACTTCCCTAATATTAAATAATTAGAATGTAAACAATGTAATAATTACTGATTATGGATTTCTTTTAAAATGTATGTAGTTATAAAAAGAAAAGATTTTCCGCAATGGAGGAATCTCTCATTATAATCACTGTGCTGAAAGAAGTTAATTTACCGAAATTTCTGGCTGATGATGCTTCATTATTTGAAGACATTATGACAGATCTGTTTCCAGGGATGAAAGTTCCGAAAGTAAACCCCAAACGACTAGAGGTAATGAAATATATCATCAATAGAAAATAATGCTGTAATTAGAAATGAAAAATGTTGCTAACCATTAGGGTTAAGACGAATACCGTCAAAATCTGAATTTCTCCAATTTTCAAGGAAGGGAGCAAGTTTGCACCCTCTGAATGAAGAAGTACAGAAACAAAGTATCAGGTTTAGGCAGGGTCTCTTCAGTCATAGTTAACAAGATTTCTTTAATTTTCCTGCTTCCTTTATTACCACATCTTGCTACCATTTTTCTTCAACAGCAGACTGTGAGCTATTATTTTATATTATTCTTGGAGTATCATTGTAATTCATACTTTTTTTAAAATTTTAGACTGCAATATCTCTTGCAATACAGCATTTATGTCTGCAGCCCTGGGAAAGTCAGATAGAGAAGGTTATACAATTTTACAACCAAATTATGGTAAGTACAACAAAGCATTAATTGAAGTGAGAAGTTTCACAGTATTTACATGAATTGCATACATTGCATTCAGCGGCTTAAATCAAATTACAAGCCCCAACTAGAGGAAGATTGTGGATAGTAGGTCAGCATTTTATTAACCCAGATTTAATAGGTCTATCATAGTTATAAATACCCTAAAGGCATCAGATCCTATCTGCTGTTGGAAGCTAAGCAAGGTCAGCTCTGGTTAGTACTTAGATGGGAGACTGCCAATGAATACCGAGTGGTGTGGGCTGTATTTCAGAGGATGGAACTGGCAAAACAACTTCTGAGTACAGTAGGCCTTCCACATTCACAAGGGATAGGGACACAGATCCCTTGCAAATGTCTAATCATGGACAGGGCACCCTCCCTACAGGCTTCTGCCTGGCTGGTGCACCCACCCAGGTGGGGGGCGGGGAACAGGCAACTGCCCTCTCTGCATCTTCCTGCTGCCCACCCAGGGCATGCCTGCACCGGCAGTGGCTGTGGGGGTGGCAGGAGGAGCACAGGAAAGCGTACCCACACCAGCGGCGGCAGGAGGAGTGCAGGGAATGGGCTGATTGCCTTCCCTGCACCTTCCTGCCACCCGCGTGGGGCGTGCACACACTGGCACTGGCAGCGGGGATGGCGGTAGGAGCATAGGGAATAGGCAATGCCCTCCCTGGACTTCCTTGCCACCCACATGGAGTGCACCCGCACAGCAGCGGCGGGAGGAGCACATGGAACTGGTTTTAAAATGTATATTTTTAATAAGTTTTATTAAACATTTTCAAATGCAATAAAAATTAAAATATATACAAACCAAGAAAGACAAACAAAAGCAAAAAGAGAAATAATGAAGAAAAAAGCAAAGATAATAGTTTTGCTGCTGTGCTCACATATTGTAATATCTTGCCATGCTTCTTCTCCAGTCGATCTTCCACTAGACCCAGCACATATAATTCAGTTTCAGTTGAACATTAACTTTCAGAAAATTTTGCACCATAAAAAAGTATTTGATTCCAGAATTTTTTGGCCTTTCCAGAAGTCCAGCACATGTGACAAAAAGATTCCACCTGTTGCTCACATTTCCAACATTGGTAGCCTTCTTATGCATTTTGGCAAATTTTTCAGGTGTCAAGTACCAATAATACATCACCTGATAAAAGTTCTGTTTAAGATCATAAGATAGTGTAAGTTTCATTCTCTTCCACCACATTTTTCCAGCTGTGTATTATATGGAACAGTTTGTGCCCACTTTATAATGCAATCTGTTACCTGCTCCTCTTCCATCTCTATTTTAAATAAACGTTTATACATCCTACCAATTAAATGTTCATCATTTGAACACAACTACTTCTAAAATTCTGAATTATTCAACTCAAAATCATGCATTTTTTATCCATTTTAAAGCTTTCTATTGTTTGTCTATAAGAGAACCGTTGAAAACTATTAACCGTCTGACAGTAATTCTTCAATCAATTTAATTCTATATTGTTCTTGCTCAAATTCCAGAGGATCTTGGCAAGTTGCCCACTTTTTCTTTGCTGTTTTCTTTCTATAAAAAACTTCTTGCAGTGAAACCCATAAAAGCATATTCAGGCATAACCTTGGTTAACATCTTTTCCATATTCTTAACAAAACATATCTCACAGAATTATCATTAAGGTATACATTAATTTTAGCTTTAACATATCATAAATACTCATGCCTCCTAAACTTCAATTCATGTCCTTCTAAATTCAACAATCTCTTATTTTCAACATAGTCCAATCTTTCACCCAAACTAAATAGCATGCAGAAAAATACAATTTCAGAACTGGTACTCCCCCTCTTTGTTTTGCATCTTGTAAAATTTTGTATTTAACTCTCAGCTTCTTCCCTTGCCGTAAAAATTTTGATGGGTCAGACTGCCATCGTTTAAATAGAACATAATTGGTCAAAATTGGTATAGTCTGGAACAAAAACAACATGCTCAGAAAGATTTTCATTTTTATCACACATATCTTCCCCAAGAATGATAATTTGAGTTTTGTCTTTGCAGATCCATCTTTTTTTGTGCTATTATTTTTTATTATGATAAATATATACAAAGACAGAAAAATATAAGCATGAATAACAAAATTACATAATAGAGAATACACATAGGAACTAATAAAAAAACTCAAGAAAGAAAAGTACAAATGTGACACTCAAAGAAGACAATACCTGGGAGCAGGGGGGCCACGGAGATCGCATAAGAGGCTGGAACTGTGTCTCCTACAAGCCAATGATTAAAAGAATTAAATAATCCCACTGGAATGGAGAGAAGACAGTGAGTAATTACAAATATTTACAGCAAAAAGACTGGGGCATGAATCAGAGTGGTTTAATTGGAGTTTAAACTGAGAGAAAGATAAATAGACTTTACTTTTGATTTTGCAGTGGTCTGCTATCACACAAAGCTGGCTGATTTCCAAAAGTCTTGGAACATTAAAGCAAAACTTTAAATTGTGAATTGATTTACGGGAAAGGGTTTTTGGGGAAAGGGAAAAAAAAGCTGACGAACTGACGCTGAATCGAAGTTTGGACTTGGAAAAAGGAAAATAAACTGTACTTTCATTTTGGCAGCTGGCTTGCTTCTCAGCAAGTTGGCGGCTGTCCAAAACACAAAAGGCTCATAAAATTAAACCTAAACAGGCTGTTGTAATTTGGGAGAGACATAACCCCCAAAAACCAACAGATAAGAGATACTTAAGATTAATTTGAACCACGTCAAATGATAGTTTCATGTCTAACAATAAAAAAGAACCCTCCAAAGCATTAGAAATGACTGCGAGACCTGAAATTCCAAGCAAACAGTCAGAAGAGAAAGAGAGAGAGTCAAACAGGAAATGGAGACATGAAACAATGGTTCCTACAGGCTTTGAGTCAGAATAATGAAGTTCTTACAGTTACAATAGCCACTAAAATAATGCAAGTGGATAAGAAAGTTGATACCCTGCAAGGAAAGCAAAATTCCCAACAAAAAGCAATGTTGGAACTTAACCACTAGATTGGATCAGCAGGAATGGTGAATTATCGATCTAGAAGACAAGAACCTCAGGAACAACATTCACATTCATGGTTTTCCTGAGATTTTGAATGAAACTGCAAGAAGTTTGAAGGAAGAAGTCCTGAAATGGCTGCAAAGTATTGTTCCTCAGATTACTTGAGATGAACAGAATGTGGAGCATATTCATAGAGCAACAACAATAAAGAGAGACCTCAGTCCCAGAGATGTAATTATGAGAATATCAAGCTCTAATAAAAAGGACATGTTGATGAAAGCAATTAGAAAACTCCAGGACCACTAAAATATGGTGATACTATGATTGAAATCTTTAATGATCTCTGCCGGGAGACAATTGATTGGAGAAGAGGAATCAAATACTGTACTGTAGTTTTGCAAAGAGCTGAAATAAAATACAGTTGGGGGTACCCTATTTTTTCAAATTCCGGAGGGCAGGCAAGCAATAAAGGATATATTTCCTTGAGCAGGGAACAGAGCTTTTGAAAGATCTGAATTTAATGCAGCAAGAAAAAAAGTGCAGCTGAAAGATCTATGGAGATTGGCGTGACTGGAGGATCAAAGGAGATATAGAGAAGACAAAAGAACACCAATATTGACAAGAAATGTGTGTATCTGTGTTCATACACATATGTGTGTGTATGTACACACACACATATATATAATGGGAAGATAATAATAACAACAACAACAAGGGGGAGGCTACATTAGAAGAGATGTATAATAAACAAGTGAGAGGAGGAACCTGTTTCTGTGCCAGAAAACGTGGCTATTTCTTGTCCCCGCCCCCAGAGGGCTTGTTAAAGCCATGAGAGAAATTCAGGTATCGATACCTTGGGGAAGGAGGGGGGAAGCTGTTTATGTGGGCATGGGGAGGTGGGAGGATGAGAGAAGAGGGGAGCGAGGGGGGAGGGGAAGGGATGGGGGATTACTAATAAAAGTATCAGAAATAGAATTGAAAAACTGGCGGTTATTATTGAACAATTTTTGTAATGGGGATAAGAAAGCAAGGATGAATAAGAAATTTTGGTACAGATCCCAAAAAGAAGGTGGATTGGGCCTCCCAAACTTAAAATGGTATTATATGCAAATCAATTGAGATATATTATAGATAGAGTCTTAGGAAAGGGGGATTTAGAATGGTTAGAGATGGAAACAATAAAAATTGAGAGGAGACTAGAGAATATCTTTTTTTGGAATCTGGTCAAGAGAGAAATAGAAAAAATAGAAAATCCCCCTTTAAAGAATATATTAGAAATATGGAAGAAAAACAAGGAAATACTAATGCCGGCTATCTCACCATTAACTCCAGTAGTGATGTTGGAAAAATTTCCAATAAATTTAAGGGATGAATTAGAAAAGGAATTTAAAAAGCAGGGAATATATAAGTTAAAAGAATGGATGAATATAATGACGAATAAAGATAGAATAAAGGAGAGGTTGTAGGGTACTAAGATGTCATGGCTTAATTATATTCAGCTGGAGCAGTGGACAAGGAATTGGAAAAGCAATAATAAAGATTTTAGAGAATACACTGGATTTGAACAAATGATTAAGAAAAGAGATGATATGGAAGAAAATGAAATATTGAAGGGTACCACAAGAGAAATATATAAAATATTGTCAAAAGATGAAAATGAAGATGAATATCTTAGAAAAATATGAGAGGAAGAATTAGTACAAAAAATAGATACTCAAGACGGGGGGGGGAATTTGGAATCAGTGTCATTTAAAAAAAATTATCCATAAGGATAAAAGAGAATTATTATAAATTGGTTTGGAGATGGTACCTAACACCAGTAAGGTTAAACCACATAGACAAGAATCATTCAAGGTCATGTTGGAGGGGTTGCCAAGAAATTGGCACATATTTCCATATGTGGTGGAATTCTGAAGGTGTACAGAAATTTCGGCAAATGATGTTTAAAGAGAAAAAAGAGATAACAGGAATTGATTTACAAATATGTCAGAGTGTAGCATTATTATCTATATTTGATAAGGTTAATTGTACCCAGACAATGAAGGAGTTAACTACAAATTTTTTAACTGCAGCAAGGCTAATTATATCGAGAAAATGGAAAACTCAAGAAGATTTTCAAATAAAGGATTGGTATAAAGAAGTGTGGAAAATTGCAATCAATGATAAGTTAACATGTCGAATCAAGGTTAAAAAAGGGATAATGAAAAGGAATGACTTTGAAGCAATATGGAAAATATTTGTGGAAAAGGCTTAAACAAAAGAGGGAAGTGTCACACCTCCACAAGAAGAATTGCAGTTTTGGAAAGCAGAGTAAGCTGAAATATAATTGGCTCTGGGAATGGGTTCACATTTAGGGTTAGGGTTTATGGTTAATAACAGGATCATTTATAGTACTGTATTTACTGTAGCAATAATGAGTACACGGAGAATGAGATTTAGATCCATGAAATAAAAATATATAATCAATATGATATATAATATGTTGAATAAGCATGTGGTGATAAAGGATCTGGAGAGAAATGTTGTAATTTTTCTCTTTTTCACATTTATGTTATTCATGTGGTGTTTTTGTTTTATTCTGTTATGTATTGTTCCTTTTCCTTTATAATAATAAAAAATTTTTTGAAAAAGAAGACAATACCTGACATTACAGAAGATCAATACAAGCATTTAACAATCAAATAAAATGACCTTCCCACATGGTGGAGAGACAGTTTATATTAACTTTTTTGTTGTATACCTTCCTTATTCAAAAAAGATAAATTAAAAACCAGCTAAACATCTAAGTAATTTATCTTTTTAAATTAATATTTCTGTGATATAAAAAACAAAAATATATTAAAGAAAATTTGTTTTCCTACACATTGCAGCATCTAATAGCAATTAATTAATATATAACCATATACATTAATCATAATATGTATGTATATATATGTATGTTTAAATATGTATGAATATAAAATCATAGTTATCAGACATCCTTTCTCTGATTATGACAAAACAAATTAATAATCCATTGAATGCAATAGATACTTTTGATAACTAATTATTCTTTAAATCCAGTTACAGTTAATTTGCCATATTTCTGTTGCAAGAACTCCTTGAGTGTTTCCCAATCCTTAATAGATTTACTATTGGCTTTATTGTCTAGAATATAAGTAGGTTTATCAATTTCAGCAATGTCTACTGGTGTTTCAATCCACTCCTCTTTAGTGGGGATTTTGAATGTTCCAATATCTTGCTAGAACTATTCTAGGAGCTGTCACCATATGCCAACTAAGTCTAACAATTTTATTGTCTGTTCTCTTATCCAATTGGAAAAGGTCTAGTAGAAAAAAAAATCTTGGTCTAAATCAATTTTCTTCTTTAAAATTTTTTTTACATTTTCACTCTTACCATATACTGAAACTTCTTAACTCTGTCACATTGCTACCAACAATGGAAAAAGGTTCCAATTTCTTTTCCACATTTCCAACATTTATTACTTTTACCTTCATAAATTTTTGCAATTCTGTGTGATGGGAGATATCATTTGTACATCATTTGCAAGGAGTTTTCCTTTAAATGGTTATATCTCGTGTTAGCGCTATAACACTCCCATATTTTTTTCCCCATTCACCTAAAGGTATGTTATGACCAGGAAGTTTTGCCCATTTTATTGTACACTCTTTCATTATCTCTTCTTCTAAGTTTAATTTCAATAACATTTTGTACAGATTGGCAATTCAGTGTTTTTGCCGTTTCAATAAAAAGCTCTCAAATTCTGTTCTTTTTTTCAAATTAAAGACTCCAATCTTCATATCCATTTTAAACCTTTCTGTAATTTGTAAATATGGAAATCACTGAATATTGATTCCTTCATTTAATAATTGCTTCCTTTCCTATCAGTAGATAGGAGTCTCCATTTTGCCCTGGAGATCTCTATACATTTTCCATTTTCCATATCTTCTTAATACTTTTATGGAAAGCAATTCCAATGGTGATATGCAAGGTGGTGTTTTTGAATATAAAAGTTATTTTTGTTTCAGCCAGACTTTATATAGTATATTTCTAATTACAAGATTACAGGATGGTTTTTGGACCTTAGATGTGTTAAACCACAGAAAGGCATGCCATCCAAAATGGAATTCATGTAAAAACCCAGGGAAGACGGCAGCACTCATTTTTCTGGATGCAGAAAAAGCTTTTGATAATGTTTCCTGGACTTTTTGCATCAGCTTTTGAAAGAATATGACCTAGGAGAAGTTTTTTATAAATGGATTGAGATGATTTATCAGGATCAATCGGTGAGGGTAATCATAAATGGAGATACAACGACAAGCTTTGTCATAAATAAGTTGGTATGGCAAGGGTGCCCTTTATCACCATTATTATTTATAGCTGTTTTGGATGTATTGTTGATTGCAATAAATGAAGATTCACAGATAAGAGGTTTGAAACTAAAGAACAAGGTAATGAAATTCAAAGCGTTTGCAGATGTAATCATATTTCTGGAGGAACCTCAAGAATCAATTCAGGCGTTGATGGATATTTTACAAAAATATGGACAAATGGCAGGTTATAAGATAAACAGAGAAAAGACAATGGTGATGGCATTAAACATGACAAAAAAAGAACAAGCTGATTTGGAGAGAAGATCTGGATATCAACTAACTAAGAAAACAAAATATTTAGGTATCATTATAGCGAATAAGAATCAAGAATTATTTGATAATAATTATCTCAAGACATGGAAAGAGATTAGAAGCGACATGGAAAAATGGAAAAATTTAAACTTATCTCTCCTGGGAAGGATAAATGCCTTCAAAATGTCCTTACTACCAAAGGTTATGTTTCTCTTTCAGAACTTACCAATAATAGAAAGAGAGAAGATCTTCAAAGAATGGGAAAAGGACTTATGGACATTTATCTGGCAAGGGAAAAAACCAAGAATAAGATTTAAAATATTAAAAGATGCAAAAGAGAGAGAAGGATTTGATGTGCCATCATTGAAAACCTATTATCATGCATGTTGCTTGGACTTGATTAAAGATTGGATACAAGTAGAAAACACAACAATCAAAGAATTGGAAGAAATAAATAATAGGTTTGGATGGCTCGGATATTTATGCTATGATAGAACTACAGTGAATAAAGAGTTTAATAATCATTGTATCCGGAAGACATTATTGAAAGTTTGGCTACAAATAAAGCAAAAATTTTATAGAAGACTTCCAGTGTGGACTTCACCTCAAGAAGCATATAACATTGTCTTAACAAAACAAGGAAATTTATTAACATATCAAGGGTTGTTGAAATAGGAAGGGGATGAGCCAAGAATGTGTACAGCAGAAGAATTAAAGGCTTTGGGATATGAGTTAAATTGGTTCCCATGGAGACAACTCAAAGAGAGATTTAAAATGGATCAAAAATTATACGGATTTGAGCAAAAAGAAAATTAATTAGATTTATTTATTAGGGGTGACCAGAAGAAGAGAATCTCTAAAGTTTATAAATTATTGTTGAAAAGAGAAATGGAATCAGAAGTTGTTAAAAATACAATGGTTAGGTGGGCACAAAACATTGGACATTCAATTGAATTAGAAACGTGAGAGAGAGCATGGAAAACTGATATAAAATTTACACCAAACCTAAATTTAAGAGAGAACTATTATAAAATGTTGCACAGATGGTACATGACCCCAGAAAGATTACAAAAAATATCTAAAAATGGAAATGTAAGATGCTGGAAATGTGATGAAAAGGTGGGGTCTTTTTTTCATATGTGGTGGATCTGTAGGATAGCAAAAAAAAATTGGAAGGAGATACATGATGAAATCCAAAGAATTTATAATTTGAATTTTGAAATGAAACTGGAGTTTTATTTGTTAAATATGTTAGGATAACAAAGAGAAATAAGATGTCATCAGAAGATATTATTGTATTTAATGACTGCTGCAAGGTTGACATATGCACAATGTTGGAAAGAAAGGAAATATATTGTTATAGAAGAATGGAAGTTAAAAGTCCTAGATATGGTAGAGACAGAAAAAATAGCATTTTCTTTGAAAAACAAACCTGTCCAGAACTTTGAAAGGGAATGGAGAGAAGTTTTGGATTGGATAAAGATATAAAGGTATAAGAAATGAAAAAAAATGTAATCACTTTCTCTTTGTTAAGCAGAAGTTATATATGTATGTATGTATGCAAATGAAAATAAGCAGATTCAACTGGAACATGTAAGCTTGGAAGTGGGAAGGGTTTTTTTTTTTTAAAAAAGTAAATTTTTCAATAAAAATATTTCAAAAACCCAAAACCAAAATGGAATTCATGGCCTTCCAATATCAAAAGTTTTGGGTTATTCAGTTATATCCAGGGTCTCATCCGTGCCATACAGGCAGATTCATGGTATAAAATAAGGTCCAGGACTGCAAATTCACCTTACTTTTTAATCTCAGTCATTGGTGTGTTTTTTTCTAGACACCTCCCCTAACAATGAATTTAGTGAGGTCTTTTTTTACGTTGTGTAAACCATGGTAATGTTGCTAGCTTGGTAATGACAACAGAGATAATTTGAAATAGATATAAAAATTTTTGGTGAAACACTCATCTTAATAGCTGATATTCTACCAAGTAGTGATAACTTCATTGTTTTTTCAAATGTGCAGTTGTATGATTGTATAATTTTTCAAAATTGCCAAAATTTCAGATAATTATTTTGAAATAAATAATTGTTATTGGGTGATAAATCAATTCCTAGATATTTCACTTTATTCTCTGGATGGTAGAGAGGAGTAATCACTATAGTTGGTTATTCCTTCCATGTCAGCATATGTAGCAGGAGTCTCCAAGCCCAAAGTTCTTTTTCAGCTACTATCTTTTTTTGTACCCTTTGGTGACCGTTTGATTTACCCAGCAATCTGTTATTTTTGACCATAATGTCACCAAACACAGAAATCTTCCTCCTATTGGAATATCTTATCCATCAGTACTATTAGCCACCCCCTCTATTGAGTGATGTCCTCTCTGTTCTACTGTGATCTACCAATTCTGAAATCATCTTGTCTTCATAATTTCTTAAGGTACTTCCAAACTGTTTTTTTTTTTATCTTTCTTTGTATTGAAGGCATTATTTGCCTTGCCTTTTGGCCTTTATCTACTACTGAAGTAAATAAAATAAAGTAATTATTTACTTTTGTAAAGCCTTTTGTCCAAATACATGGTGACCAGTAAATGGCATGTATGCCTAATCTTTTTTTGACTTCTGGTCAACTTCCCAATGGTGAAGATTCATCTTGCCACTTCAGCCACTGTTATATTTCTAGCAGCAAACACAGCAGAATCATAACTTGCGTCTGATAAAATTTCAGAGTCTTCTATATTCTTTCTATTGCCTTAAAGAAAGCTTACATGTGCGAATCTTGAGTGTTCAAAATTTTCTGCAATCCCAATACCGCTGCTCTAGCAAGCATGGAACCATAATAGAAGATCTGATTGCCAGTTGGAAGCTTCATGTGCCTTCTTTAAGTCTGATTCAATTCTTCTTTTGTCAGCACCCTTCTTTGGGGTACTGTCAAGACCTTAAGTATTCTCTTCTTTATTTTTTTTTTATTTTTCCTGTTTTCCTGCACAATTCCTGTTAATGAAACTATTATGTTTAAATCTAAGTTGTGGTGAAAGCTCTAAATACATGTAGCTACCTTTGCAGGAATTTTAAAAACTAAAAGTGAAGGTAGTGGGAATTAACAACATTAACTGAAAAAGAACTTCGGACTTGGAGACTCCTGCTATGTATGCTGGCATGCAAGGAATAACCCAACTGTATTGGATTGCTCCTCCAGCCATTGAAGAATGAATATTCACAGCAAGTACCAACCTCTCATTCACACACTCCTCTCCAAATTAATTTTCTAAATATTCTTTTTTTGGGGGGTTGATATTCTTCATCAAAATCTTTGTTTTAGCTTTGTTAATTTTAAAACCAGCCATTTGTCCAAAATTTTTAATATCACGTTGAGAGGTTTAATTTTAGAAATTGGGTCTTCTAGGAAAATAACATAACCAGCAGCAAATGCTTTAACTTTATATTCATCTTTACCAATTTTGACACCTTGTAATTGTTCTTCTTTCCTTATTATTCTAAGTAAAACTTCTAAAGCCAAAATAAATAACAGTGAAGAAAAGGGCAGCCTTGTTGTGTATCTTTTTCTATTTTAATTCTTCCTATCAATTCTCCATTAATGATCAATTGAGGATATGTTCCAGCATTTGTATTAAAAAACTTCAATAAATATTGTTGAAGGCTTTCTTGGCATCTAGAAAGATCAAAGCACCTTTTTTATGTGATTCATAATACAGTCCCTCCACATTTGCAGGTTTGACCTTTGCAAACTTGATTATTTGCAAGGCACTTGCTTGCCTCTCCCCATTCTCCCCCTCCCATTCCCCTTCCTTTTGCCCTGGGGTGCATGTCTTCCCATGGGCAAAGGCAAGTGAATGGCGGGGGCCAGCCCCATGCATGTGCCTTCTCTGCTTGTGTCACTGCCCCCTCCCATTAACTTGCCTATTGCCCAGGTGCCTGGAAAGCAGCACGACTAGGTAAAACACAAGTGAAGGGGGGAGGCACACAAGCATGCCTTCTCTGAGTGTGTGGCTGCCCCCTTGCATTCACTTGCCTATCACTTGGGTACTTGGAAAGCAGCATGCCAAGGAAAAATTCAAATGAACTGGGGGAAGGCACGCACACATGCCTTCTCCAGGCACATGGTTGCTCTTCCCCATTCACTTGTCTATTGTCTGGGAGGACAGCAGTGTGTCTGGGCAAAATGAAAGTGATTGGGAGAGAGCCCTGGAAGAGAATCGGAAGGAGAGCATTCACTGGGGTGAGGGAAGTTATTTTCCGTTTTTTTATTTTTGTAAGGATTCTGTACCCTGAACCCTTGTGAAAGTTGAAGAGACACTGTATTCTGTGATGTCCAATATTGTTCTTATATTATCCCACATTTGCCTTCTGGATAGAAACCCATTTTGCTCATCATGTATATAATTTTTGTAGAACTTTTTTAAAGCCAATCAGCCAAAATTAATGTAAACATTTCATAATCTTTGTTCAAGAAAGATATGGGTCTACAATTTTTACAAGTTATACAATCTGAGTCTTGTTTTAGGATTAAAACAACATTTGCTTCCTTCCAGCTTTCAGAAACCTTTCCACTCTGTATTATAGTATTCATCATTTTTCTGTGGGTTTTGTTAATTGTTCTTTAAAACATTTATAATAATTCATTGTACATTCCTAGAGCCTTCCTTAATTTTAATTTATCAATGACATCTGTCAGGAACTGAATCCACACACACGAATAGTACAGTGCATAAACACTATTTATTTGGAGTGAAGTACATTGTACAAGGAGACTACCATTCAAAAGGAAATGCAAGAGCTTAAGATTCCCCAGCGTTCCTTCCCCTTTGCCTAGAGACCTTGAAGCTGTGAGAGGCAAGTAGCACTTATCAGCACATTCCTAGCAAGTGTTTACCTAATGGTCTCTGGTACCTAGGCTTCTCTGGTACAAGCAGGCTGTTACTTATGCTGGACTACATATCCCGTTACTTAATACGGAGGGCATCCTGACAACATCACCTGTTTCCTCTATGGAAATTGGTTCATTCAACTGTTATTGTTCTAGGTATATTTTGGGAAGATCCTGCAAATAGAGATAAACTTCCAAATTATCTTGATTGACTGGTTTAGTCTGGTATAAATTGGTGAAATAATTGTACAATTATTTTTAATCTCTTTCTCATTAGTAATCCTGTACTCATCATCTTTTAATTCCAAAAATCAGTCTTCTTTTCTTTTCTTTTCGTGTTGTATGAGCAAGCCATCAGGTTTATTAACATGCTCAAAATCATATTGTCTAATATATTGTATCTTTTCCTCTATTTCTTCAATTTTTATCATGAAGAATTGTTTTTCCAAAAGTTTTAAATTTTGAAGAATCTCTCTATTTTTAGGATTTTTTTTTAAGTTTGCTTCTCATTAGCATTAGCATTTATTTATTTCTATACCGCCTATCAACTAGTGTTATCTAAGCAGTTTACAATGTATTTTTAGCTAATTGCCCCCAACAAGCTGGGTACTCATTTTACCGACCTGCGAAAGGATGGAAGGCTTAGTCAACCTTGGAGCCTGGCAGGATCGAACTCACAACCTTGTGGTTGCAGTACTGGCATTTAACCACTGCGCCACCAGGGCTCCATCATGCTTTAATTTTAGTTATTAAGCTATCTGTTTTGGCCCATTGTTTCTTTTTCCACTTGGAATTTTTTTTATAAAAATACCTTATATCACAGCCTTAGCTGTAGCAGATGTATTTACCATCTTTTTTGCAGGTCAGAAATCTCTGGTAAATTCTGTTTATCTGAGTAATCACCTGCCTTTGATAATGAGACTTGGGTTTTTATATAGTAAAGAATAATAATAATAAAATACCATACATATATTTACCCTATTACCCGTATTTGCTGGCGTATAAGATGCACCAGCGTACAAGACATTCCCCATTTATATACCAGTAAATACTGTTTGCCAGCATATAAGATGCACTGGTGTATAAGACGTACCCCATTTTCAAACAGTATTTCTCGAGGGGGAAAGTGAGTCTTATACGCCAGTAAGTAAGGTGCTTATTGTCTCTTTCCCTTTCTGTGTCTTTAGAATTGTTTTTTTCTCTCTCTTTTCTTTCCTCAGTTTGTAGGCCAACCACCTGCCGGGTTTGTTTGCAAGCTCGAAGTTCTCTTTGCTTAGTATAATGTGACTTCTCAATCTTACTTATGGTCATCATTAAGATACTACTCTCTGTAGTATCTTAATTTGGTTAAACACTACCTTATTTTGGGGTGATTTCTTCAGCTCTTCTTCTTTTTACTTTTTATCTCCTCCAAAAGTAAGTGCATGTTTTCTTATCTCTTCTTTTTGAACTCCATACTCTGTTGTGTAAGACATTCTTTCTCATAAATGCTTTACTGGCATCCCGTACTATTCTAATATCCCATATATGTATTTCCAGGGTCGTGTTGGTGTGATGCTAGTAGGCCCCACAGGTGGAGGCAAGACTACCATTAGAACAATTTTAGAAAAAGCCTTGATGATCTTACCTTTAATGGATACAGAGAGTAATACAAAACTTGATGTTCTTCAGGTAGGGAGTTTTATTTTGTTTTTGTTTTCATAAATTTTAGGCCTGTTTTTTAGACTGATGCTCATATACTTATGTGTGTTTGTCCAGTAAATATTACTGTCTGATAGGATGACTATGAGATAATATTATTACACTATATTCTAAGTATTGCCAAGTAGTGTTTTTCATGAATTATTCAGATAGTCTTTGCACTTTTAAAAACATATATTTTTTTCAGTCTTGCATTTTTAAAAACATGTATAATAAGGGATCTGTCTTGCATTCTAGATGTACTGTCACAGGGAATGAGAGAGGCTATGGCAAAAACACCACTATGCTGATGTACTTGCCATTAAGAGTGTCAAAAAAAGTCCATCCAATCCAAACTTGGGAATGAGCTTCAGGGACAAATTAAATCCGACCTCAGAATTATAAAGCCCCAAAATTCTTCTGTGGCCTTGATCTTTATCTGAACTGATTTTCTCATTTTGATCCTATTGGGAAAAGGGAGAAACGGATTCAGAGGCAAATAAAGTGACATGTGCCCATGTTCCATACTTCACTGAAGTCATTTAAGCCTCATCAGCGCTCTATTTAATAAACCTTCTACTTTCCAAAAAAGTCCATGAGGCTTCTTCTCTTGCAATGAGAGGCATTTCTGCAGTTTCAGTCAGGGCTACAGTATCATTATTGCAATCTGAAGGTCAAGCACAGTATTAATAAACCTCTCAAAATGTGTGTCTTCACAGTAGATTCCAACTTTGAGGCCATCCAGTTTAGTACTAGAGCTCATAAGGTACCTATTCAAGTTAGATGCCAGATTTGGAATGTTGGCTCATGGGGGGGGAAATCAAATCAAATATTGGGAACCTGTGTTGCTGGAAACCAAAGAGAAAAGAAATGTTCTAGTCACTGATCAGATAATAAGGAGAAAAATAAAATCACTCAGTATGGCAGTTGTTAGAAGGATAGAATTCAACCACTTTGCTCACATTTGTTTTGCATCTTCCACAAGATGCAAAGACCTGCTTACATTTTAAACTTAATCCAGGAAAACATATCTTACTGGAAAACATTGTTCCATACTCAGGACTGGGGTAATAAAGAAACTTTTATCCTTGGAAAGAATTAAGTGATGCTCTGGAGTATTGTTAATTATATCCAAAGAACAAGGGGTCCTGGTCTTGGATTTGAAATGAATTGTTTGGTTTTTCAGACAGCAAAAATTTGCATGGTTGGGTTCAGAACCATGCCAGTAGTCCTCCATCATAGAATCATAGAGTTGGGAGATACCACAAGAATCATTGACTCCAACCCCTGCCATGCAGGAATACATAATCAAAGAACTCCTGATAACATGGCCATCCAGTCTCTGCTTCTCCACCAAAGACAGAGGCTGTACCTCATGAGGCAGTATGTTGAACTGCTCTGTCAGGAAGTTCTTTCAAATGTTTAGGTGGAAGCTCTTTTCCTGTAGCTTAAAGCTGTTGCTCTGTGTCCTCGTTTCTGGAGCAGCAGAAAACAAGCTTGCTCTATCCTCCATGGGGCATCCCTTCAAATATTTAAACATGGCTATCATGTCACCTATTACCTTTTTCCAGGCTAAACATATTCAGATCCCTATGCTGCTCCACATAGGGCATGGTTTCCAGGCCTTTTAGCGTGCTGGTAGCCTTCCTCTGGACTTTTACAGCTTGTAAATATCCTTGAACTTTGGTGCCCAGAACTGGACACAGTATTCCAGGTGAAGTCTGACTAAAGCAGAAACTTCATGTTGTTTTAAAAACTGATAGAGGCTGAGCTCCATATTATTGACTAGTATCTGTAGTTTATTTACAAAATCAAGTGTATCAACTCAGCCTCATTAGGTGAAGAAGGGAAAGAAGAGAACCAGGATGAAAGATCCCAGCTGGTGATGGAGGAGGCTAGCAGTCCTGCCATGTCACTAGCAGAGGCAGAGTCTGGTTGACCCCAGACAGCAGCTGCTCAATCCTAGGGAAAGAAGAAGGCTTAAGCCTCTGGCCCAGACCCTTCCCCTCAGATGCAGTGGCTGCAATCAAGACTTTGGGAAGAGCACAAGTGAAGGAAGCTATTGTTAAATACAACTGGAGATCGAGGCATGGCCTATCTCTGCCTATAAAAGGCAGATAAGAACAGCAGCCTGTTGTCAAGAGCAACACCATTCCTGACTCTTGGATGATTGAATGACTTGACTACAGATAACCCCTGAATTTCTGGCTCATTTCCATTACATTTGTGACCTGCTACGTACATTGCATCTTTCTGATAATTAAATTTTACTTCTTTTTAACCATTGCTCTTGGACTCTAAACAGCTGAACTTTATCAAAGCAGAACACTGGGAAAAGCATAGAATCCAAATAACCACAGGTGCTAGTCCTTGCGTATGGTGAGGCCACTGCAGGTCCCATATTATCCAAAGTAGGTGGAGTTAGTATGATTTGTCCCATAATATCAACTGGATGGGGCTGATGTCCATCAGATTGGCTCTAATATGTCTCTTCCACCTGAGAGAAGGATTTGCAGTCCTAATTTACATGACATCGGGGAAAAAAAACATATAAAGTGCAAGGGAGAGACATCATCTTGCTCCCTAATCATAGAGGCTGTGTCCTTTTTAGCTTCGGCCAAGTTTCACCACTCCATGCAGGCTGAGCTCATCCAAGGGAAGCTGAATACCTGTGCAGGCTGGCTGAGTTGAACCAATGTTGACAGGGTCAAATGTTACATTGACTCTTTGTATCTCCCCTGCCTCACAAGGCGAACAGATTCTGATTTTTGTTCTAATTTCATTTAGAAGTTACAGAGGACATAGTCTAAGGACACAGTGACTCATAGGCATATTATTTACATTTCGCCCATGCTCACTCCTTCCCAGAGATCTAATATACAATAAGAGTTGAATGTGTATGTGTAATCCTTGTTGCTTCTTCACCTAGCAAAGGGTTTTGATGCCACTTCAGTACATCCAAATTGTTGATGTAGGCAGAAGGTTTTACCATATGGAGCTGGGCACGGGTCTAGCTTTATGCTTGAAGTTTGAGATGGTAGTGTTTCAAAAATCATGGTTTAAGGTAATTAATATTGTATTGGCATTTGACTGTGCATAGAAAGAGATTTTGCCTTCTTCTGCCTTTATTCCTCTTGGCCATGTCATACTGAAATGGGGATTCCAGCGTTAAACTGGGATTCATACCAGCCCCCCCAGGGTTGACTCTCATCCTTGGCAAAGGCTGGCAATTCCCTCAGCGTTATTAATTCTTGCTGCCACCACTCACTGAATTATGAATCACAGGACAGTACAGTGAGACCCTGTCCAGAATTAACAATCTCTAAGCTTAAGGATCTTTCCACCTCCCCCCTTCTGAGTGAGAGAAGTCCTAGCTAGCGTGTGCCAAAGGCTGACATGGGAATGAAGAGAAACAGAGGTTTTACAGAAAGTATTTAATCAGGCATGCAAATAAGACAATATCACACTTGAGATGCTCCGCCCTCCCAGGCACGCTTAAGTTACAAGTAGTTACAAAAACAGATATAAAAGCACAGATAAATTCTTAAGATCAGCCAGTCTCCAAAATAATAAACAGCCCTAACGCGGCTAACTACTTTATTCTAGTACTCACAGATGTTCTTAGAAGAAAGACGCCAGGAGGCAAGGCATTCCCGCCTGCCTGCCTGCCTACCTGCCTACAACTGGCACAGAGATGTCTCTTTGTTCTCTCCTGGTTCTTCTCTTCTCTCTCTCTGGCCACATGGCCTCCGAGAAGTTTTATAAAACTGTCCTTGGAAGGATCTCGAAGCATCTCCAAGATGCCCACCTCCTTCTTTGTGGTTGGTCAGTTCTCACCCTGTGACCTATGATGCTGACCCACCTAAAATGTAATCTAATCCCAAGACCTCATTAACCCTTGGTTTAGCTGGAGAGGAAGTATCTCCCTTTTAGGTAAGTCTAGATAATGGAAGCCCCATTATCACAGGCCATTAGAAAAGATGTGGCATGTGTTAAGCATCCAAACTTGGATCTCAATAAAGAGCAAAGGACTTTTGAGTTTCCGGTTAGGTTTTCTTTCCTTTTAGATTATAAATTGCACATTACAGGTTGTTACAAGTCATCAAGTTCTCTATGGCCTGGAAAGTGCTGCAACATCTACCACAAATGCTTAATTGGATGATATTTGTTGGGCTGCTATTTGGAAGTCTGTCTCTACCTTTGTAAGGCATTGTAGACTGGATGCTTATGCTTTTGCTTTTGTCAGAAGACTGCCTTTGGCAGTCAAATGCATGTGCAAGTGGTTCTGAGTTAGGTATGTTGTTTCTAGGGAGCAGTATTCCTGCTCATTTTGTTGGGGAGCTTTGACATGACATCAAGATGTCCTCCCTTCACTGCTGGAAAAAGGAACATTGAATAGTTACTATGATATCATTTGTTTTCAGCCATGGATAGATAATCTCCTCCCGACCCAGAATGTTACTGCTAGTATATAGGAGAATGTTTGTAGGCAAAACGGATCTGCTTTTATATGTTCATTTTTCCCCTTCTTCTGATTGAGAGTCTCCTTTGTCTTTCTGGTATTATGTTGACTTTTCTACATTTCTGTGGTTTAGTTTTAGTTTTTTTTTCCATGAAACCGGCTTTTAGCTAGACTTTTGCCCACTGTGGACCAGTGTCAATTTGCAGGTTATTGGCTGCCAGTCTCTGGCAAGTTCACAGGAAAGAAAGAAACAGCTGTAGTCACTTTAGGGAAAAAATCCTTCCTGTCGCTGAGATTACATGCCTTGGAAAATGCTGCACCACAGGATACTACTTAAAGACTTGCTATCTTGCCTCTTAGGGTTACAGGACAGAGCAACCAATGTCAGGACATCCTCCATTTATTGTTGTAGATGAATTTATCACAGAGAGTATCGAACATTTCTTTTTTATTTCTTTTCTCTATTTCCCCCTCACCATTTACTTTTCTTTTCAAAACACATTTTGAAGCCAATGGCTTTTCCAGCAGTCAGTGCTGTGGTAGGAGCAGAACAGTGAAAATGCTTTTGCTTCCAACCTACACCCTTCACTGAACAACACTGAGAAGGAAGAAGCAGTTGGGCCTACAGCTTTTGCACTGTTATGGCAATAGCACTGAAGCTGCTATCAGCTTTTCAAAATGTCAGATTTTTAAAAAGTAATTAAAAGAAAGAAAGGAAAATGTATGAAAATCATTTCCCTAAGTAGAATCTCACAGATGGGACAACAAATTAGGGCATCTATTTTAATCCATCTCTAATAAATCTTGGATGTGAAAAATTGGTAAATATTTAGGTTTTTAGTTACTCAGTGATAAAGTAGTAATAAACACTGGCTATGAAATTGTTTCTACTTATTTTTGTTAAAAAAATCTGGAACATCTAGAATTACATAATGTAAACATTTCAGTATAATCAAAATTGTATTTGTTAAAATATAGTTCAATATAGAACAATTAATATTGTTCAAAAAGATCACAGAGTATGTGCAACAGAATACATTGAGCTTTCTGTTCTTTTGTCTTTAATGTTTGTACTAGTAAAGAAATTTTAAAAATTATTATTTAAAAAGAGATTCAGAGGGCATTTTTCTCCTCAGAACTCTTCAAAGAGGGGCAAAGTAGACACTTTTGTTATAAACCCAAAATGTGTAACTCTTGGTGAACTTTTTGGAGAGACAAATCCCAGCACAATGGAATGGTCAGATGGTCTGCTATCATCAACAGTTCGAAATTTTGCCAAACTTGCAGTCAGAAAACCTAAGAAGAAAGACGCAAGCTCTCATAGAAGTTCTGAAATGCAGGACCTATACACAGTAAGTTCAACACTTTTTAAAATAGAATTGTATTAATATTTTATATCATAGTTTGTAAACTTTTTTTTTGTGCTATACTGGTGTGAACAACTTGTAATCCTCCAGATATTTTTGGACTTCACCTCCCATAATTCTTCATCATTCCCTGATGCTAACTACAGCTGACAGAAATTGTAGCCAAAAACTTCTGGAGGGTCCCAAGTTGTCCACCTCTTGGTGCTCTACAGATTCATATAATGTATGTATTGAACAGCCATCTCTTCCTGTTCCTTTTCCTTTTTATTAAAGCAAGTAGGATCCAACTGAAGTCATTTTGTAGTGAGGGATTTAATTTTCAGAATGTAACTGAGGATTTTATAGTGGAGATATATCTTCCCCAGGAGAAATTTCTCGTCAGTGCTAGCAAATACTATAATTAGCCAAAGCAAATCTAAGACAGTTCCCTGTCCTGTTTAGCAGTGCACTAAGACCATGGACGATCATACCTTTGGGCAGAATGTGGCAGGCAACAGGACATGAGAAGTAGTAATTCCTGCTACTCCACATCAGCCGTGCCCCCACTGCTGCTGTGTAAACCCCCTGGTTCCCTTCCATTCCTTCATGAATCACTTGGCACCCCACTGCCCACTCACTGCACAGATTCTTGCCCTTGCCTCTGTCTTGGCCCTGACTCATTCATGCCTTGCAGCTGTCCTCTTCCCTACCTCTCCCGTGCTCATTCCCTCCTGCAGCTCCTCTTTGCTGCCACAGTTGCAAGACTAACAGGCTTGGGGCATTAGCTCTCAGCTAGGAATACCTATAATTTAGCACCACTAGTGGTGTTCTCCTTAACAGGAACCATTATAATGTGTGAGTTTTGAGGCTAGGTGATTGGAAGAGATCCTGAAGAAAAGTAGATAGAGCCCTTTAAAAGTGTGTTTGTGTGTGTTTGTGAATTTTCCCCAATAAAAGCATTCTTTTTGATTTCTAGCTGGTGTTCTACAGCTAGTACCGGTATACACTGGTGAAAAGATAGAATCATAGAATCATATAAATGTAGAGTTGGAAGAGACCACAAGGACCATCCAGTCCAACCCCCTGCCATGCAGGAAAACCCTCAAAGCACTCCCGACAAGTGGCCATCCAGCCTCCGCTTAAAAACCTCCAACGAAGGGGACTCCACCATACTCCGTGGCAGCACATTCCACTACCGGACAGCCCTGACCATCAGGAAATTCTTCCTGAGGTTCAGGTGGAATCTCCCCTCCTGCAGCTTGTATCCATTGCTCCTTGTCCTGGTCTCAAGAGCAGGAGAAAACAAGCCCACTCCTTCCTCGACATGACATCCCTTCAAATATTTAAACATGGCTATCATATCCCCTCTCAACCTTCTCTTCTGCAGACTAAACATACCCAGCTCTCTAAGTCTGTCCTCATAGGGCATGGCTTCCAGGCCCCTCACCATTTTGGTTGCCCTCCTCTGGACCTGCTCCAGCTTTTCCATATCCTTCTTGAATTGGGGTGCCCAGAATTGGACGCAGTATTCCAGATGAGGTCTAACCAAAGCAGAATAAAGTGGTACCAATACCTCCCTCGATCTAGACACCATACTCCTATTGATGCAACCAAGAATTGCGTAAGGTTACTCCACCTCTCGCAAACCTCTCTAATAATTTCCCCAGCTTTTCATGGAGACACAGGTACAGCTGGAGGACCTCAAAGTCACCCACCTTTTGGGGTAAAGGTTGCTATTATTTTTGAATGCTGTAGCTATATTACCTTTTTCTTTTAACTGTGTGATTCCATATGACTCTAGTGATTTAATATATTTCTTAGTCTGAGACAACATGTAGTAGGCAAGGAATATTCTAGAAATATAGCACAAAATTAATTGCATGGATGGTGCTGTAATTGCAGAGGTTTCTTGCTCCACAATCCACATAGGGAAAAACTAACACAGCTTTACTGGTTTACTACTAAAAAAGTAATAATCAATTTCCTATTTAAAGTGCTCAATTTATTTTGTGAACTGATTTGCAATGTAATTAATCTCTTCTTTGTCTTTAGCTGAATACAGTGAATATTGCTGATGCTATTCTAACTGATGAAACCCTGCAATCAACAGAAAATATTAACTGTAAGCATAAGTGCTTTAATTATTTGTATTATATAATTGCTTGCTTGCTTGCTTGCTTGCTTGCTTGCTTGCTTGCTTGCTTGCTTGCTTGCTTGCTTTTTATAGTGCTTGGTCCAAATAATGCAGTAGTTTCATATTTGAGTAATTATTGCTTGAGCAATCCTTCTGAACATCCTTTGAGCTCATGTTCATAGGAAATTGATTTCAAGTATTATTTTTGTTCCTTGGATACTGTTCACTAAGAATTGAAATTTATGCAGCACTTTTGCATGCAACTGACAAAATAGATTTGTGGCCAGTAGGCTATAAAATTAATGATCTTTTTCATGATCTCTGTGACTCACATATACAGGTTATTCTGAACTTGCGTGTACAAATATCAGATGGAGTTTTAAGGTTTTTATTCACACCAAACACTTTGAGGTGATAACAGTTCTGCAATCTTGCTTAGTAATGCATTGCCAGTGTTGACACTTTTCAACACTGTACCCTTCATTTAAATAGAAAAGACAATAAGAATGGCTGTCTGAATGAGATATTTTTGTGACTGCAGTCACCATGCTTTTAAATTAAAAGGCTTTAATGCCATGGGCCCGACTTCCTCAATTAAAGGAACGACATTACAAGAGAAAAAGCAGTTGGAAGAAACTGATGAAGGGGAAAGTTGTAAAAATGATAGATCAGAAGAGAAAGCACCCAGAAATGTCATAATCAGTACCAGAATGGGCAGAGAGGTTACCAATGTGCCCCTGTGACAGAAGAAAGGAACTGACAGGAAATGTGAGGCTTTCCTTCAACATATGCACTTGAGATGGGTACAGTTCCCACCCTTCTTTTACTTGGCTCTAAAAGTTTCTGAGTGTGCACAGAGCAACCCATATGGATTTGCTCACAGATGATCTCTCCAAAACCACAGTTATAGGTAAGTACCTTGTCAGTAGTATAAATTACATAGTTTGGGTTCTGTACACAACTTCAAATGAGACTCAGGCTAGTTCTTATAGGGCTACTTTGGTTCTTTGGGAAGAGCCAGTTAATCTCCAAACAGGTTTAGGAGCAGCAGTTGATACTAAACAAAAACTGGCTATTATAAATTATACCAGACCTGTGGAAAAGAAGAGATTTAGTACAAAACTTTTGGGAAATTGGTTTTTAAATTTTCATTTTTAGTGCAGTATTTTTCCCTGTTCCCAGTTCAGTGCTTGTTGCCACTATATGTTGCTAGGACTCTGAAGTATTCAGTTCACCTTTCTTTGTATGTATATATCTATGGTGGTATTTGTAGTAAATCTTTTCTCTTCCATGCCTGTGAGTGCTCCTTGTATCCTTTTTTGGGCAGGGGCTTGGAATTATCTCTTGCAGTCAACTTGGGTTTTGTACCATTTGTTGCTGCCATCTTGCATTGTCTCACTGCTTGCCTGTAGCTTGCTGCTAGGTATAAAGAAGCACAATATATGCACATAAGAAGAAATGCAAACCAAAAGTTCATGGCACTAGAAATTAAAAAAAGTGATGTGACAATATCATTCTTTCTTCAACTTGATATAGTCAAACCAAGCATTGGAATAGAGAATTTAAGATATTTTCTCAGAGTAACAAATCAATTGCATGAATTATTAAAAAACTGTTAACTTTTGTGTTTAATGTTACTTTCAATTTTATATACATTTCTGGGGAATTCTTATTTTATTTATTTGTTTATTTATTTATTGGGACAGGTGGAACTATTACTGATTGGCAGTGGATAATCATGGATGGGCCAGTGGATCCAATTTGGATAGAAAATTTAAATTCTGTGCTTGATGACAGCAGAATGTTATGTCTTGCGAACAGTGAAAGAATCTACTTAACACCAGGAATGAGAATGATATTTGAAGTGGACAGCCTCTCTCAGGCGAGCCCTGCTACTGTTAGTAGATGTGCCATGGTTTACGTGGTAGGTTTCTTAACGGAAAGTAAAAGGTTTTTATAATTTTTATACAGAGATATCTTAATACATTCATCTAATATCCTCAGCAAAGACATCAAGTGAATTGGGATGATTAAGTGTCTATTTGCTGCTTAAAAATATGATGATCAGTGTGAGAAGGATTTTTTTGTCATTTATACTGGAAAGTAACAGCATAATAAAACAAGCTATCTTGCATGCATTTGATCTCTTCATAGATGTTTGATAGAACTGCTACCTCTAATATTTCATTGCCTTTTGACCCCACTTCCTCCTTTTTATCATATCCGTATTTCAAAATGAATATGTGTCCACAGACATAGGTTGGGAAGGCTGTTTCTCTAGTTAGATTAGTACTTCATCTGAGAAGATGGGTACAACTATACAGATGTTAATATAAGAAATTCAGAATAAAATAATTAATCTAAGATGCTACTGAAAAAAGTGTATTCAGTCCATTATAACTACCCCACTGTTTTCTCTAGGATAACTTATTCTGGGATTAAAAAAAAAGAAATCATTGAAGAACACTGTGGTTGCACTGGTGATTTTGTCTTTGCTTTCACTTCACTTTCGGATTTGCTGCTTCAGTGTACAAATAGATAATAGAAAATGAGTTCAATGTTGGTTATTCCATTTAAAAACTACGTTTAATTTAAATTACAATCATCCTCACTAAACATTTAAATATGAAGAATAATCTTACATTTTAGCCTTTTAAATTACATAGGCAGTAATAGAATATACATTACATGTCTGGGACGAACTCTGGGGATAAAGAGAGGAGGAATGCTCCTCAAACACACATAATGTAGTGCTAAATCTGGCCTATACATCCAACAGAGTGAAACAGTAACAAAAAAATCTCATTGGTAGAATAGACAATGTGATTTCAGACTAGGGATGGTGATTTTTTAATATTCCTGTATACGTTGTGGTGGGCTAAAATGCTTATCCCTATATCCTAGTACACTGTTTACCAAGCTTTTTGATATTTCCCCCTTCAGTTTTCACAAAATCCTCATCTCCCTTCCTCACTTGGGACTGATTTTTTTAAATTGTTGCTGTTGTTATCCTGACTTTTTCCAGTTCACATCTCAAGGCTGCTTACAACAGTTAAACATAGCAAAACAAACAAACAAATAAATCCACCTCATATAAAAGTTAAAAAATGTAATTAAACTATCAATAAAATTAAAACCAGTTATAAACATAAGCTGGAATTCAGTATGGGAATTATGTCAATGTAAGTGACATCTCTAGCAAAGGCAATTGAACAGTTTAATAATATCCACATTCAGTCAGGGGCTGCTGTGATTTTAGTTCTTAGGTTAGCCAGTGAAATGAGCCACTGCACATCCAGACTATTGCAATTCAGTCCTGATATACTTGGTGACAATGATTAGGGACTGCCAGTGCGTATCGGTAAAGCCCAAAGCACCAGTTGGCATGAGAATGCTGATGCACTCCAGTAGAGCCTAATTTACACCAGGGCACACTTTTCGGTGTCCTGATGACACTTCTTTGCAATTGTGACTAGCAGGGTTCTGTAACACCTCTGTTATGCCTAAAGTCATGCAGTGTGGACTGAAATATAGAATTGCTGCCATCGCCATTAAAAAAGCAACAAGTAGACAATACAGCACATTTTACAAGGCCTGTTCCCCTAAACAGTCAGTCTTCAAAGGCCTGATGAAACAAAAAAAGTGTTCACCTGCCTGTGGAAAGGTAGCAAGGAGGGTGCCAGTCTAATATTTCTAGGAAGGGAGTTCCAGAGCCTCAGAACAGCCACTGAGAAGGCCCTCTCCCAGGTTGCCTCCAGATGTATCAGTGAAGATGATGGAACAGAAAGAAAGTCTTCTATAGAAGATTTCCAAACAGGGACAGGCTCATATGAGAGAATATGGTCTTTCAGATAACTTAGACTTGAGCCATGCAGGGTTTCATAGATCATAAGCAGCACTTTGAATTGTGTGTGAAAACAGAGCGGTAACCAATGGAGCTATTGTAGCAAGGCAGTTGTGCGCCCTCTGTAACCAGCCTCAATTAACAATATGGCTGAGTTCTTTGGAACAGCTGTAGTTTTTGAACACTCTTCAAGGGCATCCCCACTTAGAGTACAAGGGTAATCAAAATGGCTTGTAACTAACACATATGTCACGGTGGCCAGATTTGATGTTTCTAGGAACATGCACAGTTGGTGTGCAAACTTTCATTGTTCAAATACACTCCTGACCATTGCTGAGACCTATGTTTACAAGTTCAGGACTGAATCCAGGAATACACTCAAGCTATGAACCTGCATCTTCATGGGGAATGTAACCCATCCAGCACAGGCTGAATTCCTGTTCCCTTATCTTCCATTTGACTGACCAGGAAGACCTCTGTCTTTTCTGGATTGAGTTTCAGTTTGTTCACCCTCATCCAGTCCATTACTGATGACAGGCATCAATTTAGTATAGAGACAACTTCCTTGGATGGAGGTGCAAAGGAGTAGCAGAGCTGGTTGTTATTTATATATTAATGATATTGGACCCCAAAACTCCAGTTGGTGAAAAATTGACATTGAAGGTCATCTGAAGGCCATATTATAGATTTCTCTATGTAGAGAAAAATCATACATATAGTTTAGTATATGGAATGAAACACCCATTTTTCTGTGTCTCATATGTTATGAGCAGAATCAAGATAACAAAGAATATAAACACATGGAATTAATACATTTCTATGGATTTTTCCCCTGTTTTATTTATTTGTAGGACCCCACTGATCTAGGATGGAAGCCATATGTCAAGACATGGCTGGAAGGCTTTTCAGAGATGTTTACACAAAATGATATTGAATACCTTGAAAGTTTATTTAACTCCAGTATACAAAGAGGGCTAGACTTTCTGAGCAAACATAAGAAAATGCAAGCAATCCCTGTACAGCAGATGGGAGTTGTAATGAATATTTGCAGAATTTTTGGTTCATTCATTCATATAATTAAGCAAAGTGAGGGATTACAAAGCAGTAAGTAAATTCATTGTAATAGTAATGTTTAGAGTACATCTTAAACCCATTTATTTTGGAGTGAGTCCCATTGAACTCAACTGAACTTACTTCCAAGCATAAGGTTGTACTTTTAGTCATTTCTACTTTGTGACAGATAAGTATGCAGGATTGTAGGATTCTATGTAACTTTCTGTAATGTCTTATTTTCTATAGGTGACTGAGGGACCATTAATATAGCTATTGCAATTAGCACAAAAAATGGTCTAAGAGTAAGTCAATTGACTCTTAGTAGTGTTGAAACAAGTGCATTCTCTGAGCTCACACAAAATGGGTTATCCTCACGACCTCTCTGAAAAAGATTTTTTGCTAGAAACTTCTTGCCCCCTTCTTTCAGTTGAGTTCCTTCCTCATCCAGTATAGACCAGTTCTTAAAGCTGTGTCTCTTGTTACTCTGTTTGGATTTGTTTGGTCTCAATAGCTGCTGCAGTGGGAATAGAGGCCAAAGTCTCAATGTGTCCTGCATTGGATCTGATTTTCCAGAGGGCCCAGGCTAAATCTACTCCTCCTGTGGCAATTCCTATGTTACTTCCTCTTTTACCCAGAGTTCCAGACAATTTAATTTGATTCAAGCTTGTTCTGTCAGCTATGTAACACCAAGAGTCCCAAATTATTCTGCCATTTTGACATACGTCACAATATCACAACGTCTCAATTTTGACCACTGCTCACCAAAACTATGCTGTTGAATTCAGCACCTCACCTCCCACAGGAATTTTGCATTCCCCCCTAATCTGATTCCAAAGAGATAATGTATCCAACAGAATTGCCACCAGAAGCATGATGAGCATGAGGGAAACAACTTTCTAGAATACACATTTTCTGATAGACTTGGCTCAATGTGGCTTGGATATGTCCCAATCATTGTGGATTCCTCCTCTGTGCCATCCCGAGAATGAGAAGTTGGACTTACTGTGAAGGTCATTCTGGGATGGCAGGAGGAGGAATCTACGCCCTCCCTGATGGTGGATAATATATATAGGTTGATGTAGGCGTTAGGGAGGTTAAGGGATTGTGATGAAGGTCTAAGGTAAATTTAGGTTAGAAACTTGGAAATTTTAAGGAAGCCGAGTGATGAAAACTTTATGATTTGCATGGCTGGAGAAGAAACTGACAAAAGAAGCATGGAGTCCTAAGGGCAGCAACTGATTTGGAACGTGGACTCCTGCCGATTCCGGTTGGCACGCAGAGATTACCCAGAGTGCAGAAATGTCTATCTCTTCAGAATGGATGGGAGGAATAGCAATATCTGAACAGGAGATGTTGTAATTGCAAGTCTTAATATATCATCCTAGATATACTCAGTTCCACACTGAATAGGCAACTGACTGTGAGCTGTGAATCTAAATATCTAGAAGGACTAACTTCTATACTTTACTAATATGTTAATAGTAATAACATTGATATAGTTCATGCTCCGTAGGTGTATCTCATATTTGTCACTGAAGCTACAATCTTTGTTTTTAAATACACTTGAGTTCAATGAGACTTACTTGTGGATAGATATGCATAAGATTGCACCATCAATTTCTGAGCACTGCAAGAGCTTAATGCTTCTGAAGTGGAAAAGTTTGCTTACACTAGTTATAATAAGTATGATTAAAGTGTAAAAATAATTATATAGGAAACTGTAACTATTTCAACTATAATATTTTGTTACTTTTAAATGGACGAAAACTATTATCTGGTCTATTATATTAAAGGCAGTAAAAGAAGACAAAATTCAGTGAGCTTCTCAGCAGTGATTCAGAACAATGCTCCTCCTTTTTCAAATACAGCCAGTTCATTGAGTGGAATGGTCCCGTCCATAATAAAGAAAAAGTAAGTGACCCATGAGTACTATCCATATAATGTCCAATTAATTAGCTTCTAAGAGGTATATCAGAATATTTCTAAGCAGATGAAAGATCTATGACACTTTGTTGCTGTCTGTCAGTATGCCCATGTTCAGTTTCCTGGGCAGTGAGCCTGACTTGCACAGGTAATCAGAACACAGCTTCTCTGTCAACAGGCAGAAATAATTTCCCCTAAATTTGTATGAATTCTTGATAAACTTACTCTTCTCTGGAAACTAGCATTTTCCAGTTTATTTCCTTATTGGCCAAGGAATCCTATTTGCCAATCCTGATAAGATAACCAGGAAGGGGATAAGAAAGCAATATATCCTAACTATCAATATCCTAACTATATCCTAACTGTCAGTCCTAACTATGTTGGGATAGATCATAATTATCTGCCTCTTACCATTTTGAACTTTCATCTCACTGATACTGTAACACTTGGTACAACCATGTACGTCATTGTGACCCAGGCATGGTCCTTTCACCACTGCATCTTGTAAATAACTGAAGGTTCTTTGCCTTATACCTGGAGATCTATGTGGAGCCAGATTTCCTGAAATTTTCTATTTTGCTTAGCTGGACCCCAAGGTTGCAAGTCCAATTTTATGACGTTATCAAGTCAACAAGGACCTGAATACCCTAAAGACACCAGATCCCATCAGCCCTGGTTAATACTTGGATGGAAGACCACCAATGAAAATCAGATACTTTAGGCTGTATTTCAGGGGAAGGAACTGGTGAAACTACCTCTAAGTATTCCTTGTCTACGAAAACTCATGAAATTCATAGGATTGCCATAAGCTGAGAGATAGCTTGAAGGCACATACACACTCACAAACACAGTCAAGTCAACATCTGTATCTCCCTTAAGTATTTCTTAAGCACTGTATTTTGGGGAAATTATTGAAAGAGAATAAGTTGCAGCTTTGTAACTAATATTTATTTGAACAAATTTAACAATGGTAGGCATGCTTTCTTTAAAGGTACAGGTTACATAGCCTTTATTCAGTCTAGACACATTTCATACATGTATGCCAAGTTACTGAAACATATACAAAAATTTTCACCTCTGAGAATTATGATAAAGAGCTATAGCCTCTTCTCCCTGCATGTATCTCTAAGTCTTTCTACATTTGTTTGTGTTTGGGTAATCAGTTAATAATCAAGAAATGAATACAACATACCATTCAGGATTTCAGATTGTCAGTATTGCCTCATGCTTGGGCATATTGCCATACCAACAAAAATTTTCTCTAAAGGGAAGCCAGATTTAATTGACTATGAGGCTACTAATGGACCAATCACTGTATGTCCACTGTTCTTGGTCGCCTGCAATCAGATTATTGCATCAGCTGTGCGTCAGCCATCAGATTATTGCATCAGATATGAATAACACTATCATACCCAATGGAGTTGTTTTTATATAGTCTGGTCATTTTTTTACTCTTTTCTCCATCTGACTCTTTTCCTAGCTCCTTTCTTTCAGACAAGGTGGCTGAAAACCTAGAACCAGAGTGTAAGTCTGCACTCTTACTGTTTTGCTCTCCAACATACGGATATCCTACTTCTTACTGTACGAACATATTTCCTTTTCATATAGCAATATGCAAGCTTCAGGAACTTAAATTTTGTTAAATAAATAGAAAAATATAGCATCCAGCTTGTAACATTTGACCACCTCATCCATTTTAGGACTTTTCCCAGGATCACTGGGATCATCTTCTCCATGATATCTACCATCAGATACCAATATCAGTGGATCCATACAGCTATGCTAGACATTGTAATTAGAATATAGCTACTCTCAGAGAAACGAGTCATTATTTTCCTTGGTTGGACTCTCAAAATCTTCAGTGATCAATGATATCTGCTATAGTCTGTCCTAGTACCTCTGTAATCACATATAGACTGTGCATCTCTACTTTTGTTCAGGGTTCCACCAATTCAACAGAGCCTTGAGAACCACATTTTTCTTGGTCCCAGGATCTTTCAGTACCTATGCCTGCTGCTTCAGTACAGAATCTATCAGCTGTTCATCTTCCTAGAGGTGTGATAGTACAAGAAGGAGTGGTCCTCCAGTAGTGAAGTCAACAGAGACAGTGGGTCAGTCAGTTTTTTGGGCTGCAGCTTGAATCACTACTTCAAGTCCATTGGCTTTTGAGTTTGGTTCTTACCACATTTCCTCAGAAGATTCAGATTCAGATATGGATTATTATTTCAGATTCCTTGTCTTCATTTAAGTGCAAACTTCTCCCCAGATATATAAGTGGATGATCAGAACACATTAGTGACATCTAAGGACTCAGGTCATACTCAGATCAGTTACTCCTTATGGCCACATCACTAAAAATGCTAGTAAAGGATCCACCTCTCTTTTTCAAATGGATCCAAACTCTATCACAGACTTCAGTGACATTATCAATGCTAGATTCAGTACTGCATGATTCTCATCAGTGGTGGACCATCTATCCACTACTTCAACTTCTAGAAGACAGAAAACCTCTACCATGTCCCTTTCCAAAATGCACCTTTTCACAGAGCTGGGGTGCAGGGATTGCGCGAGCAGCCTCCAGCAAGAGGCTCTTGCATCCCAGTTCCTTCAACTCTGCAGCTGCCGCCTGCTCATGCGAGAGCCCTGCCTCTTCCTTCCGCAGTGCAGCCTGGGAGTTTCCCAGGCTGCGCTGGGCAGAAAGCGCGAGCACCGCGACTCCAGAGCTCCGCACGCATGGCAAGTGTGTGCAGGACCCCAGAGTGATGCGCAATCATGCACCATTTTTCGCTCAAAGCCAAAAATGAAAAAGTGCGCGAGCGGCGCCTGCCAGACCCTGGAGCGTCGCACAATTGTGAGTGCATTGTGTGGACCACTCCTCACATTCACGCGACACTCAGGGGGCCCTTTCGCATGGCAAATGCCATGCGAAAAGAGCCCATATCCAGCACAAAGACTTTGAGTTCTTATTCTCACAGAGCTTTGAATTATAGAATCTATGCTACATGGATGGCTTTTAACAGATGGGATAGAAGTTGAAGAGTTGGTGTGGTGAGGGGTAGAAATTAATATCATGCTCAGCTTTCTACATGTTGTTACGGAAGAGGTCTATCACATGATATTCTGGAAAAGTAAATACCATCTTCCATAGTGGTCTCTCTGATGGGTCTGGAGGCTATGTGGATGCCCATCTCAACATAAAATTATTTTGAAAGGTACAGCTACTTTTAAACCTCTTACAATTCAAGGATATCTTCTTGGGACTTAAACAGAATCTGAAGGGTCTTGGCTAGTTCTCCTTTGAATCATTGTAAAATATTTCCCTGAATGTGTGTTCTAGAAAGTTGTTTCCCTCATTCTCAGCATGCTTCTGATCAAGATCAGGTATTTTCCCTTTTACAAAGTGAGATTCCAATGGTCCTGTGTGGCTTTCTTTTAGAAGAAGAAGAAGAAGCAGACCTTGTAATGTTAGGTTTGGAAATTTTTTTAGATAATAGTAAATGCAACAAATTGGGAAATAATTTATTGCTACTAGTATTAATGGAAATCTATTAATTATTTGAATTATTATTGATTTATTATTTAGACCATTTTGGAACAGACTGTGGCATTTACAGAGAATGGCATGGGGAATGTCACTGTTAGCTCTAGAGATACATGTCTAATTAGCGTTTGGAAAAGTGCTATTTTTGCAATTTTATAGTTGCTTCCTCAACGTGGTATTTTTTTTCTCCAGAGAGACTACAAAGCCCAAACTGCAATTGTTGCTTTGGAGATGGTGGGAATTCAACCTGTCTCAAAACTGTGAGGTTGAAAACATTTGAGATCTCATCTTACAACCTGCTCAGTGAAAATTTATCATCGATTCACACCCATCTTCTCTTTTTTCTTTCTCACTTTGTCATCTTGCACAATGTTCAGTTGCCTTCAAACATCTTGTTTGTTAAAGGTTAATAAGCAGTGGTTTTCAAAGTTAGTTAGAAATTATGTGTTGATTTCAGCTAGGGGAATAATGATCCATTGCAAATACAGTATAAATAGCTGGCTATAGAAGATATAGCAAATTCATAATCAGAAATGTTTTGGCTGCCTTTGAGCACATGGAGAACACTTTTCTGCTCAGCTTTTCTTCTCACCTTCCCTACTCCCTGTCAAGGAGCATGATGTGCACAGGTCAGTAGTAGACCACATGTTTTGCTCATTTAACTCCAAAGGGCTTACTTCTGAGTAGATTTTAACTAGCTGCATCCTTTGGTTTCAAACTTCAACCTTACTAAACCCCTAAAGTAAGAGATCCAATAAAGAAAGAGTGGATGAAAAGAAGAATGAGGAGCGGTGGTTAATTGAGAGAGGGAGAACCCTAAAAAAGGAGGAAATGCAGCTTGAGAAAAACTTTTTACTTTATTATTCATGTGCCTAGTACTATGTGAGCAAGAACAAACAAACTAAAAGATTACAAAATGATCCATTGCAGTGCACCTCAAAGAATATGTAATACTGGAAATTCTATAATAAAATTAATATAAATTCAGTAAAGGAGGGAAATTAAAGTAACAACACAGTCTACACACACGCACACACAAAAGAAAAGTGAACAGGCCAATAGGTGTGGTGCAGGGGTGGGGGAGTAGGAATACCAAAAACCAGAATGTGTCCTGACCATAGATGCATCCCAAACAGGTTGGGGTGCACATTGGGCAGATATGAAGGTTCATGGTCATTGGACAGTATCAGAGTTGAGACTTCACATCAGTGCACTGGAATGAGTGATCAAGACATTCCAAGCTTTTGATTGCCAATTGAAGAACAGAGTTGTGAGGGTGGTCATGGACAATACAAGAACTGTATGTTACATAAACCATGAAGGAAGCATGCACTCATCAATGCTCCTGTATTTGCCACCATTTTATGGCATTACTGTTGCAGTAAAGGAATTCACCCAGTTGTAATACATCCAACAGGAAAAGAATAAGTTCTAGCGGACTCTCTCAGTTGGGACAGATACCTGCAATATGAGTGGATGTTGTCCATGTGAGTGTTCAGACAGATCATCAACAGTTGGAGAGAATGAAAGATTGCTTCAGAGGACAACAGGAAGCTCATCCAATACTGCTCAAGGGCAGGCAGAGGAAAAGGCTCACTGGGAGAGGCATTCCTACTAAGGTGGTCTGGACCAGTCATGTACCTGTTTTCCCTGTTCCCTTTGGTAGAGAGAACTGTGGCTAAGATAGCACAGGGCAGGAGCAGTGCCCTGTCCTGGCCAAGAGAACTGTGGTTTACATTCCTCCATCAACTATCATGGAACCACATGATGCTACTTCCATAGAAGACTTGCTGACCCACTTTAGTGGGCAAGTCTGCCATCCAGACCTCAGAATGCTGGGGCTGATGGCATAGAGGATAAAATCTTAAACTCTCCAAGAACTGGTACTGAGACCATCCAGGAAGTTACCAACTAAACATTCTTGTAAGTGGAAAAGGCTCTGTGCGTTCCCAGAATCTAAAACACAGCAGATGCTTCCAGCATCATTATCCACTGTACTACATTACTTGTTGCATCTCCAAGAGCAGGGTTTGTCCTTTTCTTCCCTTAAAGTTCACCTTGTGGCTATAGTAGCACACCAGCCAATTACAGACTCCACTCATTCTTTATGGTAAAAGAAACCCAATGGTAAAAAGGTTTATGAAGGGATTGTACTGCTTATACCTAACTGTACAACTCTCAATACTGAAGTGGTTTCTATCACTAGTATTATTGCAGCTGATGGGTACAACTTTTGAGTCTTTGGCTACTGTAAATGAAAGACTATTGACGCTAAAAGTAGCATGTTTGGTGGCTATTACTAGCACAGGAAGAGCATGAGAACTAAGGGCTTTAAGATGTGATGAACCTTTCCTTGCTTTCCTAGGGATAAAGTAGTTCTATGCGAGATATTTCATTCCTACCGAAGGTGGTTTCCCAATTTCATTTAAATCAAGATATAGTATTGCCAATATTTTTCCAGCAGCCGAAGGATCCATTGAAGAGATCTCTTCGTATACTAGTTGTGTGACGCTCATTAGCATATTACATCCAATGTACATCCAGTGTATATCATCCTTTTGTAACTCCAACAGACTTTTTGTGTGCTATGGTGGCAGAACGAAGGGCAAGTCAGTTTCAACTCAGCATTTTTCAAAATGGATTGTGGAAGTGATAACACTATCTTACAAGTTAGCTTGCAGGCTTCTTCCTTAAGGACTGAAAGTACATTCCACTAGGGCAACTGCAACTCTACCACCTTTATAGGTGGGTTTCCCCAATCCACCATAGCCATAGCCTTGGGAAAGAGAGAAGAGCATTTAACTCTTATTCAAAGGAATATACTTTTGCCTTTACCAGGCAGTTTAGTAATTATTAAAATCCTGTATTCCTTCAAGAAAGGTCACGTATACATATTCCCAATACATTCCTGCATTGTCAGTGTATTATGTTTGTAATTTAGCTTTCTTTGAGGGAACACAAATCAGTACTGGTTAGTCTATTGCTTAATACTAAAACCACTTATTTCTGTGAGCAAGAAAAGCATGAAGGTTAGATTACTGTTATAAACTCCAGCCATGAGAGTCTTATGAATGGAACATGTCACTGATACATTTCTTCTTATGTATCCTGACTTCTCCTGAGAAAAGAGTAACTTCAGGTCATTTCTGACTTATGGTAACCCATAGGTTTTTACCTTTTTATGGGGTTTTCTTGGCAAGATCTGTTCAGAGAGCCTTTGCCGCCTCCTGAGGCTGAGAGAATGTGAGGTCACCCTCACCCCAGGTCACCCAGTGGTTTTCCATTCTTGAGCAGGGATTCAAACCCTAGTCTCCAGAGTTGTAGTCCAGTGCTCAAACCACCACACCACACTGGCTCTCCATGCTGGTATTGCTGCTTATTAAACCTAGTAATGATAAGACTAAACTCAAAACCAATCTGCTGGCAATACTAAATCCTTTTTTTAAAAAAAATTAATTTCAGAGAAGATACAAGATGGTTTTGGGAAAAGCAACCTAATAAACTGCTGCTGCTGTTGGGAAAACTGTTCATATTTGCATTTACCTGGGCTGTTGGAGGAATTTTAAGAAGAGAGGAGGAGCATGAGGGTGAGACTCTAATTGGTATAAACACCAGCCATGATGAGCTTGCAAACGTAACACGAGACTTCAATTACCTTGTTCATGACATAATGGAAAGAAAATCTGTTAGTAAGTGCTACACTTTTGGTCTATTCTCAGTGTACTAATTGTATTTTTTCATGTTCATTAATACAACAGAAGTTTTAAAAGTTTTATAGAAGAGCAGAATAGTAGGACTGAAAAAGACGAAATACCATGTAATTGTACATATTTTAGGAAACTGAACCATCTATTGAAGATGATAATTTTCAGTATTTAAACAGATGTTATGACACATAAAAAACATACCCAGTCTGGGTCCTTTCAGATTTTTTGGTAACAGCTTCAATGATCTCTACCCATTGGCCATGCTTTCTTGGGCTGATGGGAACTATATATCTGGAGGAACCTAGTTTGTGGAATACTGGCATGCTACTCTATACTCTATAGTGCATATTATTACATATTCATGTAAACAGGATGAAATCCTGATTGAGGTGAGTAGATGAGTGAGGATGATTAGCAATTGTCTGACTCATTGTAATAAAAGTTTTGTCATTCAGCCTTTAGGGATAAGGTAGTTCCAGATTTGTTTATATGTGCTTCTGTGTAATCACTGTGGTTTTGTCCATTGCCCTTAACTATATCTTGATTTGGTGTGAAATCTAGATATATTCCAGTACTGTTATGACAGTTCAGCACAAGGACTTGGAACTTTAGTTGGAAAATTATTTACACTCATAGGGCAATTAATTTGTTTTTATCAAACATGACAAGATGGACATTTAATTTGCTGCCCTAATTATTAATTAATTCATTAAATCAGTAGTTTTTAAAGAAATGATGGAATCTACAGAGAATAGCATGTTTGATTGTTATTGTTGCCTCCTGTTCACACGTTTTGATATCTACTCATCAAAAGTGCTCTTTTTCTAGTTTTTAAGTTGCATTCCCCAACCTGGCAAACTCCAAATGCACTGGACTACATACCTCATAAACTGATTGACTATGATATGAGAAGATTTGTAGTGCAACACATCTGATTGGAAGTGTGGAGTCTAACAACATATTCAGTTAGTTTTGTCACTGGTCAGCTTTCCACCCCTACTCATCCCCTCCAAAATGCATGCATGTTCATTCACATTTCAAACACTATGGATTATATGTCTAGATTAAAAAACTGAATAAGGAGCAATGTGTCCACCCAGTTAGAGGACATTAAAATATAGTTATAAGTAGCTACAAACATCAGTCATTGCCAATATATTTGTTGAAAACTGAGCCCACAAATGAGAATAAAACCATTTAGTTTCAGAATAGTTGACTAGTAAAAATACAATAGAATTACTGTTTTTAAAAAATAAAAGAGGGTTGTTTTGAAATGTGATACAGAAACATCAGTTGAAGCTTGTTAAAATGTTTTTCTAACTTAACTTTTCATTTTGTGGCGATTGTAAGACAAAAATACATTAACTATACACTTTAAAGCAAATATGTTTGCTTCATCAGAATTATATTTATAGTAGCATATTTCTGTCTTTTCTGGTTTTCAGATATTCAGATTCCATCTGGAGACAAAACAGTTTTTGATTATTTTGTGGATTTGCAAACAGGAGAATTTCAGCCCTGGAGAAATTTAGTTCCTAGTACACAGTTTCTTATTCAGAAAGGTAAGACTAGCTACTTATATTTATTTTTGTATTGTGATGTCAATATTTATTTTACTATTTTATTTTTAAAAAATGTTTATATACTATTATAGATTGAAAGATCTCAAGGTTGCATACAAGAAAATCAATTTGACCAATTTAAAACTATTTAAAACAAAAAAAGAGAAATACCTGTGACTAAAAACATACTAAACAATTCAACAAGTCAAAACAGAACAAATTAAAACCAGAATAAAAAGCAATTTAAAATTTAAATTTTACAATTTAAAATTTTAATTAAATTAAATTTTAAATTAAATTAAGTTTTAATTAAATTTTAATACAGTTTAAAAGCACACATATGTATGGATTTGTATAAAATCAGTTAGAGCCAAAAGTTTTAGTAGAAAAAAAACCATTTTTACTTCGAACTGGAATTGTATCTGTGTTAAGGCTGATTAGTCCTTTAGGCAGAAGGCATTCCACAACAGGATGCCATACAAGTGAAGGCTGACCCATACACAAACACACATATGTACATACCACTTCCACAGTATCTCAAATTGATGAGACAGAGAAGAAGACTCAGCAGATCTGAAATCTTGTGCAGGCTTATAAACAGAGAGATATTCCTTGAAGCATCAAAGTCACAGGCCATTTGGACCTTGGACTGCACTCACCACATCTTGAATTCTGACTGGAAGCAAATTTGCTGTCAGTGTAACTACTTTAACACTGATATTATACAGTTTCTGTGTAATATTCTGCTAAGCAATCTAACTGCTGGATTTTGAACTAGATGCAGGTTCTTAGTTGTCTACAAGAGCCATCCCACATAGACTGTGTTCACCAGTAGTCTGGTTGTGATGTTTCCAGTGCTTGAACTACTGTGGCTATGTTAACCTAGTGCAGAAAAGGCTGTGGCTGCAGAACAAACAAAGCTGGTGCCAAGCTCTAAGTCACAGAGTCCACTTCAAGCTGTGAGGACCTCCAGTGACAGAGATGGATCTAGGAATGCTCCCAAGCTACACCTCTGTATACTACAACCCTATCCAGGGCAGGTAATTTACCCAGAACCTCCATCTTATCAGGAGTCACCTTCAGTTTACTTGCCCTCATCCAGCCCCATTACAGCAGCCATGAACTGGACCAACATGTGTTCCACCCTAGCTGACTACAAAAAGTGGAGTTGAGTGTCATCAGCATACTGTTAGTATTCAGCTCTCAAACTCCCAGTGACCTCTTCTAGGAGTATTGTGTAGATACTGAACATCACAGGAGATAGAATGGCACCCTGTTTAATGGCTATGGGCCTGGGAATCTCCCAGTGCCACACTATAGTACCAGTTTTGCAGATAGGAGTGGGACTACCATGATACTCTCATTCTGCAGCATCAGTCCAGTAGGATACCATGATAAATACTATCAGAAGCCACTGAGAGATCCAGGAAGATCATCAAGACATCAGTCCTGTCTTTTATTCAAAGCAAATAATTGATCAGAAAAACCAACCCTGTTTCAGTACTGTCACCTAGTTGAACCCAGACTGAAGAGTCCAGATAATCTGTTTCATCCAAGAGTTTTGGAAGCTGCCTTGCCATGCTGAAGTACCTTACCCAGAAAGGGGCTTGGATGGATCAAGTGGTAGAGTGATAATTCTGACATACCTCTGAGTCCAGGGAGGTTCCCTTCAAGAGAAAGTGCACTACAACCTCTTTCAATGCAGCTGGCATTCTCCCCTGGGTGCACCTGATCAATCCATTCCACTAGATCTAATCAGCCAGGATGGGCAAATGCCAAGCTTATATCTGGTGGGATGAACTAATTCAAGGATCTTGTCCTCATCATCATGCCACAACAATTGAAATTCCTAGAAACTTGTACATTTAAAACTCTATAAGGAGTCACTCCTTGAAGTGCCTTGCAAATTTGTCACACTGGGCAACCAGTACTTCCCTATTTATACTCTCCAGACTTGATCTTAACAGCCTTCTTACCACACAGAATAGCTTTGCTAGGCAGCATGTCAGGGATACAGGAACAGAGGCATTGTGTGTGTGTGTGTGTGTGTGTGTGTGTGTGTGTGTTTAATAATCTCATTGCTGATTAATATACATAATAAAGAATCTTCACTGCTCTTCAGTTGCATTCATTTCATGACCTATGCCACCAGCATTCTGTCATCTAACCTATTTAACTGCTGATAAATCTTTTGTAAACAAAGGGGAATTATGGGCTTCACAGCAATTGGGAGCAATTGCATCAGTGGTCTTTGAGTTTCACTATTCCACAGGGAAACCAGGGTTTCAACTGAATCACCATACAATCAGCGAGAACATTTTTCAGAGCATCCAGGAATCATTCTGATTTCATTAATCCATCTCCCCAGTCTTTCACAGAAATCCTGACTAGAGGCTGAGGAAAGACATTTCAGTTTCCTCCCTCAGGCCCCTCCCCTGTTTGACAGCTGAAATGACTTTTCAAAGCTTCTAATCAGGATTTCTGCAAAAGTTGGGAGGCAAAGCTGTGGATGTTTGACCACTGACAGTTTAGTTGCTGTTTTTCCAGCAACTTCACTCCAGTCATTCACAGAAATCCTGACTAAAAGCTTGAAAAGACTTTTCAGTTTCCTTCCCTCACCCTTGCCAGCTGTTTGGAGAGCTGAAATGTCTTTTTCATAACCTCTTGTCTGGATTGCGGCTTGAGAAAAGGGAAGTTGCTGGAGAAAAAGAAACTTATTCATCAGCTGCCAAATATCTGCAACTTCCTTCCCTCCTCCACAACTTCCTCTGTAACTCTCCACCCCCTATCTTTCACATAAATGCTTGCTAGAGGATACAGCTCTCAAGTAGGAACTGTGAAATTTCTAGCAACCTCCTTCTTCTTCCTCAGCCCACAGTTGGTTTGATAGCTGTAATGTCTTTTCACAGCTGATGATTTCTGTGTCACTTTGGGGCTGGGTGAGAAGAAGGGAGGGAAAGCTGCAGAAAACAGTACCTAGTACATCTCAGCTGGAAAAGCTGAGCACTTTTTAATGAAAGCTGTGTAATTTCCCTAGAAAGCCATGCAGCTTCCTGTCATCTCTGGGGTGTGTGTGTGTGGGGGGGTGGATTCCCACACCTCCCAACAGCATGGGAAGAAAAATAGATCCATCTGATTTTTCCTGACACTTGTCAGAACAGGGAAAATTAAGAATCACCACCCTTACCTTAAAGAGTGGTGTCCCACTTCTCTCACCTTTTCTGTATCTGCATAAATCTGAGAAGCCTAGCTATCTTCTTTTCCCCTGCCTTTTTCTCTTGCGTTAGGAATTTTAGCAGCAGTGCCTAGGGTAGACCTTCCTTTAATAATTGCAACTTTTAAACTTGAAATAGGGCCCCACAATTTGCACAACAACTAGAAAATGTTAAATTTAGAGGCACTTACTCCATTTTCCAGATGATCTACAACTCCTTTTTTATTTCTAGCAAGGCCCCCATTTAGAATATTAGCTTGAAAACTAGCATTACAACTTAGGGTGTTTCCACACTAAACTGTTACAGTGCTACCATTCCACTTTCAACATCCTGTGGATTTCTGGGGTTTGTAATTTACTGAGGCCAAAGAGCTCTCTGACTGAGAATTCTAAATGCCTCTCCTAAATGGCAAGCGCCAGAATTCCACAGGACGTTGAAAGCGGAATAATAGCACTATAACAGTGTAGTGCGGCAATGGCTTTAGACAACAAGCACTGTCTCAGATTTGAGTTGTCTAAACCAGTGGCCTGAGTTATGAGTTGTGCAACATTTTGTGAAAGAATAGATTACTTTAGTGCTTTTCTCTAGTGGTCTCTTCCATTTTTTTGCTTGCCACTATGAATCATGGAAATTTCTGCATACTGTTTGGTAGAGATTCTCCAGACATTTTGTCCCCATGCGTTTATCCATATTCATGAGGTCTAGGAGAGGGGAAAACAAAATTGTCCTTGAAGATCACGAAAAACTGCTATAACTTCAGATGAAGAGAGGATTTTACTGAGATTGGCAACAATACTTAATACCTCAAATAGTGGCCCTTTTCTCATGGCAGTGTACAAGCGAAAGGGCCCCTTGAGTGTCGCGTAAATGTCATGACGCACTCCCATTTCCGCCACGCTCAAGGCCCACAAGCACAGCAAATACGCATTTTCTTATTTTCGGCTTTTAGCTGAAAATAAGCCGCGCTTGCGCAAGGCTCATGGGCCTGGGCTGCACTCACTTGCAGTGTGGAGCCTCTGGAGCCGGGCCTGTTGCGTGTCCTCTCCTCAGTGCAGCCTACAACTCCCAGGCTGCACTGTGGAAGGAAGGGGCGTGGTGTGGGCGGGGCTCTCGTGCAAGCAGGAAGGACCTGTGGAGCCTGAGCAGCAGGGAAGCGGGAAGCTTGTGAGAGCCTGCCTGCCCAGGCTTCTCACGCAAGGCCCACACTCCAGCAGCGTGAGAAGATAAGCTGTGGAAAGAGCCAGTGTAGCAGGCCAAAGTTTTTGGTTTTTTAACTCTTTTCCCATTTTTTCTGTCTTTTGAAAGGAACACCATGGCTCAGGTGACTACAAGCCAGGACCATGGCTTTCTCATTTGCTTGAAAGAGTTGAACATACCCCTTGAAAACTTTGTGTTATACAGAGAACTATATAGAAAAAAAAGATGGCTATAAGCAGGAGTGGTGCAAATAGGAACAAAGCAAGTATGTAGACTCTAGGTTTTTGGGGTTTTTTTATGCTCCATATGTGGTATCTGTTCACTGGTTGACATACCAGAGAAGTGAAAAATGCAAAACACTGGAGCTTATCAATTCACAAACACCTAGGGATCCCTTACAGACAGCACTATTCTCCACAGTTGCTGTGACTCATGCAAATGTATTTTGCTTCCATTTGTGTGAGTTCACAGATGACTAGTCAAAGAATCACAACTACATCTGAGCAACCTGTTATTTTTCAACCACCCACTCTCAAAAGGTTTTCTTTTTAGTGGCTTGTCCACACTAATCTCTCTCTCTCCACCCAGCCACAGGGAATGAAATACCCGAAGCAAATGGTGGAGGGGTGAACTATTCATTATAAAGAAATATGCAAGACTCATAAGAAAAGAGCAAGCCTGCAGTTCCACAACCCTTAGTCCTCTTTCCTCATGTCGTTTCTAATTATATCTCAGATTTATCTGACTTTATCTATACTTGGGATAGCATGGAGAGAAATCCACAATGATTAGGTATATCCCCATGTGCCAACTGAAACAGGCAGGATTTAAAATTCTTTCAGTTACTATCATTAAGCATACCTTCTCCTCTGACAGTTTTTCCATTCCCACCAAGCTAACCAAATGAGTTTAACTCCTTCTCTGACAAAGCAGTAGTTATTGTTAAGAAAATGGAGAAAAAGGCAGAGAAAAAGTCAGTGGAGTCCTGTAAAAAGAAAGTGCCAGTTACAGAAGGAGATTTGTTCCCAGATGCCCGCTGCTCCATGAGGCTCTGAGGAATCAAAAAGAGAGAGCGCTAAAAATGAGTCTCCTCAGATGTCAGCCAATCCGCTTGGCTCTGAGTTGGAGAAAAGAGAAAAAAAATCAAACAAAAAAGCTCCCAGATGACCACCGATCCACGGATTTCTGAGGAGGAAAGGAAAGAGGCACTCAGAAAAGTGTTTGTTTCATCAAGTGAGAGTGATGTGGAAATACAAGAGTCTTGTAATGTTAAGCAAGGTGAGAAATTGGAAGGTAAAGCAGGTAGTTTTTGATCAACTACAAAAAAGGAATCTCAGACCAACAAGGTCAATTACACACTTGGGTGCGCAGACAGACACCAAGTGGGGTCAACTTTACTTCTCAGAGGAAACAAGATGGAAGGTGAAGGAATGTGTACAGCTATTAATGACTCTCAAATCAGCCAATTTAATGTTACTAGCTCGAGTGATGGGGATGCTAATATTGACAGTGCAGTTGGTTCCTTGGGGAAGATTTCATTCCAGGGCCCTACAGAGGCTTTTAGTTCCTCATCAGCAAAACATGAGCTTGAAAAAGCATTATTTGATTCCATTGCCTCTCCATTTTAGAAAGGAATGGGACTGGTGGAGAGAGGACACCAATTTAAACAAGGATGTACCTCTGTTAGTGACAAACTACATAAAAGTGACAACAGATGCAAGCTTAACTGGTTGAGGAGCTCATTGTCAAGGGCTGTCAACTCAGGGTATTTGGACAGGAGTGGACAGAAATCACAGTATAAATTTCTTGGAATTAAAGGCAATTCGTTTGGCACTGATGGAGTTTGCGCAGTTGGTGAGGGATTGCCATGACGATATGACAGCCAGAGCATACATTGTCAGTCAGGGAGGTCTTCACTCAAAACTTATAATGAAGGAGGCAGACAAGTTGTTCTGTTGGGTGGAAAAGAATTTGATAACATCAGTGTATTTGAGAAGGAAGTTGAACATCAGGGCAGATTATTGAGTCAACACAGTATACACCCAGGAGAATGGACACTGAATTATGCAGTGTTTCAGAAAGTGAACAGAAAGTTGGGTCCTTTCCAGATAGACTTGTTCGCCTCAGTGAGAAACTTGAGATTAAAAAGATTTTTTTCTATAGATGGAAACAGGAGTGCAGAGGCAACAGATGTATTGTCAGTATCATGGCCAAAGGGGTGACATTATGCATTCCACCAATACAGATTATTCAAAAGGTGCTTCTGAAATTACAGCAAGAAGGCGGAGGTGGTTCTGATAGCACCACATTGGCCAAGGAGGCCATGGTTTTCTCTGCTGAAGCAGTTGTCAGTAGGGAGGCCATGGGAATTGCCAGTTCAGAAAGATCTGCTAAGTCAAGGTCCAGTTTACCATCCAAATCCTCAGTGGCTGAATTTGATGGCCTGGGTCTTGAACAGAAGGCGTTAGAATTACAAGATTATTCTCAGGGAGTTGTGGACATGATATTGTCATCGAGAAGAAAATCCACAGAAAATATTCACAATATGACTTGGAAGTCATTTGAGAAATGGTGTGTATTGAGGCAGTTAAGCTTATTGGACGTTAAAATCAAGCATGTTTTGGATTTTTTGTATGATGGATTGCAAAAAGGTTTAAGACCTAATACGTTAAAGAGACAAGTGTCAGCACTGGCAGTTTATTTGCAGTTGGAAGGTGTACCTTTGTCATCTCATCTGCATGTTAAAAGGTTTCTGTGGGGAGCAACTATATCTTCGTTTCCAATGAGACACAGATTTCCAAGTTGGGATCTGAATTTGGTCCTAGATGGTTTAACGAGACTGCCTTTTGAGCCATTCAGGGATGCTTCTCCATGTATCGTGACCTTTAAAACAGCATTCCATGGATTTCTGAGGAGGAAAGGAAAGAGGCACTCAGGAAAGTGTTTGTTTCATCAAGTGTGAGTGATGCGGAAATACAAGAGTCTTGTAATGATAAGCAAGGTGAGAAATTGGAAGGTAAAGCAGGTAGAGTGAAGGGAACTGCTCCAAAGAAGAGAAGCAAGGGCGCCTTACCAAAAGCGGGTAAAGGATCCTCCCTTAAAGCAAGCAAAAAAGCAGTGGCTGGAATGAAATTTCAAACAGTCGCTTCAGGCCTCCATCTTGAGAATCGTGATTCAATGGAGGTGGGAGGGGCTTGTGGAGAGCATCCTTCAGCAGCTGGCGCATGCTCAGAAATCTTAGCACAGCACCCTGAGTTGATGGGAAGGGCTGATGCAGAGGGAGTTACTGACAGAGCGTGTGCATTTTCGCCAGCCCCTCAGGAGCTGTTTAGAGCAGGCGCAGTTTCCCCTTCTGTTCCTGCATTATTTCAAAACATTTCAGGAACAGTGGAGACATCAATGATAAGAAGAGACCTTGAGAAGGAGCTAGTAAGGGATGCTGAGAAGGAACAATGAAAAACACTCCTGTTGTAGTAGCAAAATGACCCAGAAGCAAGAGAAATTGCAGAAATTCAGGCTTGCAAGGTAGTAAGTAGTGATTGCTTTGCTAGATTCCCAAGGTCTAACTAATTATATCTATTTAGTGGAGCAGTGTGGAACAGATTTAATATCATGGTTCAGGGAACAATGCAAGAGAATTATCAGCTGTACACCACAAATCTACAAATGCACATTTATGTCTGATTTACTATGGATCAGATATTGCAACAGCCAAAATGTAGATAATATTTGTTGTTATGGTTAAATGATTGGAAGCCCATCAGCCATTGTCCATTTACTACAAATAATTGAGCAACCTACCAGTAGATTCTGATCCACCTTTAACCTATCCCTGGTATGAACTATCAGGGTAATGCATTTATAATATTAGAGAAAAACACTCTCTATTTATCAAACAATGACATTTTTATTTATTTTAAATGTAGAAATTCCAGATCTTTCAGATTCTGATAATAAAATGACAGAAAACCAGGAAAAGAAGACAGAGACCTCCACATTTGTTCCCAATATTGATACAATACGGCATAGTTTCCTAACAAGTCTTCTTTTACTAAATAAACATCCAGTACTGATCATAGGTAAGATCATTTCGAGGTACTGTAAAACAGAACAGGAACTGTAAAATAAAAAACAGAGTGAAATTATTTACTAAAATGAAATATAAGTAAATTTGTTTATTTTTGTGTTGTAATTATTTTAGAAGTATTACTCTAAAGCCTAGTCCAGAGGTAGAAATATTTGTATGAAGACAACATATTAAAATACTCATGTTGGTGTGGAATTCAAGTATAGATATAAGTCCTTATATATTACTATGTTTATTGAGCCTGTATTTAATTTTGTATGCTTGATTTTCATAATCTTTATAAATAATATGTTGCTTTATGTTTAATTTCTGTTGGTATAATTCGTAATCTCGCTTATGCTTGTCCAGAAAGCTGCTGAGAAGATAGTTTTTTGATACTCTTTTTTTACACCAGATAGATATGACTGTTTCTAATAGTAGATTTCTAATGCTGAACCTGCCTGCACACTTTGGGGATGGCACAATAGGAAGTGGGGAAAAGCAAGATAGAAGAAACCATCTCATCTTTGCAGAAAATACAAGGATTGAAAACTAGGTCTCTTTTAGTGCCCTGATCCTCTCAGCTTAAGGTATGGGTTAGAACACAGTTCTTCAGATTTTGCACTTCTCCAAATTTTTCATGAAGCCATTGGCTCAGAAAAACATACCCAGATGTTTTAGTTTAGAAATGCATGTTGTGTGAGAAAATACATATTAAATATGCCATCTACCACCATCTTGCAACTCACTAACTAATAGTTACTCCTGTTTCAAGTGAGCTTATTTGCTTTAATCCAGTCTGTTACTATCCCTGAGGACTACTTCAGGACAATTATAGCTTCACATACATGTGATGAAAGACAAAGCTAACCTAGTTTTAGCTCTGTTTATAAGATGTAGGTGAAGTTACAGCTTTCCTTATTTTTTCTCTTAACAAAGAATTTTAATTTTTTTATTTATAATGCTGCATAGCACAATCCAACACAACTAAACAGTTACATAACAACAATTATGTACCACTACCACCCCATAATAAAAAAAAGATTGCCACAAATATACTAAATATAAAATTGTTTTCCAGTTCTCCCAGTATAGAATATATGTGATAATTATTAAACCAACCTGTTAATCAAGCCCCTTGTAATAAAAAAAATTGCTTTGCATTTTTTTTACAATATACAGTGCACTCTCTTGTGTTACGACCTTGGCATATACAAATCTGAGGTTGCGCAAAGCATTGTGTCCTGTCGTCAATGGACGTGATGGGCATGTATTGTGCTGCCATGGGCACGCAGACATGATGTACATTGAAGATAATGGGATGCAAGCATTTGCTTTTTTTTTTTCTTAACATGGGGATTCCTGGAACAGAACCCTTGTGTATATGGAGGGTGCATTGTACTAATATTCAAATCCAATAGTTGATAAATTATTCTCTTTCTCTTGCAAAAAAAATGCATTAACCAATTGTGGTCCTTCATAAATGTTCTTAAGGATGTAAATGTAACATGATGTAAATTTTAATCCTTCTGACCACATTTTCCCCATTGCACCAATATTATGTTACATTCCACATTTTAAGCCCATTTTATCGTACAGTCTTTCAGCACATCTTGATCCATTTCTAGTTTTAACAAAAGTTTATATACATTTTCCCAATCAAGTGTTGCTCATCTGCACAAAGTTGATTCTCAAAGACATTCTCAATCAGTTCAGAAATCAAACATCTTTTTATTTTTCTAATATATTTTTCCACAGTTTGTTTATATAAGAGCTATTGGAAACAGAACCCTTCTTGCATTCACCGTTTCATTGATTTAATTCTATATTGATTTGTTTCAATTTCCAATAGATAAGATGGTAGGTCAGCCATCTTCTTTGGCTGCTGTCTCTTTTCTATAAAAAGCTTCTTGCACAGATGCCCACAATGGCATTCTCAGACTCAACTTCAATTTGTAACTATTCCATATTTTCAACTAAAGTTTTCTTGCATAGTGGCTAGTAAAAGCTGCATTCACATTACTTTTTTCATACCAAAGCTCTGCATGCCGACCAAATCTCAATTTATGTACCTACATTTCAAATAACTTTTGTTTGCCAAAGTAATCCAGCCTTTGATCAAGATCAAACCAGATGCACTAAAGTCCATTCAATATAGTATCTTTATTTCCTTGTATTTTAATATAAGTTTCTTCTATCTTTCTTTTCTCAGATGATTTGCCAACCACCTTCCTGGTTTATTACCAAATTCAAAGTCTTTCTGTTTCATAAAACATATTTTTCTTTCAATTTCTTCTACTTGTCATCATTGATATTTGTTTCAGTAAAATCTTAATTTGACTGAATAATTTCTTATCCATAGGGGACTTCTTCAGCTCCTCTTCTTTTCTCTTACGCTCATCTAAATATAATTGTATTTTTTCTTGATGTCTCTTTTTAATTATGACATTCTTCTGTATTAAACAGCCCCTCATAATGTTTCTATCCTTTTATCTGCAAAAATATTACTCAGTGCTTTTTTACCATCTTTTATAACCTTTTTGTCATGAAGTAAAGAATCATTAAGTCTCCAACAGCTTTTCAATCTTCGTCTTTTTATAATTAAAGTCACAGGATTGTGGTCCAATAAAATTCTAGGGAATGTATCCACTTTCTATATGTCTATAGTCAGTGCCTTTGAAAGCAAAAACATATCAGTTCCTGAGAAAGATTTATTGTATTTTAAAAAGGTGTAGTTTTTGGCATTACCACATTTGAATTTCCACGTGTCCATAACCTCCAGATTATCAAAAAATTCAAAAAAAATTGTAAGAAGTTTCCTTTATTGAACCTTAATCTCTGAGTGTCTATCATATTGGAGGTTGATGACTCTATTCTAGTCTTCCAGCATTATTGGATTCTCAAAAGAGTAGTCCAGTAGATTCTTAACAGATTCTCATAAAAATTCACTTTGTTTTCTGTCAGTGCGTAAACTCTAGCAATAAAAATTCTACACCCATTGTTCTCAATTTGCTCTCGTATGTATCTACTCTCTTTGTCTTCAGATTTCAACACGGGCACTAAATTAGGATTGACATAAATAAATATGCCTTTTTTTCCTTTTTGTTAAATGGGATATCCCCCAGGGTGTATTGTTAGTCAGGGGGTATGCATAACAGTATTTAACGCACTGGGGGATATCCCATTTAACAATAGGCCATCACACAGGCCAACTGTAACACATGCAAATTGCTCCCTCCCACCCGAGGACTACAGAAGTATATATACTCTGTCTCACTTCCATGTCACCAGATCCTCTGAAGTTGCCAGCCACAAATGCAGGCAAAACGTCAGGAGAAAATACTAATAGAACATGGCCTCAAAGCCCGGAAAACCCACAACAACTTATAAAGTATATCTTGTTTGAGATTTTTCATATAATGAAAGACTTAGTTTTCTTGGATGGAATGCTCAGGCCTTTGGTAGTCTAAGATAAATATTTCAAATCCATTATATTCATCAAGTTTAGAATAGTCAATATCTGTTGCACCTCTCACTTCTTCATAATCCAAAACATTATCCTTGTCCTTGCATTCATCTCTATCTTGTTTCTGCTCTTTCTTCTGTTCTTTCCTTCATCCTCTTCACCTGTTTTTCCAGACATTTTATAGTGCTGTATGGTATTTACTAAAAAAAAAAAGTTTTTTCATAAATTTTAAGCAACAATCTTTCCATTCTTTCCTGTCTAAATGGAATCTCATTCTTCCTCAGTTTCTCCATTAGGAAGTTGGATTCTCTTCTCTTGTGAAGAATCCTTGTGGGTATCTCTTTTGAAAATGACAGTCTCAGCTCCATCTATTTTAGTTCTTTTTTCAAAATTATGTTGTGGGACTTGATCTCTAATCTGTTTTTGCATAAAATCTGTTTTTGCAGAAGATAAATGATCACATCTCTAGGTAATTCCCTCAATCTGTCTACACACAACAGAATATGATATATTCAATCCACATGGTTCTGTACCTTCTCCTGCTTCATGTGGAGCAGCATTGCTATTGCTTCTATTATTCACTCTCAGATATTTTCGACTGCTTTTTCTGGCACTGATATGAACTTCAAACAATTCTCTCTTTTTTGTAATTCCATCAATGCTACCAATTTTTCCCTTGTTCTCTCCCTTTCTCCACTCTCAAATCAAATAAAAAATTCTCAGCTTTCTATTTCAAAGTCTGCATTCTCTGACTCCCTTCGCTTAATTCTGTAGCAATCTGGGAAACAGATTTCTTTACATCGTCCATCAATGCTCTTGCTTCGTTCATCTCTATTTTCATCTCTTGAAATATATTTTTCCCAACTGTTCTATTTGGCTTCCCATTTGAATCATGTGCACTGTCATTTGTGACATCTGTGCTTTTAAGGACTGGAGCTCATCAGTAAGCTTCTGTGCCATCTCTGTAGTCTGGCTAGGCATATCCGCTGGATTCCTTCTCTCTTATTTTAATCCTGCTTTACTTGGTCTAGGTCTTGTTTCGCTATTGTGATTTCACTATTAAACAATATCTTTAAAATCTTTAATCATAACCCACTTTTCCAAGTCCAGGAAAAAAGAGAGAAGTCTCCAGCACCAACATATAGTATTAGCTCATACACTTCATTCAAAGGGAGAGAAATTCCCAGTGTTTATTGTTAATTCTCTCTCCAGTTCTTATAGGCTGGAATTCTTCTTTTCTCCTTATTTTCTGCAAGCAATATATATTTAACTTTGTTGCAAAACAAAAGGTGGAAGGATCAAGCTCCATTTCAAACCATTTTACTTTCAAGCAGTACTGACATCTGGGTCTTGCAAGGAAATTTCACTGCAGAAGCAATCATCCAATCTGACGCTGGAAAAGTTTCTTCTTCTAAAAATTTGCACTTGAAATCCTTAATTAGATATAAGAGATGAATTGGCAGTTAAAACCCATTCTATTCAACAAGTTTAAAAATCAGTTAAAAGAACATAAACATCAGTTAATAAACCATCTTGATAGGCCTGCCAGAAGAGATTGCTCTTTAATGCTGTTTTAAATGTAGTGTATCCAGCTGTTGATCTCTTCTATGAGATCATTCCACAATTTGAGGGCAGCTGATGAAAAAGTCCTCTAGTTAACAGTTGCCAGCCTGGTCCTGGCTGACTGAAGTAAACGCCCCTGGAAGACTGAGTGTGCAGGACAGATTATATGGGAGAAGGTGATTCTGTAGGTAACTTAGACCAAACCCATGTAGGGCTTTAAAGTAACCAACACTTTGTAGCTTGCCTGAAAGCTAATTGGGAGCCGATGGAGTGATTTTAATATCGCTCCATATATGTAATATGGTCAGTCTTAGATGCCTCAGTAACCAATCTGGCTGCCATGTTTTGCACTAATTGAAATTCTGAACTTGCACTTAAAATATTTTTGCGTGCTCATTATTTGAACTGTATTATACTTATATTAATCAGCTATATGTAGTTAACTGGCAGTATAAGCTTCTTGAATATTAGAAGTATAATTTGATAGCCTTCAGGAAAGGCAAAATTAAAAAGAGAAGAATCGTTTATTTGCCTCCAATTATTATCATTGGTTTGTTAATGTATTTATTAACATTTAGGGGATCCAGGTAGCGGGAAGACTGCTATGATAGAGAATATGCTTCGACGACTTCAGAAACAAGGTGGATTAAATATGAAAATAGGAACAATATTAGGAGAGGTCTTTTATTATGGTGAAAGTCAAAAAACAAGGTAATTGATCTGAAATTTAAAATAATGAATTTACATTAGATAGGATGCCATTAGGAACAGTGCAATAAAACTAAATATATATGTACTCTTCTAGCCTTTAATCTGGAATTATGCATCACATTTAAATGTTCTCAGTTCATATTTCACTCTAGAGATGTCCAGGAAGATTAGTCCTTTTATCATAATTTATATCCTTTCCACACCTTCACAGATCCCCAAACCGGGGGATCTGCAAGGAGGCTGGAGCATCAGCTTCAAGAATATCCATATGACCTTTAATTGTTTCTCACCAGACTCTCCAAAGCCGTTAGAACTGAACTGGAAAGATCCACTTAGTTTTAGATGGCTTATTAGATGAAAATATTTTGAAGGAGGAAAGGAATTCATGTTGGACATAACACATCTGTCTCTTTGGGCTCCAGTTCAACAACTTTAGGAAGATTGACTGGGGCTACTGCTACTACTGCTTTGGTTTATAACACATGAAAGGCCAGGACCCTCACTCTCACCTTCCACCTTGGAATTATCAGCTACAGCTGCTGTATTAGGGGAGAAGAGATCAGTTGGAATTTTGTTTCTTTGGTTTGTTTACTGCTTACTTGCCTGATCTGGCTGTTTGCAATAAATTTACTTTTAGCACCTTTTAAGTCACTATTAAAAACCTAATGATACAAATTCAGTTTTTTGCATAATCATATTTATTTTACATAAATACATTCCTTTTTAAAATATATATTCATGTAATGAGAAATTTGTACAGATACATCAGTATGTGTAGATTAAAAAAAACCGCTTTTAGTTCATATTACAGTTTCCTTTGTGATTGTCTGTATTAGGGAATTGCCAATATTGGCAGTACAATAATACAATAACAATTATTCTGTGCCAAAATTATTTATCCTTTGTATATTTTTCATGTGTTATGTTTTCTACCTAGCTTGTTGAAGAATTTCAGCTGCTTCAGATCAGATACATTTCGTGGTCCTCGGAAAACAACACGGACTTCAACTAAAGAGTTCTGTATGCTGTATTAATTTTGTTATTTATTTAAGATTTTTTATACCTTTCAATAGATTTTAAAAGACAATTAAAATACAGATTAAGCAAATCTAAATAGTATGAAAACACAAGTTCTCAGGAAGACTTCAGCAGCAATCCACAACATATTGGGTTATCCCTTTGTGCCAGCTGATTGAGGCAGGAGACAAACCTTCCAAGACCATTAATAATGTTGCCCCTCTGACTCAGGTTCAGTTTTTGTTCTCCTGCCTTACCAGCCGGTTGAGAAAATAACTCCTCTAATTATTTACTGAATTTAATAGCAATTTAGTTGGGAATTAGAGTGTAAAACGCAGGACTTCGTTGAGGAAAATGGGAAGAGAAAGAGGAATGTGGAAGAGGAATCCCAAGACACAGGGCAACTATCTGAAACATTTGTAGATTCTCAGGGAGCAAGGAAATGCAGTAGAAAGTTAAAAAATTTGGAAACAGAGAGAAGATCAATGGGATTCCAGTACACTCATGATAATCAGTCTGATTTCGATTCAAACATAGAAAATGCTACAGCAGGAGAGAATGAAAATATTGAGTCAGAGGAAGAGAAAGTAAGTCCTCTGAGGATGAGGAGGAAGATAATAATAGTTAGGTTATTTGAGCAGGAAGATTTTAGATCAGTTCTTAAAAAGGTATTATTAACGCTAGGGTTGGATAATACAGTTGAGAATTCAGAAGAAGGAATTAAAAAGAAGTCAGTAGCAGCTATAGTGAGAAAGAAACAGGTAAAATCTAACATTATCCCTATGCCTGAATTATATTTGGATTTGATTCAGGCTGAATGGAAAGAACTTCTTCAAAGAAGTTTAAAGGGTATAGTAAAAGTTTATATTCTTTCGATAACAGTTCAGTGGAGTTATTAGCCACTCCCTTAGTGGATGCTCCAATTTCTGTGCTAATTCCTAATGCTGTTGTTCCGAGGGAAGGAGACACATTGTTGAAAGATTTAGATGGAAAAAGGATAGATTCTGCCTTAAAAAGATCACACGAGGCATCAGTAGTTTCTATTAGAGCAGCGGTTCTCAACCTGTGGGTCGCGACCCCTTTGGGGGTCGAACGACCCTTTCACGGGGGTCACCTAAGACCATCGGAAAATACGCATTTCCGATGGTCTTAGGCTCCATTCCCTCCTCGGTGGTGGTGCGCAAGTGCGAGCCACGCGCTCGCGTCCTCCTGCCCCCTTTGGCTTTCCGTGGGGGCTTTCTGGTGGTTGCGGTGAGGAGCATGGTCGTCTCTCTCCAGAATTGGAGGAGAATTGATCCCGTAAAAGGTCGGGAACCCACTGTTTAAGAAAGAAACAGTGGGAGGAACACCTCCTTGGAAAAGCGGGTTCAGAGGCACCAGCAAAGGGCTCGAAACCCCATGTTTAGGTTTGAACAAAAAACAACAAACTTCAAGACTGAGAAAACGCGGGGTGGGTCTATTGAGCGGCCATTACCTTGAAAGGGCTCCGGAGGAGAAGAATCCTTGCCACCACTTTTTAATTTAAGTTTGGAGGAAGAAAGAAGAAGGACGAATTTGGCTTCTTTTTTATTATTTCGCTTGTTTACTTTCCTGTATAAACTGGTAAAGTAAAACCAACACGAGTTTGGCTCTACAAAACAGAAACTGAGAGGGCGAGGTCCCTTTAAGGGGGAGGAAAAATCCCGGAAAAGGAGCACATGTGAGCTCTCATGGTCTTTATATTAGTTAACTGGATTGCTGAAAGGAGCAACAAGTAGCTACAAAAAACGTATGTATGAACATTGAATAAATACTTACTGCATGCTTCTTAAGAATATAAGCTGAATGTAAGCTAAAATCCAACATTGAGTGAGGGGTTGAGAACATTAAGAGATTAAGAGATATCAAGACGAATTAAAATGAAAAGAGCAAACGCAAAAGCAGAAAAGCAGTAAGTGAAGCAGTAAGTACAGAAATACTAGGGAACACATTTTAAGAAAACATATTCAAGAAAATGTGTTAATTAAGAAATAAGAGGGAAAAGGAAGAAAGAAGAAGAAGGTAGCACTTCCACATAAAGTCAAAGAGGAAGCAAAAGAATAAAAGTAAAAGAATAAAAATAATGGAATAAAGAGAACTGGGAATTAGGAAGACTACGTAGAATTTGAATGCAGGTGAAGAGAGCTTCATAAAACGACAGGAGGAAGTAAAAGAACTAAGGTTTAAAAATCAGGAGTGGGACTTTGAAAGATTTTCTAAGATAGTAGGCAAACAAGGATTAAAGCAGTGGAAGAAAAAGAGGAAAGAAAGGGTAAAGAAAGGAAAATAAAGAATACAGATAAGAAGATAGTGGACTTAGTGGGAGACGCAGCTTGCAAGTTTTTTTCCCTTTTTTTGGGACAAGCTGCAGGGGAGGCATTGTAAATAATAAATAATTTTATGGTTGGGGGTCACCACAACATGAGGAACTGTATTAAAGGGTCGCAGCATTAGGAAGGTTGAGAACCACTGTATTAGAGCTTCGGTAGCAAACTCATTGTTTGCTAGGGTTGCCCTCATGTGGATTCAGGAAATTTTGGAAACGGACAATATATCTCCTAAAACAATTCAGAAAGTGTTATTGAAGTTGGAATAGGTTTTAAAATACGTGGCAGATGCCAACTATGATGCAGCATCAATTCAGCTAGATCAATTGCAGCTACTTCAGTTGGCCGTAGGGTGCTATGGCTAAAACGCTGGAAAGCAGATGCTAAATCAAAGGCAAATTTGGCTAATGTTCCATTTCAAGGAAAACTTTTGTTTGGCGAGGAAGTTTTGAAGAAAGTATTAGAAGAGGGTAAAGATAAAAGACAGGTACTTCCTTCTATTCAGAGAAGAAGAGTTGAAATGGTTCAAGGGGGACAATTACTCCTTTTGAACCGGAAAATATTTTCAGAAACAAAGAGATAACAGGGGTTTCAGGCAGCAATGGAATAGAAATAGATTTCAGTCTAGACAGCAAGGTCAACAGCAACAAAAAAGAAGTGCTTCTCAATCAGTTAGAGGTAATAACAGTTCTGACTCAAAAATCATGCCGGTGGGGGGAAGATTGATTCATTTTGGACATCTATGGGAGGCAATTACATCAGACAAGTGGCTGTTAAAGAGTGTACAGCAAGGTTATCAAATTGTTTTTTCAAGATGTCCAAAAGGAAGATATTTACCCTCTCCAGTGCCAAAGAACAAGATGAAAATGAACATAGTGCAAAACGAAATGCAACATTTATTGCAAATTGGAGCAATAGAGACGGTTCCTGTTAATCAAAAATTTCAAGGAATTTATTCAATCTTCTTTACGGTACCAAAACACAATGGTGGGTACCGCCCGGTATTGAACCTGAAATATTTGAACAGATTTGTTCAATACAAAAGGTTCAGAATGGAAACTTTATATTTCGTCCTCCAGAATTTGCAGTTTAACAATTTCTTTGTATCTATAGACTTGCAAGAAGCTTATTTACATGTGCCTATGAACGTCAATTGGAGGAAATTCCTAAGATTTCATTTCAACAACAACCATTACCAATTTCGAGCACTCCCATTTGCTCTGGCATCAGCGCCCAGAGTGTTCACGAAAATTCTAGTTCCTGTAATTGCTCATCTAAGGCAGCAGGGGATACACTTGTTTCCCTGTTTGGACAATATATTGCTAAAAGTGGACAGAATGACCAAAGCAGAACAGGATCTCAGAGTGACTCTTCAGGAATTAGGATTTCTAATAAATTTCAAAAAGAGTCAATTAATTCCAGTTCAGAGGATTCTTCACTTAGGAGCAGAAACAGACTCCAGGATAGGGAGTGTGTTTCTGTCCAGAGAGAGGATATTGAAGTTAAGAAACAAAGTATCGTTATTTCGTCATCGAAAGGTGGCCCAGTTAATGAGCCTAGCCAAATTGTTGGGAATTTTAGTGTCTACCATCCATCTAGTTCCTTGGGCGAGTTTTCATATGAGGCCTCTGCAAATGTTCCTCAACAGGGATGGATCATCAGGAAAAAGAATTTGATTATCAGAATGATAGGGGCTTTGAAAAGGGAATTGAAATGGTGGATGAGTTTAAAAAATCTAGAGAAGGGAATATCTTTTCTTCAACTGGAAAAAGTTTCAGTAACAACAAATGTTTGCATGGCTGGGGGGCACACTGTCTCCAGAAGTCAACCCAGGGGAAATGGTCAGAATTGGAGAAGACACTGAGTATAAATGTATTGGAAATGAGAGCAATACGATTGGCATTGCTGGAGTTTGCCAAGTTGTTAAGGGGCAAAGATGTGTTGGTATACACTACAATGTATCAGTAAAAAGTACCTAAACAAACAAGGAGGTACAAGATCAAAGCAACTGATGTCAGAAGTCAAGAAGATTCTAGTGTGGGCAGAAAGAAATATGAATTCTTTGGCAGCAGTTTACCTCAGAGGTGTTCTGAATTGGAAAGCAGATTATTTAAGCAGGAAAGAAGTTTCTCCAGGAGAATGGAGTTTGCATCAGGAGGTATTCTCCATGTTGCAAGAAATATTTGGTGGCTTTTCAGTGGACTTGTTCACTTTGGCAGCAAATCACAAGTTATCAAGATATTTTTCGATCGATGGAAGTGTGCATACAGAAAGTCAGGATGCTTTGAGGTCAGATTGGCCAGAACATCTATTGTGGCTCTTTCCATCTTTGCCACTATTGCAGAAGGTGCTACAGAAAGTGAAGTTACAGAAAGCTCAAGTGGTCTTGATAGCGCTGCATTGGCCATGGAGACCATGGTTTCCCCGATTGTTAGACATGTCAATAGATCATCCTTGGAGGCTTCCAGTCAGTTCAGACTTGTTGGCTCAGGGTCCAGTTTGTCATCCAAACTCAAAATGGCTGAACTTAGCCACTTGGAGATTGAGTGAGACATTTTAAAAAGTAAAGGGCTTCAAGATAATGTTATTAAAATAATGTTGGCATCTAGAAAGGATTCAGCACAAAAAATATATGGAAACAAGCAGATGTTAAATCAAAAGATTGTGTTTATCTAATTTGGTAGATGTTTCTAAAGTCAATATTAGTGATGTGCTGAGTTTCCTTCCTTATCTACAGTAATTTTGATGGATTGTAATCCGCTATTGGAGGATGCACATATAAAGCAATTTTTAAGAGGTGCAAGTTTACAGGGACTTCCAATTATGCATAGATTCCCTTCGTGGGATCTAAATTTAATTTTGGATAGATTGACAGTGCCACCATTCGAATCTTTAAAGAATGCATCTCTGAAATTATTGACTCTGAAAGCTGTATTTCTGGTGGCAATTACAACAGCTGGAAGAGTGTCAGAAATTGGGGCACTGTCAGTAAATCCTAATTTATGTAAGTTTATGGAGGATTCTGTGGTTCTGACAGTGGATCCTTCGTTTAGGCCCAAGTGTATGGCATCTTCTCCAGTGTTGCCCACAGTTACATTGTCATCTTTTTGCCCTTGACCTGTGCATCCAGTAGAGAGGAAATGGCATTCATTGGATGTAACGAGGGCTGTTAAAGTGTACTTGAACAGAACTAAGATGATAAGACAAACGGAGGCATTGTTTGTGTCTTATAACCCTAAAAAGTTAGGAGTTAAGGTTTTGAGTTCTACTATATTTAGATGGATTTTTTGTTGCTATGATTATGCTAAAGTCCAAAGACTGCAGGAAGTATGTGCTCTTTCACAAGTCTATGGCCACCTCAACAGTTTTTAGAACAACTGCTTTGCTGGAGGATGTTTGTACGGCAGCAGGGTGGAAGGAACCTACAACTTTTATCAATCACTGTAAGTTAGATAAATTTGCCTCCAGTCAAGCTGCGTTTGGGAGGTCTGTTTTGCAAGTTGTGGCTCAGAGCGGAAGCAGCTTTTCCAGCCCTTGAGTATGATAGCTTGAGTATTTCACAATACATTGTGGATTGCTCCTGAAGCCTTCCTGAGAATGAGAGGTTATACTTACCATGAAGAGTCATTCTAGGAAAGCTGAAGGAGGAATCCACCCCTTGCCTGGGCTGCAAAAAAAATTGAAATAAATAAATAAATAAATAAATAAATGGAAAAGAAAGGTGTAGCAGGCAGGGCTATTTAATGAAAACTGAACCTGAGTCAGAGGGGCAACATTATTAACAGTCTTGGAATGTTTGTCTCCTGCCTCAATTAGCTGGCACGAGGGGATAACCCAATACGTTGTGGATTGCTCCATCAGCCTTCCTAGAATGACTCTTCATGGTAAGTTTAACCTCTCAATGTAAAATGCAAACCTTAAAAGACAGATAAAAATATAATCAGAATTAAAACTAAATCTAAATGCCCTAGAAAATATGAGTTTGTAAGGTGCTGAAAAGTCAATAAAATAGATTCAAAGATATTTAGTTGAATTTAATCATCATGTCAAGAAAAAAAATAAAAGTTTGACAAAGAAAATAACTGTTTAAACCATGAATAGGGAAAGTGCAACCTGGATGTTGAATGCAGTCCCAAGCCTCTTTTTCTGGCACCTAGATTACCCTAGAATCCCCATATTGAAGTTTACCAACTTTCAACATCAAATATTGAATGAGAATTATTATTTTTTAGTATTGCCAGGAAGGTATTTAAGTTTTAATTTCTAATGTCTAAGATGACCCCCTCCTATTAAAATCTTCAGCTTCTTATCCAGGTTTAAAGAGGAGCCTTGCACTTCCCTTGGTATAGCAAAGAGATTTAAAACTAACTTCTCAGCCAAGGGGCTCAGCGACTCAGAATGTTTCTTACTTTAATTTTATTAATTTATTTTAATTTATTCATATCTCACATTTCTACTAGTTTCTACTCACACGTATATGGTTTTCTAAAATCTTTTAACTAATTACCATATATATTTGCGTCTAAGTTGACCCAATGTGTAAGTCAAGAGTAAGGGGCCAAAATTACGGATTTTGATATCATCCATGGGTAAGTGGAGGGTCATTTTGTGCAGAGGAGAAAATGCCAGCACCACCTCAAGAGGCCAGCCACCCCTGGCAGTTGCCACTGCCATTTTCCTGACCAGGCATTTAAAAAGGCCTTTCACCATTCTACTCAGAGAATGGGGTGATTCCTTTGTTGATAAACTTTAAGATACAGTATTAACTCTTTTTTTTTTTTTAAAGAGGATCTATCCCCTTCTCTGAGTACAGTGGCAAACAATGACAACTTAGTCAGTCCTGGGAGGACTTAAAAGAAGCACTGACCCCTTCTGTTCTCTTTTTAACTTTTGGATTTTTTGAATTTTTAACTTTTTAAAAATCCGTTGTATGTTGCCTTGAGTCCCAAACTGGGGAAAAAGCAGGATGAAAAAGAGGAGGAGGAAGGGGAGGGGGATCACACAGGAATAACCTGCAGATACTCTTGGGGCACTATGCTAGTATAAAAATAACTGTACTTTTTCTGAGATTATGTAAGTATAGTTCCTTGTGCAACCATGTATTTTGCAAGTATGCACACAAGCATTTCTCTCACTCTTGGCTTGGTGAAAAAGGGGGCTATTCAACTGATGCATATTGAATGAACTCACAGGCTTGGTTCTTGTTGTAGCACTGATGTATATTTAGGCTAAGTTAGAAGTGTGTAGGTTCTTGGCCTTAGTTACATGATTAATTTCTTCAGTTAAATGTTTAGTGACAGAAAGATGGATGTTATTTCGCTTTGAATGTATCTAACCCGGTTATTTGATGGATAAAAACATATATTAAGAAATTTAAGGCAGAACATATTTGCTCTGTTAATGGTTGTTACCAATGAATGCAGTAAAAAAAAACCTATGCTCTCAACAGGCTATAATAGTGGGTGAAATGTTTGTTAATCCATGGAATTCTAACTATTCATTTGGTATATAAGTCTCAGCTCTGAATCTGGTCTCATCAAGAGAAGAACATGATCTGGAAGGACCATCTTCAGAAAGTACAAAGGGTACTATTATTTCTACACTACAGTTGGGTGCCCATACCACTGCTGCCCAAACAAAAGCATGGATTCTTCAGAAATTAATACTTAAAAGTAAAGACATCCTGGGTGCTCCACAATCTAAACAGGTGAGGAACAAAAGGAAAAAATATCAGAGGACTTTGCCTTTGACAAAGTTCCCCATGACGTTCTTGCAAAGAAGCTAGTAAAGTGCGGGCTGGACAGGGCTACTGTTAGGTGGATTTGTAATTGGTTGACCGACCGAACCCAAAGGGTGTTCACCAGTGCCTGCTTTTCATCCTGGAGAGAAATGACTAATGCGGTGCCACAGGGTTCTGTCCTAGGCCCAGTGCTATTCAACATCTTCATCAATGACTTGGATGAAGGAGTGGAGGGCATGCTGATCAAATTTGCAGATGATACCAAATTGGGAGGGGTTGCTAATACACCAGAGGACAGGATCAAATTTCAAAAGGACCTTGACAGATTGGAGAGCTGGGCCAAAGCTAACAAAATGAATTTCAACAGAGAGAAATGTAAGGTCCTACACTTAGGGAGAAAAAATGGAATGCACAAATATAGAATGGGGGACACATGGCTGGATAGCAGTACGTGTGAAAGAGGAGTCCTGGTAGATCACAAGCTGAACATGAGTCAGCAGTGTGATGCAGCAGCCAAGAAAGCCAACGCAATACTTGGTTGCATCAATACGAGTATGATGTCCAGATCGAGGGAGGTAATGGTACCACTCTATTCTGCTTTGGTTAGACCTCGTCTTGAATACTGTGTCCAGTTCTGGGCACCCCAATTCAAGAAGGACATGGTCAAGCTGGAGCAAGTCCAGAGGAGAGTGACCAAAATGGTGAGGAGCCTGGAAGCCAAGCCCTATGAGGATAGACTTAGAGAGCTGGGTATGTTTAGTCTGCAAAAGAGAAGGTTAAGAGGGGACATGATAGCTATGTTTAAATATTTGAAGGGCTGCCATGTAGAGGAAGGAGAGGCCTTGTTTTCTGCTGCTCCAGAGACCAGGACAAGGAGCAATGGATTCAAGCTGCAGGAAAGGAGATTCCACCTGAACCTCAGGAAGAACTTTCTGACAGTAAGGGCTGTCTGGCAGTGGAATATGCTGCCTCGGAGTGTAGTGAAGTCTCCTTCCTTGGAGGTTTTTAAGCAGAGGCTAGATGGCCATCTGTTGGGAGTGCTTTGAGGGTGTTCCTGCATGACAGGGGGATGAACTGGATGGCCCCTGTGGTCTCTTCCAACTCTACATTTCTATGATTCTACCTAATTTTCTCCCATTTTATTATTTGTTGCTTCAAAAAGCGCGCGTGTGTGTGTGTGTGTGTTGCAGAGATAGTTTGTTGGTAGTTTGTAAATTGCCTTCCCCAGTGTGGCCCTTTTCAGATAAATTTGACTACAAAACCTACAATTAAATACTGGGGATGATTGGATGTGTAGTACAGCAAACCTGGAAATTGCCTGCTTGGTGAAGGCTTTCCCAAAACATTAATCAAGCAACTTGATCAATTGACTTTAGTCATGATCTATATCTTTCATCTTTTCCTTCTATTCCCTGCTCCCTCCATCTGTTGTTCTTTCACCTGGCAAAAACCCTACATTATTTTCCAAACTGAAACAGGTGAATAAAGTATAATGTGTTTGTTCATGTTAGAAGCCACTGAAGTACAGCAATAAATAGTTACAAAGATCATTTGATGAATCAAGGGTATAGAATTCTTAAGAGAAATGTTTTGAGTGTCTCTGAGTACAACATTAAAGCGCTATTTAATAATTGCATCCTCAGCCTCCTCATGTACCCAGAGCCCTTCCAGACTACAGAATTACAGCACTATGATTTCACTTTAACTTCCATGTCAACATCCTATGGAATCCTAGGATTTGCAATTTAGGAAGGTTGCTTAGAATTTTTCAGTCATAAAACTCTAGTGCCTCCAAACCCTATGATTCCATGGGATGTTGCCATAGCAGTTAAAGTGGAATCATAATGCTATAATTATGTAGTATGATCTTAGCTCTGCTAGTGGATACCCTTAACCAACAAATTGGCTTAACTGTTTCTGAAGAGTAGATAAAAAACTAGTTATTGCCAAGCTTTCATTGGACACAACCCTTCAAACTTTAGAATTTTCTAAATTTTTAAATTGTGTCCAATTCTGAACTTAGAAATAACAACTGCGTTTAAAATACCAGCTGCATATCTTTTAAAGTATAAACTTGTAAGAGAAAATACTCTTAGAAACAAATACTTACTTTGTGAGAAAACACACTCAGACTACATATTTCAGTGTGACTTATTTCTAGTTTTGGGGGGAAAAGAACTGGAAAAGAATGGACTTGTGCATGAGCACATGCAGCTCATATCCAGACCAGACGTAGACAATATATAGACATAAAATCTATATATTAATTTTATGCTATGCACCATCCATAACAATCCCACCCACCAGATACAGTGTAATACGTAATATTAAATTACATAGTTATATGAATTAGTAAACTTATGGTGGCATTCCTAATAAGAAGTAGAAACACACAAAATGATGTTGCATTTGTTCAAAATGCTCCTATTGGGAACTTTATACCACTGTTTGCGGTGTGGGAAGTTGTCTGGGAAGAGGACAAAAAGATTCTCTGTTTGAAGATGAGGGCTTGGTGCTATCCAGGACATTGGATGAGTACATGTATTATCTGCGCATGGCCCTTATTTATAGAAAATGAATATAAATCATTATGAGTTCATTTTCATATGTGACTTTTTTTTCATGATTATTCATGAATATATATATATATATAAGTGTTCGTTATGCATTCAACATTTTATTAGTGTATGTAATATGTTGTTTGTAATATTCTCATATTAAGGTGCTACTTTTTATTGATGATCTAAATATGCCAATAGCAGAGGAATATGGGTCCCAGCCGCCACTTGAACTAATCCGGCAGCTTCTAGATCTGGGAGGATTTTATGACACTCGGCTCTTAGAATGGAAAGTATGTCATAACATGAACTAGATTTCCTTCATTATTTCTCATTTTTCTTGAATATTTAAACTAAACTCTTAAGTTTATTGCCTGTGCCATAAAAATAATGAACTCTTGTTCAGATTTCAGCATAAGCATCTGAATCTGACCAGAACTCATTATATGCTGCTACATTTGGCCCTGTTTTCCTCTACAAGGCATCATCTGAGGAATATAATACTGTTGCCTGATATTGGTGATTTTGTTGCACCTGTGCCTGTTCAGCAGAGGTGTCTAAGATGCAGGTTCATCTTATCTGAATGAATGCCTACTTGAATAAATGCCATACTTAGGTCCTTTCTGCTCCACCCTCCCAACCTGGCATAGAGATGGGAGAAAGATGGGACCATGATGATGCTTATGCACAACGTCGTCGCAGTCCTTTCCTTCTCTGATCCCCAGGCAGCATGATTATACCACAAATCATTGACAGGTTTTCCCTGTCAATGACTGGTGATTGTGCCACCATCATGGACTTACCTTGCCTGCAGAGTCCCTGGAAGTGCATTGGCTGTGCTTCCTGCCCCAGTGCAGCCTGGGAAACTACCCAGCCGCGCTGCAGCAGGAAGAGGCATGGCCATCACACTTCCTGAAACACAGAGGCAGCTGGTGTGGAGGAGAGTGCTCCTGTTGCACTCCACTTCCAGCAAAGCCAATGCCAGGACCCACACCAGATGTGTCTGTGACAAGTAAAGTGCAGAAAGGGCCTTGGATCTCTTTTCTTTACCCACTTTCTGAAGAACTCACTGAATTTGTTTCTGCTACTATTACAGAGAAGGCTCAAAGCCTTCTCTGTAATTTATGCTAATCCAAATAACTGTGACATCTTTCCAGATTCTGAATATGATTTGGCCAATTTTCTCTTCTTTGCTTTTGGCTGCTCTGAATTATCTGCTGCCATTGTTCAGAGATATGGTATTGGAGGGAAAGTGGTACAGGCAGAGAGGACAGATAGAATTTCTTTGAATAAAAAAACCAAAGAAATGTAAGGGGCAAAGATATACAGACTAGAGAAAATTGATAATACTAGAAGACAACAAGGACGAAAGGCTAAGCTGATAAAAGTTTTTGAAAGTACTGAAGGGAGATATCCTAAAAGCTCTGTTACTCGCAGGGCAGGATTTTAAAAACTGAGGGAGGGAGATAGGATTCTGCACTGAAATGTTTTGATAATGACATGTCTGTTGTCTGGGGAGGAAGGAGTGGGATTTGAAACTATGAAAGCTGGAAAGTAGGCATGAGAGAAAAAAATAAGGAAAAAAAAGAATTGCAACGTTCCTTCCTTAAATATTGTCTGGAAACAGAGTATTTTGTCTGTATCTCTCTCTCTCTGCAAACTTTTTGTAAGTGAAGATCTTCAGTGACAGTAGAAATCTATAAGAAGATAAAAGAGCAAGCTTCCTTGATTACTACAAGGCAAGGCTTCTCCTGTAAGATTTTCTGGAAGTTCCAGATTTAACTAGGCAATATTTATCCAAGCAAAATCTCTCTAAGGAATTACTTTGAGTTCAGAATTCAGAGTTCCAAGACAGACATAATGCTGGGTGTTTCAAAAGAAAGTAGGCTAGGTGTCTGCTAGACAAATTGTTTTGAAAATCCCTGTTCTTGTGGAATGTTTTGGAGTCTCTGAAATGATTTCAGTGAGCAGCTTCATTGGGATAAACAAAGACCCTTACAGCACTATGCTACGATCCTGCATTGTCCCATTGTGATCCTCGCAATACAGCTGCTGAGAGTGGATCAGGACCTAAATAGTCCCCACCACCCCAGTCGGTTGCCAGCGGATGGGTGTTGTTTGGGACACACTCTTTCCTTCATCAGTACAGCTGGCCTCTTCCTGGGCTGTGTTATGGGAGGAAGCGCTTGATGGCACTTCCACCCTTCCCATATGCCCAGAGCTGATGGGATTGTTGCACAAAGGGAGGCCATTACTGGATTTATTCTGGTAGTAGTTTTCAGTGCTATCACAATGGCTGGAGATGTGACAGCGGTGGGACTACAACAATGTTGAGCAATGGCATGCATTGTGGATCAGCAGAAATGCATTCCCATGCTAGGATGGCGCCTTGGCGTGGTAAGGGCCAAAGTCCCAGACCAGAGCTGTTCTCATGAAGTTGCTATGATCTGATAAATTCAAAGATATCATACTGATGGAAAATAAATAATACAGATATTGCTGGAAAGGTGATTCCCATGTAAATAATGACCATGGTTTGCTGCTTTACGAAAGAGTGTGCATTTTTGTCCCTAAGACAAACTCATTTGAAAACTCAGGGCTCCTTGTAACCAAATGATGTGATATAGTGTACCTAGGATTAATGAGGGAACAAATTCAAGTATGAGTTTTGATGAAGTCTCAGCCAGTGTATAGAGCAGGAAGGCCTCTTGATAATTTCATAAGCTGGTGTCATCGCAGATTGTGAATGTATTTTCTCCCAGTTATTACACAATGGCTACAATTGTGTTGCTGAGCTATGTTGGCACAAGTCACTTTTTGACCTAAATGTGGCAGTAGAGGGTGAAAATCATTTTCTTCAGAAGATGAAGCAGCCCTGCTAGCTCCCAAGGAGCTAACGATCTGGAAGGCCAACTCTTACCTCCTGACAGAGATGGCTTTTGCTGCCACCCCCATCCCACTCATTCCCATTGTTGTAATGTCTGTGACCCTTTTTCCTCTGCCACTGAGCCCACTTCTCAGTCAACTCCTTCTCTTCCTCCGACATAGTTATGCCCTGTTTACTAGCCTTTCCAGATGCAGTGGATTCTTTTGAGTCCAAGTGTTATGGAGATGCAAAACAAAAATGAAACTGTTCTCTCTAGAATCAAATATGTTGTCAGAAAGTTGATGCCTATCAAAACTGATAAAATCAGAGGAGCCTGGTTCTTAGGGGGAAGAAATGGAAAGTAACATCAGTTTTTAAAATCAACAGAGTCACAACTAAACTGTAATTACTGAAGTAACCTGTGAAACTTGGCTTACTGAATTACTCTGTTACCTTGTTGATATTCTCAGTTGAACTAAACTGACATGATACCAACTCAAGTACATTTGTGAATAAACTCTGTTGAACACACTGGGATTTACTTCTGAATAAACATGCATCAGGTTAAATTATATAGCATCATACTGTAAGAAGTTTTAGACTTTAACTAGACATGATAGTGGTGTTTACCAATTTGTTTAAAGCTGCATCTGCCCTTCTCACATACAAAGGAAGTTGGTGAAGGCTAAATTTGTACAACAAAAGGCAACACATTGTACTTTCATTATCTTACTACCCATGGTGTGTCTACTCACTTCCCAGTACTTTCTTCTTCTATCGTGTTTCCATGTTAGAAAATCCCCTGGTGAAATAAGTATGGCTGCATGGAGGAATCATTTTTCTTATCCTCCTAGTGAGTGATCTGCCTCTAAAAGCAAACAATCTTTCCTTCCTTTTACACATGATTGAGACAGATCTAAATTTAGAAGAGTTTTTGTTGCTGCATCTTGTGTAGCTCTCAGAATGCCACAACCTTGTTCCCTGATTTTGAGAAGAATTGTTCTATTATCTGTTAAAGGTTTTTATTTATAATTCTGTTTGTTTGTATATCTTAATGAATCTGGAAGGTTTCTTAGTGTTACATTAAGTGCTCTGTTCATCCCATCCCTCTAACAAGAGCATGCATGCCTTCTTTCTGAATTGTGCCCTGTACAGGGAAGGGGTAATTAAGTCTTCCTTCCTTTATTTCACTAGTTTAAAACAAAAACTACAACAACTCCCTCCCCAGCACAAGGGCTCTATAAAGCAAAAAGAACCTGCATTGGTGCTAATGTTATTTCCCAACTTTTTTACCTGCTGTTCTGCATGATCTTCATAGCATATAATTTAGCCCATCATTTATTTGCATTTTTATTGTTCTTGTGGTACAAGAAATTCTTAGTTGCAATAAGACTAGATTGTGTTTCTGTTTTGCATCTGAAAATTTCTGTAAAAATGTATAGACTTCATTGGCAGTCACAGAAAACCAATAAAAGCAGTGTTCAAAATGTTTTAATTCAGTCTTTCAAAATGATCCCTTTTCCTTCTCCATACAGCATGTCCAGGACATTTCCTTGGTTGCAAGTTGTACACCTCCTAGTGAAGGAAGTAATGAAATTAGTGCTCGTCTTCTGGCACATTTTTGCACGTTCATTTTGCCTGCAACTTCTTTACAATCTTTACAGCGTATTTTCCAGGTAACAGTAGACCTTGGTATACTACTTTTTAAAATGAACTACTTACTTTACTCATTTTAAAAATCATTTAACAGATCATTATTTGTTAATATGATGACAGTCCAGGAATGTATCTCATGGAATTACTCATTATTAACTAGTCACTTTTACTGTTATACCATTGAGCAATTAAAAAAATACAGGAGGTACAAGAAAATGCTTCTTGTTTACCCAAATTATTTGTTGTTGTTGTTGTTGTTGTTGTTGTTGTTGTTGTATACCTTCAAGTCATTTCCAACTTATGGTAACTTTAACACAAACCTATCATAAGATTTTCTTGGCAAGGTTTGTTCAGAGTGTTTCCATTGCCTTCCACTGAGGCTGAAAGTATGACTTGCTGAAGGTCCCACAGTTGGTTTCCATGGCCAAACAGGGATTTGATTTGAACTGTTGTATCCTAGAGTTCTAGTCCAGCACTCAAACAACTATATCTGCCTGTTCATATATATTCATATATTACACTTTGGAAATTCTGAGAAAAAATGCAAAAGAAATCCTTCCCTTGTAACTTCTTTCTAGCTAGGTACCTTGAATTATAACCCCTTCTCCCCAACAATCCAGCTGGAGATGGGATTTCTGTCTTTCTCAGATGTGCAGTTTCTTTATCCTTCTCTACTGCTGGCTGCTCAACATCCCCCAAGCAGGCAGTACAAGGAAGCCACACGTACAGTCTTCTTCCTCCTATTCACTGCTCAGACTCAGACAGAACATATCCAGTAACAAGTAACAGGCAGAAACCCTGTTACCATTCCAGTAGTGAATTGCAGCCTTGATCATTACAGGATTTTGCTTAGTTCATGCATAGCAGGAAGTGACAGTGACATAGTAAACCATGACGTCAAAACAGCATGGAAGTAACAGCTTTAGAGGAGTAATTTTTGTCAATGTTGAGGCAGGGAAAGATGCAGTTAAACCCCCTTCCCCATCCTTCCAAGGCTGCTTATGTTTCCCTGAGAATGTTATTTACGTAACAGACAAAGGGGACATTAATTTCTTCCACTACTTGCACAAACCAAATGTGATTACTTAACGCTGCCATTTGGACGGGGCGGGGGAATAAAATTATCCACTAAGCATGTGATTCCTTTCCACTGCATCTACAATGTATGATATTCTTCCCACAAAATAAGTAGTAGTGTCTAAGTGCTAGTGTCGCAGGCTATGCTGATTTGGTTGACAACTTTGAAGCCTGGAAATATACAAATAGAATACAGAGTATAATCTATAGGGTAGAATATAAGAGTATAAGATACAATGCAGAAAGCTATATGTATTAGAATGTATGTGTGTATGTGTGTGCTAGTTATCTGGAACAAAGAAACAGGCTAGTTCCAGAAGAACACCTGGTCAAATGTGAACAAAGAGAGGAGAATACCTGTGTTTCTATCAACATTGATATATGAGCAGATTTGACTGCTCAAAACCTCCCAGCAGGAGCACTGACTGATGCAATTAGGATGGCAGGCAGCCAAATATTCTCAGGAAGCATTGAAAATTACCCCAACAAAACAAGGAAAATTATGAACATATTATGATATACTAAAATGGGAGGGAGACAACTGAAGAATGAAGACAGCGGAAGAGCTGAAAGTTGATGGACATGAATTAAAAGTTGTTAGTTGAATTAGTTTGCTTGGCAACAATTAAAAGAAAGGTTTAAAATGGACCAAAAACTATATGGATTTGAGAGAAAAGAAAATGAATTGGACTTAGTGTTGAAAGATCAAAAGAGTAGAATCTCTAGACTATACAAACTACTATTAAAGAGGAAAATGGAACCAGACGTAATAAAAGGGACAATGATTAAATGGGCTCAGAATGTGGGTCATCCAATTGAATTAGATGCTTGGGGAAAAGTATGTAAAACAGATATAAAATTTACTCTGAATTTAAATTTAAGAGAAAACTTTTGTAAGATGAAGCATGGATGGTATATGACTCTGGAGAGGTTGCAAAAATAACAAAGAATGGAGATGCGAAGTGTTGAAGATGTGGGGAGAAGGTGGGAACCTTTTTTCATATGTGGTGGACTTGTCAAAGTGCAAAGAAATTTTGGAAGGGAATTCATGATGTAATTTAAAAGTTTGTTAAGTGAATTTTGAATTGGCACCGGAATTTTATTTGTTGAATATATTAGGTGGCACGGTTGATATATGCTCAGCATTGGAAAGAAAAAATAGAAATTAATTTAGAAGAATGGAAACGAAAAGTGTTGGATATGGTTGAGACTGAAAAATTAGCATATTCTCTAAAAAAAACAAATCTGTTCAGAACTTTGAAAGAGAATGGAAAGGGATAATGGATTGGTTTAAAATATAAATACATGTGATGATTAGGTAAAAATGTATTTATGTAAAAATGGAGGATTCATTATGGAAAAGATAGTAACAACTTACCTGGAGAAGAATAATATAGGCAAGTGGGGGGGAGGGACATACCAAATATGGTGATATATGTCTCTTATTTTCTGTGTTGTGGAAAACTAATAAAAAATTTTATAAAAAAGGAAAAAGATGTGCCTGGAGTGATGTCATATCTAAGATCTCTGTTTTAATTGGATGGTATAAAAGGGGCACTGTCAGTACCTTTGTTTTGATTGGATCAGATAGGACAGCTGATAGGCTGGGCAGAGAATGAGGAAAGAATAAATGAAGCCAAGATGAGACAGCAACCGAACTTTATTTATAGCCTGACATATGAAGAGAAGGCTGTAAAATAGCTTCCAAGGCATGCTGTTCCTGATAAGTGATAAGTGATAAACTGCCCAGACATGCTGATAGACTATGCTAAAATAAATATATTTCCCATTGTGATTGTAATGGATGCTCATTATAGATATTTATAGCTATGTAACAGATACTGCTAGATATAGCAAAGGTTTAGCAACACCCAAGATGATTAACCCTTGAATACCTGTAAGTTCACAGATGCCTTCTTAGAGATGTGTAGTTCCTCAGCAGATGAGCTGGTATTTCTAAATGGATAAAGAGCTGAGTTACATTGTTTAAGATGGTGGGGTTCCTTTAAGTGTTACCTATGGAGAAGCCTGCTAAAGAGATGGAGAAATAAAGATTCTTATTAAAGTCTGACTTGTCATATCTAGAATGTAACAAAAGTATGATACATTTGTAGCACCTAGACATTATCATGTCTGTTTTTTTCCCTAAGGGTGCTGCATGTGTTTGTGTATTTGTGATTGTATATAATAAATAACCTGAAAGATTACCAACGAGCCTACTCATATAAATCTCCCAAAAATCCAATACTTAAGTGGATTGCTTAAATGGAGTGTTGATATTAACTTTGCCTATCTGGTTTTTACCATCATCACAAATTGGACACCTAGCTGGCCAGCAGATGACAGTGAGACCCCAGATAGAATCCAGACTAGATGACAATGTACCTTCAATCCCATGGTCTAAAGAAATAGGGGTGGGGAACTATGCCTGTTTCACTGGGCTTCTGCTGGGCCACATGTATTTCTGCCAAAGAAACTGGCACTGCATGTCTAATCCAGAATGTTGAGTGGTTACTTGAGCAGAGGGTTTTTTGTTTTTGTTTTGTTTTTCTGAGTATATATATCACATCTAGTCAAGAAACTGGCAAATAGGCACCCATTTTTGGGGTAGTATATATGTATATGAGAATACTAATTTTCAATAATGTAAAACAAATTAATCTAATATGTGCTTACTTACTGAAACAAAATATTTTATAAAGAATTGCTAAAAATTATATATTTTGTTCCGTATAGGTGCGCCTAGGAACATACTTTTACAACAACAGATTCATGGTTGAAGTTCAGAAATGCGAAGATTACTTAACATGCTCCTCTATTGCTTTGTACTATAGAATGTTTCATAAAATGCGCCCAACTCCAGCTAAATGCCATTACACATTTAACCTGAGAGATCTTTTCAAGGTACGCTAAGCTGACAAAGTGTTTAAGTTCATTATAACAATGCTTTGTGATTTGTTGGTCTGTTGGAAACATACAAACTTAGTTCAGTAATCATCTTTAACATATGGCAGATATCAGAGAAGAGTAGCAAAGCTGAAAAAAAGGACAAATGTTGTATTGGTTGAAATTAGATAAAATGTGATGTGGTGGGAATGTTAGTTTGGCCATGAAAATGAAAATCATAAGAAAAGTCAAGCCTAGTTAAAGAAAAATCATCCCTAGGTGTATTTGGGGAAAAACCTTCAAGTCATTTTTATAAGATTTAAAATATTTTTGTTTACTTATGCAATGTTTAGCTGAACCTGGTGATTTCATTTCTTGTGTTCAAATTCTTAGTTTTGAATGATACATATTTGCTGAAACATGGGAAACTTCTCTTTACTTTGTGGTACAGGAAGCTATTCCTCTTCTTTTCCATATTATTTCTGCCTTGGTACCAACTTTTGACAGAGAAGAAAGTTTGAACATATCTTATAAATGAGGTGTACCTGTATTTTATTATAACTTACAGATCTTGGGAAACCTACATTTTGGACTACAGCTTCTGGAATTCCCCAGCCTGCATGGCCATATACTAGTACAGTGGTTCTCAACCTGTGGGTCCCCAAATGTTTGTGGACTTCAGCTCCCAGAAGCCCCAGCCACTATGGTCAATGCTCAGGGCTTCTGGGAGCTGAAGTCCAAAAACATCTGGGGACCCACAGGTTGAAAACCACTGTACTAGTACAAAAATATCTTTTCCAAGTTTTAGAACTTGAGAGCTGGAGTAGACAAGTAATTTCTCCAAGTTTGGTAACTCAGGCATTTTGCTGAAAGAAAGCTTACCCCCAGTGCCTTTGCAGAGAAGGGGATGTTGTGTTGAGCCTCGCGGGGCCAACACCATTGCTCGCAGGCCACAGCAAGCAGCTGCTTGGGGTAGGCCTGGGCCTGAATCCTGAAATGGTTATGCCAGTGCTGGACTTTGGAATGAGATCCAACACAATTTTTGTGCTGCATTTCATGTGAAGTGTCTCAAGACTACAAATCTCACAAGACTTCTTAGGATCTTTGGTAGGCCTAAGTCCTGCAAACTTGGTAGTTGGCCATTTTCATCTGGGACTTCAATGTATGCAGGTTGCTCGGTAGTCAGTCACCCCTTTGTTAGGTCCCCCTGCCGTAGCACTTGTCCAGATTAAGGATCAAAGATAGAGTAGCCCCTCCTATTTCCCCTCATTTAATCCTCACCTCTCCCACCTCCCATTTCCTTCCCTCTTTTCCCTTTGGGTTTCACCAGCAACTGGGTGGGAATGGTCAGAGACATGGGGGAGTGGGGAGGCACCATAAGGGGGGTTCATCTGCTCTCCCCTTCCTTGTTTCCTTTTTAACTTCCTTTCTTTGTGCTCTCCTATCTTTTGTCCTGTATGGCTGCTTTCTTGTTCATCCATTATCTCCTGCAGTCTTTCTCCCTTCAGTTTTAAAAATCCCGCCTTGCCAACCAGTCAAGAAATTCATCTCTCTGTATTTCTTTCTTTAAAGATTAGGACTGAAATTAAATTTAGCTAGGTGGGATTTCCACTAAGAAAGTAGTAAGGCAGTTACAAAATGGTTATGGGGTGTTAAATAAGAAAAGAAAGCAAACCAATTCTGAAAGTAATAGGAGGAGGAGAAGGAGGAGTCAGGGTTTGGCAGAAGCAATTATGCCTGCTGCTCCCCAGAAAGCTGTTTCCTAAGAGAGAGTTCCAACTGCTTGTGGGAAACCAACCCCAGCATGTGGAAGCATGACAGCAATGCGTGCTTCCCAGCTAGTTGCACCACCTGTCCAAGCAACAGTTCCCTCACCACAAGCACTAATTGGGATAGACAGCAGACCCATCTTCTTCCTGGGCATATGTGCTGAATTAACTTACCTGTACAAGAGGCAACGGTATATGCTTCTCCCTAGAAGGATGTAAACTCTTTGGGTGCGCTAACTCATTGGCTATGGCAATACATTCAAAGGCCTTGGGGTGGGCAGGGGTGCCAAGCTGGGCTGGCCCTCTTCTGTGGCAAATATGGAAGGATAAAAGGGACATTGCACACAAGTGAAATTGGAGGAGGAAGGCCCTGGAGATGCAAGATGGTTGGGGGAAAGGGAGAAACCTGAAGGTTGAGCAGACAATTGAGTAGACAATTTTGACTCATCCCACATATTGACTGATATGGCAAGCCTTGCCAGTTGCATACCAGACACCTGTTGCTTAATGTTCTGCTTGAGCATTTGTTGGTCTGGAAAGCAGGGTGCCTAGTATCCTCTCTACTTTTTCGTACACATTGTTTACTAAAAGGGAACAGTCCTTGAATGTAGCTGATTGGTAGTTGCTATCTTTGTATTAAAGTTGTGACCATCGCAATTAACCCATAACATGGTGTCTAGCTTCTCTGTCTTGGTGCAACACGTAATTGCATGTTGCTTCCCTGTTTACTTTTGCTCTCACTTTCCTCCTCTTCTTCTGTAGTTTGTTCTATTCTGCATTTATTTGGGCAGGACAGTGACATGTAGTCATATACAGTGATGATGTTATATTAGTAAACAAACAAAAGCCTATATGTGCTATATAAATAAAGTCACAGTAATCCTGTCACTGAGCAGCTGAAACACATGCATTTTAAGTCGTGGGCATGACAATCCTCTGACTCTCTTATCAGTTTCTTTGCTATGGCTGTGCTAGTATTAGACCAGTTACTCATAGCTGTAATATTAAGCAACTCCAAAAACAAAGCTGAAAGGAAACAAATGCCAATAGAGAATAAAACTGCACTTTAATCACAAACCTGCCCTCTCAGATATAAAACCTATTGAGTTAAGTGACATTTTCTCACAGATAAGTGTGTATAGAATTGCAACCTGAGTACAGCGAACTGACAGGCCACAATGACTTACCTAGCAGTGTTGCTTTCTCACAATACTTTTATGCATAGAAGTCCAATCACAGTCTGAAAATGGCAAAATGCCTCTATGATGTCACCACATGCTCAGTGGATAAGGAAGCAACTGGGAAGAGTGTCTTATCTTTATACCTGCAGCAGTCTTTTTGCCAGTTCTCCATTGTACAGTGAGATTTAATAGCATTCTTATTCTTATCTTTAATGGGTTTAATCATGAATTTAATATGGCTGAGGTGTGTTTCTTAATTTGGTTGCTTGTGAAATTTTGGTTTTTTTTTTTTTTTGGTGGATTGAGAACTTCTAGTAAGTGCTTTGATTTGTATATAGTTTACATCTTTTGCAACCACATGGCCTTCTCTTAGAATCCTAAGAGGGTGGCACAGTGGTTGCAGAATGATGTGATATTTGCAGCTCTTGATTTTTATAAGATCATTCCTAAGCCTAGTACTTCAAGACATTTTAGCTGTATTTGGTTCTGAATATTGCCAGAAGATGTTATTTTCAAGTTAGATGTTATTATTGATTGAGGGAAATACTAATTTCATTTTTTCATTTAATTTGGGATATTATCAAACACCCCTGAAATGTTAACAAAAAATGATGTTTGATCAATTGAGGCTTGTTTGTAAGATACTTAACTTTAAAACATTAAATCTGCTTTTCTCATTTATCTATCCTTTGCTAGCCCTATGTTTGATTTAGAATTTTGATTCTGGGTTTTATTATATTTTTTATCACATAGATAAGTGAACTGGACATGCACTACATGTCTTTAAATATGTGGGGACACATGACAAATATTTGCCACTGAGCTGAATATCTGTCAACAGCTCTAGGCTGTCAACAGCTCTGTCCTCATTAGGTTATTAGAGAGAAAACAATAGATGTATATCCAATGAAGAATGTGAATTGCCCTGAGTCTGTTGATGTGGCTGATGTTTATTTTACCACCTTTCTGGGCCTGCAGTCTCCTTCAGAAGACCTATCTGCAGTCTAAAAAATAGAGGGGGGGGGAGGAAGCACGTGCTCTCTCTCTCTCTCTCTCTCACACACACACACACACACACTTTCCCCCCTTTAATGCAGAAAAGCATCCTGTAGTTGTGTTGCTCCTTTCTCACCCACACGTGATTAGAAACAACCAAGGAGTTTTAACCCCTTCATCAGCAACCGTCCAAGCCACTCAGGCCACTTGTCTCAGCTCCAGTAAGGTCTTTTTCTTCTTGTGCCTCATTGTTCAGCCAATTTTCTCTTCTTTTTCCAACCATTTTAACATTTTTCTTCTACATCCCCACATTCATCATGAAAATAATTTCCCCATCTCTGGCTCTGTCTGTCTTTTTGTCTGTTTACCTCTCCAGTAGTGAGTTAGGCTCTTACCACGCTATGCCACAACCCCACATTGTCCCATTGTGATCTTGGCAATGCCATCACTGGGATGAGATTGGGACCTGAACATTCCCCACCACACTGGTCAGCTGCCGGCAGACGGATAGCATTTGAGACACACTTCTTCTTTCCAATGACCTCTTCCTGCACTGTACTGCAGGAGGAAGCACTTGATAGTGCTTCTGCCCTTCCTGCACCCCCACACGTCATGGACTAGCAGCAAGGTGTCCATGCCAGAATGGCACTGTGTTGCAGTAAGGGCCTGAGACTTAGAATCTCTGATTCTAAGCCACTCACACTGGGATATTGGGTCTCTAAAAAACACTTGCTAGATAGAAAAAGCCTGTATCCCTTCCTCCTATGAGGCCACAGGTTTGCCTCTGCCTGAGTAATTAAGAGTGCCACCACCAATAACTTTTGGGATTAGAATTCTCTTAATGGATATCTATAAGGCAGCCACATGGCGTTTATTATTTTGTTAAGTGTTACAGAATGTGCATCTCAGTTTTGGCCAAAGTGTCCTTTGGTTGTCAGTGTTACAAAGGATAGTGGAATTAGACTGTTTTCATTCTTGCTGTTTCTTATAAGATTATTCTTCCTAGTAGATTTTCCTACCCCATTGTGTTAGGAGCTTTGCTATGTCCCACCCAGAGGATGTTCTTTTTCGCTATAGAAAAAAGGATAATTGAATTACCTATTGTAGTATCAACATTTTCTGTAGTGATAAAAGAACATCTCCGTTGACCAATTGACAGTTGGCATTCTTTACTTTCTTCCTGCTGTTGTAGGTTTTGCCTGTTCTGGTTCTAAAGCTAGTTATGTTTTTCTATGTATATTTCAACCTCTTGAGCTGTCACTCAGGATTGGCTTGTGAGGTTGCTATTCCATGAAGGAGGGGACAGGTAAAATCTAATTGATTGTTTCTGCTTACCTGTTCAAATAAAAAGAGAGGAGTAACCACTCCACAGGATAGTCTTCTGTTACTATAGAAAATGATGATATCACAGTAAGTAATTAAAAAACCCTGTTTTTTATATACCCTGTCCTTTCCCTGTGTAGACTTGCAAAATATTTTAAAAATTAAATTATTGAAAAACATTTAAAGAATTGTACATGACAATACAAAATTAAATAAATATAAACTGATCAATAAAATAATTGAAAACTGTTACCAGAAATGTGAATCAAGTCCAAAACATTAATCTTTCTTAAAAATTTTAACAGTTGCTTGAAGGATTGCTCCAAGCCCACCGCTCTGTTATTGTCTCCAAAGAAACTGCAGCATTGTTTTTTGTACATGAGTCGGCCCGAGTTTTTCATGATCGCCTGATTGATTCTTCAGAAAAAGAGATTTTCTATCATTTTCTTTCAAATGAGCTCAGTAATTATTTTAAAGTAAGTCTGTTTAAGTATGTGCATACTTAAGTACATGTATATATGTGCATGAGAGAGAGAGAGAGAAGCCATTTCCACACATACCTCTTTCTGTTGTCCTCCTATTGTGATCCTGGCAGCACCTTTGCTAGGATGGGAGTGTGATGGGAATGCCTCCCCTCCGCACTAGGTCAGCTCCCTGCAGAAGGAAGCATGAGTGACACACGCCTTCCTTCTGCAGTGCAACTGGGCTCTTTCCTGTCCTGTGCTGGGGAAGGAAGTGCCTCCATTGCACTTCCAGCCCTCCTATATGGCCAAGGAGGATGGGAACATCATGTGATCATGGGCACTTAACAGATTTATTCTATTAAGCAAATATCCAACAATCACGATAGGTGGGGACAGGATGGCAGTGGGACCACGACAACATTATGCAAAAGCATGACCTATGAACCACTACCATCACGTCCCAAACCTGGGACTGTAACGCCATGCAGAAATGGCCAGAGTCTATTTGCTTGTTGAGTCTTTTAAAAAAATATGTTCAGCATTTTGTTATTAATTCACTTATTGTTTTGTTGTATATTTAACACATGTTGTGATATTGTCTGCCCCACCTTTCTACCATAATAGATGTTTAAAAGATTTATAAATTGCGGTGACAAAGTTGATTTCAACTGAAATAAACAAGAATTCGGCAAAATTTGGCCACAATGCCATCATGAAGATTTTTAACTATTCTGTATGACTATGCCATCTCATTTGCCCCCAAAACGAAGGCAGAATTAATATAAAATAGGCAGAAATTAAATCAGCATGAAATAATTCAATTTATGTTACTATGTACAGCAGTCACCTTGGATGGAAGGTTTGAAGGTTGTGTATGAAACTGCAAGGAAATCCTTCCTCTTAAGAAATATTGTACTCTATGTAAACAGCAAAACAGTAAGATTAGTATAATGCCATAATTAATCAATATTTCCAATTCATTATAGATATGTGATCAGTTTGTTGTTAGGCAATTCACAGAGAAGTCCATGGTACAGCATTGTGGCAAATCAGAATGGACTGGTCCAAAATTTCATCTATTCTGATTGATGACCATGTGGATACAACTTCTCATATACAGACATAATAAAAGGATACCAGACATTATCAGATTTTATCTCTTTAATCTCTCATTTGGAGATTCTCAGCTGATAGGTTAGGTTTTTAGCTACAGCAATAGAACATACACTGCATACTCAAGAACCAGGGAAAACTCTCCTAAAATGTTGCAGGCACCAAGAAAACAGATTTCAATCCAACCAGTATCCAGGAAATTCTGGAGTTTTTAAGTCATAAGGCTTAGACCTTGTTCTCTAAAGAGACATGCCTCAGCAAGATGACTTGTGCTAGCCATACACAGCCATCTTCCATTAACTGTTTATCCTCACCTAAGAAGGTTCATACATACATGTTAAATTAATTTTATTTATTTATTTGCTTGTTTCATTTATATCCCACCTGTCTCCCAAAATGGGACTTGAAGTGGCATTGGTAGTACCTGTGGAATCTCCCCAGAATTGTTAAGGCCTTGATAGCTATGATAGCTATGAGCACATGGAGAGTGAGGAACTTTAACAGGCAAAGGGGAAGATCTGTGGGAGGAAGAGAGAAGTGGCCAACATGACAGAATGGACCAGGAAGGCATGAAAGAGCAAGAGACAAGGTGGTACAGCCATGGGAGCAAATGGCAAGATAAAGGGAAATCATAAAGAGAAAAAGAAGGCATTGGAGGACTGGATACAATGGAGAAGAGAAGCAATGGGGAAAGAAGGAAAGATAGTGAGGGATGGGGACTGAAGGAAAGAGGAGCTTGATTTGAGACAAGATGTTTGCCAGTCCTAGGGCAGGCACTGCACAGGCCAGAGGGCAGCCCTTTCTGTGGGGATCTTAGGCAGTGGCAGCTTGAACCTCAAGGAAGAGATAACCCAGGGGCTGCACTCATCCCTCCATAAACCCCATCCAAGAGACCAGAGCAGAGGGTCTTGTTTATTTACTGCTTGCTGAAAAGGAAGCCTTCTGGACAGATGACTGAATACGGTATGATGGACATACCACATCAGGAAATATCAAATCAAGAATCAATATAATTGTACAAATAATGTAGGAAGTGTGGAATTCCTCTCAATTATTATCAAATCAATTTATTCTTATAGATTTTTTGGACAAAGAAAAAATTGATGGAGGATTCACCTATATTTGTGGATTTTCTGGATTCAAATGCACCTCTGGAAAAGAGAATCTACAGAAATGTTACCAGCCAGAAGCGTCTTCTTTTGGCCCTAGAAGAATCCTACATGAGAATGCAGACAACGGAGGCAGAGGTAACATAAAAAGTATAAATTGTGCATTATGAAATTTTAAAAAATTTCCCATTAAAAATTGCATATGTTTATCTTGAATACATATGTTCAAAGCGAACAGCTGTAAGATAACATGCGTATGTGTAGTGGTTACAGAATAGGGCTAGGACTGGGGAGGCATAGGTTCAGAATTCCATTAAGTCACAAAGTTCACTCTGTGACTTTGAGCAGTCACTGTTTACTCTGATTTTGAGCAGTCACTGTTTCTCACCTTAACTTCACAGGTTGATTATAAAAGTAAAATGGACACACGGTCATGTAAACTGCTTTGAACTGCTTAGAGAAAAACTGGGGGAACAATTTTAATAATAGTAGTACTAATAGCAATTACTGATTACTTCTTTCTGATTACAGGCAGCTCTCCATATCTGTGGATTCTGTATCCATGGATTCAACCAATCACAGCTTGAAAATATTACCAAAAATCCAAAAAACAAACTTTGATTTTGCCATTTTTACATTGTTAGCCCTCCTTCATATTTCAGTTAGGTCTTCATGAATATAGTTACTGTACAGTAACAGTAAGTTACTGTTGAGATATGACTTACAAATGGAAAGAATGCTATAAAGTAACATCTGCCTGTGTTTTTTTTTAATAAAATAATTGTTGGATGCACTTCTTTGTGATTACATCTGCTGATTCCCTCTCCACGTTCACTACATAGAAAATTCTTCAACTGCAGAAGTGAATGATGTCTGTATAATAAAGAAGTAGAGATAGCATAAGGTTCTGCTGGAACATAGCCTTGCTGCCTTTATGGGAACTTTCTCTTTTATTCTGATTTTAATTTGAGCTTTGAAAACTGACTCATACATCAAAATTAATTGTGTTTTGCCTCAGAAAAAGAAGCTGTTTTAAGAATCTGGTAATTTATAGTGCTTTCCCCCTTTGTTCATCTACTGTAAATGACTTGTTTCATTGTGGATAAGTAATTAATTATAGTATATAATACCATCTAAAATATATTAAGAAGTTATTTGAATTTGTTCTTTAATCCTTAGAGAACATCCATAGTATTTTTCAAACAAGCTGTACATCATATAACAAGAGCAGCAAGAATTTTTCGACAAGCAGGTGGTCACGCAACACTTGTAAGAAAATATACTTTTTTTTTATTTGACATTATGATATGAAAGATCCCAGTGACAATCATTTATATTCAAAATTTATACAACTTGCCTTATACAAACATTTCTTTTGAATTCTGTTTTTATCCTTTCTGGTTCAATTAAACCCTTGTTTCACCAAGCAGAAATTATTAAACTATGCCATAAAAATATGTTTAATTATTTGGATTGCTCAGGAACTCATTGTGTAGATTGCAATCCTCAATTCCGTACATGCTTGTGATCCCATACACAAACAGGGGAGCAAATTCCTTTCAATCTAATGTGACTCATTTCTGCATAAATGTGCCCAAGGTTGCACAACATAACAAAATACTGGCTTCTGCACTATATTTTAGTCCAATTTCATACAAATTGCCAATATAATGCAAAAAACTAAAGATTAATTAAAGCAAGCATAACTGAGATAACTGCCAGAACAAGTGCAAGAGTTTAAATGTCATTCTGCAATAATCACCAAGGCATATCATTAGTTTCTGGATTGAATCTTAATTTCTGTTCATGTTTGTGAATGTTCACTGTATTCACATTTGTTTCATCATGGCCTAAAATGGGCAGGCAATTTCTGGATGTCCAGGGGCTAGTTCCCTGCTGTTCTTAGGACCCATTGTGGGCTGTACCACTCCTGAAAACATCAGCATTTAAAAAAAATCACAGCATGGGTGGGTTTATGACCACTTTGTTTATTTTTGTGTTTGAGGGACTGGCAGTTACTGCAAAATTGCCATTTCTGGAGATTTTCAGTGGTGAAAAATTAAATCCCACTCCTCTTTTTTTTTTTCTGTGAACAGACACTCCACAGATTATATTTTGCTCAACTCTGCTTCTAAAAGATTATTCAAATCCTATAATTTATACCGATTTTGTTTAGTAGGCTTTATGATCATGGTCTCAATAATCAATGTTTTTTCTGCAGATTGGTCTGGATGGAAATGGGAAGGTAACCTGTGCATCTTTAGCCTGTTGCTTATCTGACTGCATCCTCTACAGGTTATCTATTACTTGCAATTACCGCTCTGTAAATTTTAGAGAAGACATTCAGCAAGTCTATAAACAAGCAGGTCTGGAAGGCAAGAGGATAGTTTTTCTCATCAGAGATTCTGAAATAATTCAGGCAAGTCTTTTTACTATGGAAAACTGCTGTACATATATCAATTATGCATTAACTTGGATTTACCGTTCCTAAACCTAATAAATCCAGACGGTTTTTACATTGCCTTAAGATAGGTGGATATTTGGCTGACTTTAATAGCAATTCTATTGAAGTTCTTATAAACTGCTGGAATGGAGACCTGAGTGCTAATGTGTGAAGAGCTAGTAAAATAATTTGTATATACCACTCCCTTTAGTAGCTAGAGCCTAAGCTTTCTCTTGATGTATCCACAAATTGTAAGCAGCAAGATCATTTGGGTAATGGAATAACTGGGAAAAGGTATTTCCTCCAGTCATTATACCTGACAATATTGACCCCAGATACCTAACCAGTTCAACCAACTGAAGTACTCCACTTCAACCAACTCCTTATACTAGGACAATCTTCAAGTGCTTCATATTTTGTGACAGTTTTGCAGTTTTTTGCGTATAAAATTTCTCATATCCTTTTCAAGGACTTTGTCATAGGATGCTAGATGAGCATCAGTTGTTGATACCTGTGGATGTTGAATAAGGTTATGGCCAAGCAACCTGCATAGGCTAGATGCTGACCATCTGTAGACTAGATTAGATGCATGGACCAGAGGTTCCCCTTCATTTACATGAACTTTTCAATTAACCATGTCATTGAGAAGTACCTATAAATTATTTTGGTGCTGAACTCAGTTGAGAGACAGTGAAGGGCAATACAAAAGCCTGGAATTTCATTTCCTTCATGTTTAAAAGATTGCGTACTATAAACAATATTGATACATTATTTTCTAATTTTTTAGAATTAATGCTTGTCATATGCTAATTTTTTAGAATGAATGCTTTTAGAATGAATGCTTGTCATATGTGCCAACTAATGGAATGTGCAAAACAATTTCAGAATGAAATCATTCTATACATTATATATCATAGCAAAGTCTTTGATAGTGTAGCTCACGAAAAACGGTGAACACTCTGAAAGAAATGGGTGTGTCATTTGATAGGCTTTATGTGTAACCCATACTCAGGGTAAGAGGTTATCATCAGGACAGAATATGGAGAAACAGAATGGTTTCTAATTGGCCATGGATCAGGCAAGGCTACATTTATCACCCTGTTTAATTTATACCCAGAATATTTCATACAGATGCTGAATTAGAGCAAGGAGGTGCAAAAATTGGGGGAAAGGACATGTAAGTTATGTAGATGACACAATATTACTTGCAACAAAGACTTGAACTGACTACTGAGGAAAGTCAAGGGAAAAAAAGTGCAAAAGCAATGTTACAGCTGACATGCAGAAAACAAAAATATTGGCCACTGATGATTTACGTCATTTTAAAGTGGATGATGAAGACATCAGAATAATTTAAGATTTTCTATTTTTTGGCTCACTTATTAATCAAAATGGAGGCTAGTCAAGAAATCCAAAGACTAGGACTTTGAAGGGCAACTATGAAGGGATTAAATAAGATCATAAAGTGTAAAGATATATCATTGAATACTGAAGCAGAATCACCCATACCACAGTAATTCCAATTTCTTTGCATGGTTGTGAAAGCTGAAGAAGGCTGACAGGAAGACAACTCATTTGAATAATGGTGCTGGAGGAAAATTCTGTGGATAACATGGGCTGCCAAAAATAGGAATGGGTCCCAGAGCAAATCAAGGCTGTAGTCTTTCTAGAAACCAAACCAACCAGACTGAGGCTATTTCACTTTGCCTATATCATGAGATGACATGAATCGTTAGGAAACACAATAATGCCTGGTAAAGTTGAAGGCAGTAGTAAAAAAAAAAAGTAAAAAAGGAAGATAAGTGGATTGATTCAAGGAAAGTTTGCAAGACTTGAGCAGGGCTATGGATGACTTCTTGAAGTTCTCTCATTCATAGGGTCACTATAAGTTGAAGACATCTTGAAGGCAATGAACAATAAAGAGGAATGTTGTGACATCTGTATTCCCTTGGATAGACCTAAGCATCTGTACATGGACACCTGGGACTGGAGGAGGGTAGTAGGAGCATGAGCCCCCTGAAATTAGGTTGCATGGCTTGACCCCCTCAAAAATGACCAGGCAAAATTGCACCACTAGGAGTCCTATGTAGCTGAGCCCCTTCAGAAGTTGTCAATGAGAAGTAAATGAGATCAAGCACAAAAACAAAACAAAAACCATGATATCTTTTGTAGTCTCCCAGGAAAAACTACACCTGCATGGAATCTCTCTTTTGTATACCTGCTTACTTTAAGCAATCTGTCCTGTGCTCACTGAACACATGGAAAAAAGTTTCTAAGTATACTTTGGTTCTTGTGGGGTTTTGGGGCTTTGAGACCGTGTTCTGGTTCCACTCCCTTCCAATTCACCATTCCTCTGAAGATGCCAGCCACAGATGCAGGCGAAATGTCAGGAGAAAATACAACCAGAACACGGTCTCAAAGCCCAGAAAACCTACAAGAACCAATAGATTCTGGCCGTGAAAGCCTTCGACTCTTTTTCTAAGTATACCTTATGCTTGTAAGAACCTTCACATTTAATGCATATTTAATCATGATTGAATGACAATGGATGGGAGAAGTCATTTATCCTGATTTTGCCTTCAGGCACTATGATAGCTTTTATGGTGGCCTGACTGGCAATTCCAAATCATAGCAGGAGGTGTGCTGTCTTGTTCTCAGTGATGCTGGGAAACATATATGACCTTGAATTGCTTCATTGAGCCAAGGATAGGCTTAACTCCTGGAGTAGGAGAAGGCTTTATATTATTAGAAGAGTTCTTAATAAAAATATTTTTAAAACACTGTTGGTCTTTGGGTCATTGATGGATCTGATCTGAATCATAGTATCATAGTTACAAGGGGACTCCAAAGGTCATCTAGGTCAGCCCTACCAGTGCAAGAATCTGCAGTAAAGCATTCCTGAGTGGATGACCTTAGACTCTAGAAGTGTGAAGTATACATAGTTGTATCCATCTCTGTCACACTTCCTCTTAATCGCCTTTTTTCTCAAGCTAAAATGAAAACAAAAGAGGGAAGGTCTCCAAGCAAATAAGATACACCACAAAAAAAAAAGGTCCAATAAAGGTCCAAAAAAGAAAAGTTGGGAGAGGCAAATTGATCATCAAAATGTAAATGTAATTGATAGGTAATACTGTTGCAGGAGCCCAGAGAACACAGAGACCACAGAGCAAGAAAAAGAGTAATTTATTACGCGCGGGCTTTTGGCTGGATGTCTCCAAAAGACCAAAAGACCTGAATTCAAGTTGCACAGCTCTTTTATAGACAAAGTTCACAGCATACACAAAGATCACAGCAAAGATCGCAGGCATGTCTCGGTCCGCCCCTCCGGGATCACAAATACCACATGCTGTTACTAGCTAATTACCCCCGCGCTCAGACCCCGGAAAGTGCTTATCTACAATCTGCAATTACCGCAGCCAGTCAATAAACGACACCCTGGCTACGTGATCAACATCCTAGCTACCTGATACCCTTCTTAAATCTTTCTCCGTTCCTCTGACCTAAGCCCCCAGCTTCTACTTTATTTCTACTTTATTATTTCTAATTCATACCTATATCATTTCCCCCCTTAAATGCATAATTTCTAAACAATTATAGCATTTCGTGACGTTATATCATAAAACAGCGTCAGGCTGAGCCATCAAAGCGTACAGAGCTGCTGTCTTACTGAAAGTAATTTGAAGCATATTACTTATACATTGCATAAAACAAGGAAAGCATATACACAGAAACAGGAATATTAGCACTACTGGCAACAAAATTACAAACAATGCTTTTAGCCAATTCAGGTTTGGTAACCAAGATGTGAGCCACTCCAGCCAAAAGCCCGCGCGTAATAAATTACTCTTTTTCTTGCTCTGTGGTCTCTGTGTTCTCTGGGCTCCTGCAACAATACTATAATACCATATGTACAAAATACTTTTAAATTATATTAAGAGAGAGGAACCTGTAAGCAATACAATAATACCATACACAATATCCATATGAATTGTAGAGGGAATCCAAAATGGCATCAGAGTTGCTTGATTTGTCTGTTTAACTCCCATAACTTTCTCTCATTTTATGTATATCTTGTCATTTGCTGCTGAAGTCAATTATAGCTGACAAAGTACAGCAGACTGAACCAGATCAACTGAAGATTTAAGGCAAAATACTTAAGACAGAAGGGCTAAGGAAACTATTAAGTAAAATTAATTATGACCAAGGGGAAGAAAAGGGTGGCACTCTCACCTCCTGCAAACAGTCAAGCTGACCTTAACTTGACCAACAAGAGGAAAAAACTCATCCTCTCTGCCACTGAAGGAAACTTAACCAACACCAAACAATCCAGGATAAAGGATTTATTTACCTTACAGACACCTTTTCGTCAAAGACCTGGACACAAAACAGATTTGTACCCTTGAAAGGATTGGGAAATGAAGAGGAGGTGCACCTACTTGGCTGGCTGATTTACAGCAAAAAGTTTCCTCAGCTCTCCCAGCAGTAAACTCCAGTTCACCTTTGTCCCACATAAAATTACTCTCAGAGTAATGCATGTTAACAGCTCAGACTTTGAAATTTATCGGCACCAAGTTAACGGAGATCCTTGACTCATTATCTCAATTAACTGTATTGTTTACAAGGAGGCATCCAGATTTTAGCAATGTAAGCAAACATGGCATGGCCACTCAAACTGAGACAAATTTCAGAGCTAGAAGCTTACTGGAGGAATGTTTTAAGGTTCCATCTCATTTCAAGGTTGCAAAGAAGGATAATGATTGCTGTTTCTCTCTCCAAGCCTCCAAAGTGTCATTAGGTGTCTATTCTTTCAATGCGCTGCATCCCTCCTGGAATTTAACCTCCAGTGCTAGCCTGCACCTCAAACAACTTCCAAGATTAAGACAGGTGAATTTATTATCAGTCAAACTGTTATGTTCATCTCCACACTACTTGAGATTTTTACTTGATTTTACAAATTCTTTTATTCCTGATATGATTATGGAAAAAACAACAGTTTTTAAATGACTTTGGTATTTTTCCCAGATATTACTTCAAAAATTCATTAATTAAACCTATCATGCCACTGAGAAGACAGGGTAAAGTTAGTGCAGAGTCAGCTCCTGAGGAGGCTTTTCTTAAAAGCTTCCTTGAACCAACAAAGGAAGCATAGTTCAATGTCCAAAAAAGGTCAGTTTCTTTATCGCCAAGTCCAGCTAAACAGTTAAGAAGAAATCCAGTGACTCCTAAACCAGCCCTGCAACCTAAAAATAATTTTCCTGTAGAAATCAATTGTTTGGAGCTCAAGTCACTTAACACCCCAGCTTTGGCCTCTGTAAACCAGATGGAACTTCATGCTCCTCACTCTAGACAGCTTGTGGTTGAAGCTGAGGTATATCCCATCTCTAACAGGAATCCATCTTCATTTGTTCCTGACTTAATTGATTTATCTGACTCTAGCAATATGCAAAACCTTGTGTGTCTAAAATCCTTTGTAAATGGCTGCATTGTATCTAAGACCAATAGTTCCATTGAATTGCCTAGAACAGAAGCCTGATGGGGGATTATCAACAAGGATCTCGACCTCAGAGTAATCTCCTGGAATATTGCAAGATGGACCAACAAAGGAGGAGACACTTTCTTCCTCCAATTTATTAGACAGTACAATATTCTATTATAAGAAACCTGGCTTACTGAGAATATTATCCTGGAAGGATTCACTCCTATCACTTTAGAAGCTTTTCAGTTAAACAAGAAGGGATGGCCAAATGTTGGTCTAGCAATTGTGATCTCCAATGACACAGCAGCAAAGATCATCTTCATAGAGAGATGTGAGCGTATTGTATGCTAACATTGGAGATACTTTTCCATTTACCATATTTTATTTTATTTTATTTTATTTTATTTTATTTTATTTTATTTTAATAACAATTTGTATCCTTCTACTCAGTTCTAAAGTTTCAATAGAAGATATTTGGGTTAAAATTGAAAATTTTATTTTTTCTTTGATTGTTAATCATCCTACAGTTTACTTTTGTATTCTTGGGGACTTAAATGCTAGGTCTGGCCATAGTGATACCGAATTGGAAACAAAATTCCCAACTCTTACAGAGTTAAAAGATGATAGGTATTTCCCATCCAGGCTTTCTAAAGATAAGATTTCAAATTTCTTAGGTTTTTGCTTAGCACAACTTGCATATAGGTTAGATTTATTTCTATTAAATGGTGCTGTGCAGGGTGATATTCCCACTGAATATATGTTCATCAACCAATGAGGATCCAGTACAATTGATTATTGCTTAATTTCAAGGAATGCATTTCACACGATCCTACACTTTGGGGTCGTCACCAGAACTGAAAGTGACTACCTTCCATTAGTCCTTATAATAATGATTGAAAGCACAGTGATTCAGCAACCACCTTTAAAAGTAGATACAATTGAGCCAGGAAGAACAAGAAGAAGAATCAAATGGTCCTCGGGTCTGGATCATTTAATGAAAGAAAAGTTGTCCTCTAATACAGTAGCTTCACTCAGATCTAAAATACTGATGAATGACTCTTCAGCTACATTGATAGCGACCTACAATGACCTGATTCATTTGATTCAAGCCAATTTAACACATAAACCTAATTCTTCGGAGGGCCAAATAAAACCTTATGGTTATTTGAGCAAATTCTGATTTGATAAGGAATACTTGCACAAGAAAAACTCTCTTAGATCTGCCCTTATCAAGTACAGGAAGGCAAACTCAAACTGTGCCTTATTAACATATTTTCAACTAAAAAAGGAGTATAAGTCCCTTATATCCCGTAAAAAGAAGCAGTTTAACCATGACTTTTGGTCTCTATTGCTAAATGCATCTCATAACAACAACTCAAAATCATTCTGAGAGCTTGTATCTGGAGTTTTATGCTCCTGAGCTCAAACCCCAATAGCAATAGCAAGGGTATTTCTATACTGCTTACTAGCTGAGTGCTCCCTAGGCAGTTTACAATATGTTAGCTAATTGCCCCCAACAAGCTGGGTACTCATTTTGCCGACCTGCAGAAGGATGGAAGGCTGAGTCAACCTGGAGCCTAGCAGAATCAAATTACATTGTGGTTGCAGTACCAGCATTTAACTGCTGCACCGCCAGGGCTGTGGTGTGGGAAAATCACTTCCTGTTTTTTTCCCCTGAATTTTACTGAGGCCGCTGATTCTGCAACTACTCCTGAGAAAACTACTGATAAACAGTTACAGATGGCCCCACCCTGGGAACCTGTATCTATTGATGAAGTTACTGAATTAATTTCCCAACTCAAAAATGGAAAGGCTCCTGGAATGGATAATATCCCAGCTGAACTTATTAAAACCAACAGCCACTGGTGGGCACCTTTGTTAGCAGCCTCGTTTACAAGATAAACAACTCTGGAATGATGCCAAATGGCTGGAATCAAGCAATTGTAGTTCTCCTTTATAAAAAAAAAAGCCAAGTTAAAGATCCTGCGAACTACAGACCAATAAGTTTGCTGTCCATAGTGGGCAAACTCTATGCTCACTTTCTTTCTTCCAAATTAACCCTCTTCATAGAGCAGAATAAAGTTCTTTCTGAAGCTCAAACAGCCTTCAGAGAAAACCATTCTACCACTGAACACTGTTTAGTATTAGCCCATCTTGCAGAGAAGTACTCAAGACCCATGTATGGCAAGCTCTTTGTAGCGTTTATGGATCTAAAAGCCGCATTTGATTCTGTCCCGAGGCACAAGTTATGGGGTAAACTGGAGTGCTTATTGATGGACACCAGACTCCTCACCCTAATTAAGGCTCTTTATAATAACAGCTGACTATGTGTTAGATACGATCCTCAGGGATATCTCTCTGAACCCATATCTATGTTGAAGAGGGTGAGACAAGGGTGTATCCTCGCCCCAAACTTGTTCAATCTATACCTGAATGATCCGAAGGCACAATTTATGGATGAAAATGGTCATCTGTCCAGATTAGGCAACAGGAAAATCCCAGTCCTGCTTTACGCAGATGACACAGTGATTCATTCTAAATCAAGACCAGGGCTCAAATGCCTGTTAGGAAAATACTTAAATTACTGCTTCAGGAATTAACTTGAAATTAATGCTGCGAAGTCAAAAATGTTGGTCTTTGAACACAAATACCATCAACACAATTGGAACATAAACAGGTGTCCCTTGGAACAAGTTAAAAGCTTCAAATATCTTGGGTTTGTATTCCATCACAATGTTTCCTGGAGCCCACATGGATCATTACGGTGAGTGGTTCTTTAGGCTGTAAAACAGCTATTCTAAAGTTTTTCCACATGAACGAGAATCAATTTGTTCCTTTTGCTATAAAGATATTTAACACAAAGATTACATCCAAATTTCTCTATACAGCAGCTGTCTGGATTGAAGCTATTAACTCTGAACATGATAACTTTCAAGTGAAATTCCTCAGGGAACTCCTCTATATTCCTAAATGTGTCTCCAACCCAGTTCTATTACTGGAAACAGGAGAAAACCCTCTCTCTACAAGGACCTGGACGCTAGCATTCAAACAATGGCTTAAAGTGTTTGTCTTCTGTATAAAACAGGACAGAAGGAATGTTGGAAATGTACAGAAGAAGAAGGAACATTTTACCACATGTGGTGAACATGTACAAAAGCAAAAAAATTTTGGAAGAGTATCAACAAAATCATGTCAGATATGTTAGAGATCGATATACCACTCTCCCTTGAACTCTATTTATTGAACATCATCCCAAAAACAGAACAACCAGCCGTGAAAAATAGATGGAAAATAATAATATATATGATTACCACTGCTAGAATCGTCTGTGCAAAATATTGGAAAAGTCAGCAAATTCCAGAACCTGATGAATGGATCATGAAGCTCAATGAGATGAAAAACTGTGATAAATTAACAAAATCACTTAAGGAGGGAAAAAGGGGGATATATGAAACAGAGTGGGAGCCAATAACTAGATACCTAAAAAGGAGATATGGTGACATTATAATAATGTAAACTTATAAAGGTTAAAACTATTATTTAAAATCACAGCAGCTGGTCATTATTAGTGCTGAATACCCTGATTAAACAGGGAAAGGTAACAAAAAACATAAGTATGAGTGGTCTAACAGGATGGCAAAGTAAGATAAAAAAAATGTGCACATGTGTTCAAAATGTATTGTACTTACAGAGGTGTTCTTAATAATGCATAGAATAAAGCTAAAAAAGATAAGCAGGAAGTAAACAAAAAATTACTTTTTCTGAACAGAGAAAGTAGTTTATGATAAGAAATAAGAAGCAGCGAATTATAACATCTGCATAATGATATAGAATGATGATATGTTTTCTGTACTGATTATGTATACGAATATTGTTTATATAATTTTATTGTTTTATTAATAAAAAGAATCGACCCAAATAAAGTGTTTGTCTTCAAGCTTGGCAAAGGTCTAATAGGCCACCTTCCATTGGATAACTATGTCAGCAGATGGTCTAAGTACATAGCTTAAAAAGTGGTCACTATTGGCCTCTTTCCATCCTTGCTCCTTAACTTGGGTCATGAGACAGCACTAAAATCTATTAAGCAAAGACTATGGGATATCCTTTTTGCAGTCTCTGAGCAAATTCCATCTCATTCCGCTCACCCAGTGCTTTAAAAATTCAGTATGTGGGATCCTTTCATCAGGCTACTTATTTAAATAACTTCACTGTGCTAAACTATCGTTTGTCATTCACTAAGGCCAGATGCAATGTTTTCCCCTCAGAATTATTTTTTGGCAGATTTGCTTGGTTGCCCACTTCCTCAAGACTTTGTCCTTGTGGGTCACAAGATGTTGAATCAATGTCGCATATTTTGCTATCTTGTATTTTCTACAGTCAAAGTTGCCATCATTTGATCTCTCCCGTATTGACTGTATACCAGGTTGTTCAGAAAAATTCTATGTAAAAGTCCTGTTGGAGGACATATGTCCGAATGTAACCCTATCAGTTGCTAAATTTCTGTCATCAACTATTAAGATCAGAGAGAGAGAACTATCAAAACTACGCTGGGATACTGGCAATACATTTTAAGATCAACCTGATTTCTGTTGTTTTAATGAGATGGAATTAATGAACACTTATTTATATTTTACTTAATAATCCATATTGTCTATGATTTTAATTTAGTTCATGTATTTTTGTACTATTTTATACTATTTTATGCATTTGTGTCCTATTTTATGCTTTTATATCCTGTTTATAATCTATCCTGTTTATATATTTATATCCCATTTTTAGTAGATGTATTTTATCTATACTGTACCATTGGATGGTTTGCTATATTGGATCTATGGACCGTAAAATAAAGTTTGATTTGATTGGAAGTAGCCATATAGAGACATACTGAAGCAGAATTCTAAAAAGTAAAAGCTATGTTCTGGGTTCTTTTCAAGATCTAGAAAATACTCTTTAATCCATCCAGAAGATTCCACTATTGTGCATAAAAGCACACTGATATCAAAATCATTCAAATATGCATATGGACTAGATGTACAAACAAAGTAACAATCCCAACATAGGTTGCATTCCAAAAAAGGACTGAGATGACTACTTTCAGGACTGTGAAGTCCTGTAATATATTTGTAATATGTGGCAGTTACAATTTCTAGATGCAATTCCAATTGTCACAATCGAAATTTACTAGTCTCCAACAATTCTAAATCATATAAGATTAACGATATTTACAAAGAACCAAAAATGATGAAAGGCAAACATGAGGAGGGCATGGATCCAAATGTAGATTTTTTTAGGGTAGCATGCACAGGTGTATGTGCTGCTCCTTTATAAATAAAACAGACACAAAGTTAATAACTAGATCAAATAGGTGACATGATTAGCTGAACTGCCAAACTTTAAAGTCATCTGTCAGAGAGGTAACAGAATAAAAGGATAATTGAACATCCATGTGAGTAGGCAAAATTAATTTTAAAACAACCAATTAAAAAGACACCAAAATAAAAACACAATTGGAATTACAGGCAAGTAGACAAAATTAATAACCTTCCTACCATTATGAAGCCCCCCCCCACTAAAAGTATTTTGGGGTCTCTGATTCTGTAGTGAGGACATATAGCTAGAAGTCTCTGCAATTTTTGTTACTTTTTAAGTGTAGATATATTGAGACTGTAACTTCTGTGGGTGCTTCTAGATTAAATTCTGTGATATCACTAAAGATGAGTGATACAACTGCTTCCACATACCTTCGGCATTTAGTCAACATTTTCAAAAGGTAAGCCCCAAAATGATATTCTATTTTTCTGTCTATTAGACTTTTCAAAATAAAAACAGACACAAGTGACAGGAGGAAAATGGGCTGGAAACCATCAGCACCATAATTCTGTAAACAAGGCAGAGCAAATCCACAAAAAAGCAAAAACAAAAAACATTCTCCTGCAGATTTCTATTACATTAGCACAATTTTATTACATATATAATTCACAATCACAGTGGAAACCTACCAGCTCCCTGTAGAAGAAACACTTTCCTGAGGAAACCTGTATTTTCTTGCTAATAACAACATGAAAATTTTAAAATGAGATTATTTTCACTCAGATCACATTGGGGTTGGAAAATAGAGTAGCTAGAACATGACCAAAAGTGAATCAAAATTAAGCCCTTGAATTCTTAATCCGAGGGTTTGCGGTTTAGGGAGGAGCATTTAGAATTCTCAGCCAGAGAGCTCTTTGGCCTCAGTAAACTACAAACCTCAGAATTCCACAGGATGTTGAAAGTGGAATAATACCACTATAACAGTGTATTGCAGAAATGGCTCATGTTTTGCTTTGTGTTGGACTGGATTATGATCTTAGTTTTTCAAAAACTAACCAGCCATGAGAAGAGCACTAATTTATATAATTATTTTTTTTTTAGGAGACCTTTTTGGAAGATCTGAGTTGTATTCTGAAATCAGGACAGGTGCCCAACTTATTTGAAAAGGAAGAGCTGGATAACATTATTATATCACTTACATCTTATGTTGAAAAGGTTGAACACTCCAACAAAATAGAAGATATATATTCATTCTTCTTACAGGTAGACTGTCTCTTGTGTATTTGTTTTTTTCTGTTTTCTTATGTCCATGTGTATGGTTCAATTGTATGTACTAGAGCAATTCTTGAGCCAGCACGTATAGTGGTCTGATTGTTGGATTATGTCTCTAGGAGACAAGGTTTTTGATTCCTGCACAGCCATGGAAACCACTTTGGGTAAGTCACATTCTCTGAGCCTCAAAGGAAGACAATGGCAAACTTCCTCTGAGCAAATCTGTTCAGGTTTTCCTTAGAATTGTCATTAAATCAGAAATGATATGAAGGCACGCAAGAACAACAAGGACTGTTCCTAGTAGTGGTTATGGACATACACATACATGAAGGTAAAGGATATTAACTCAAGGGAAATGTCCATAGACTAGGAATAATGGCTGGTAAACTTCTGAGTTAAAAAAAGAATAAAAATTGTTATTGAAAGATGTATTGGCTTCCTGTGATAAATTTGCTGAATGTTTTGCTCATAAAATTGTTCCCATTTAACTTCAAGCTGGACTCTACATTTAGAGTTGGGTTCCAGAACACAGAATCATAGGACTGATAGAGACCACAAGGGCCATCGAGTCCAACTCCTGCCGTGCAGGAATACACCATCAAACCATTCCCAACAGATGTCATCCGGCCTCTGTTTAAAAACCTTCAAAAAAGGAGACTCCACCACACTCTGAGGCAGCTTATTCCTCTGCTCTTATCAGCAGGAAGTTCTTCCTAATGTTTAGATGGAATCTCTTTTCCTAAAATTTGAAGCCACTGCTCTGTGTGCTAGTCTTTGGAGCAGCAAAAGACCAGGCTTGCTCTGTCCTCCATATGACATACTTTCAAATATTTAAACATAGCTATCATGTTCTCTCTTAACCTTATTTTCTCCAGGGTGAATATACCCAGGTGTCTAAGCCTGTCCTCAAATTGTTTCCATGCCTTCCAGGCTCATATCTATTTCTCCTGTTTTGTGGATGGCTTCTGCCATGCCCTGCTTCCAGGACCTAGGCATAGACTCTTACTCAGAGACTGAAACAGCAGAACCTACTGAACAGGAAGAGACAGTGCCATTCACCCTAGAGACAGAACAGGGGGTAGTGCCAGCCCAGCAGAGAGCCCTGCTCCTTCTGACATGGAAGATAACTTATCGATACTCACCTTTGCCCAGCGTAGGCACCAAAGGGAACACCTACACCGATCCCAGCGAATTTATAAGAAACAGTTAATCAAGCGCCAGCTGTGCTGATCTCTGAACCTATAAAAGCTGAGCCATTCTCCTCCAGAACTTGTCAGTGATTAACTGACCATTTCCCTGCCATATCTCTGACTTGGGATTGTATTAACTGTCTTTGATTTATAGATATTGCTGGGACTATTATTTGCTTCATATTTGTGTAAGACTGTTTCCTTACTAGAGTAAAATAAATAATCATTCTGTTGCAAGAACTGCTTACTGTGTGCTTCTAATCCTTATCAGCTGTCCTTTGGCCAACTGCTCAGACTGAGTGTGGACAGTTTCCATCTTACACCACTTTTGAGTTCTTGGACAGATTGACAGGAGGTTTGAGTCCATATCTCAACTGACCCTGCCTTCTGAAAGCAGCCAGAGGAGTCTTGTCTAGATGAATGTTAGCAATTATGAATGCTTTCATGGAGCAGTAGTCCAAGTCCAGACTTTGTTGAATTTATACTGATTGCTTGGATCCTATCTTTTAGCCCTGCTTTAGAAACATTTAGTTGAAACTTTACATTAAGAATTGGGCAGAAGGAGGATGTTCCTGCTGCTTTGATATATTTCTCAGCAGCCTTGGATACCGTTGACCTTTTTGGCCATCTTTATGGTGACTTTGGTCTTCCCCACTGAAGGAACGCTGCTCAAAGCTTTGGTCTTGCTTCCCATAATTTTATGTTGTTCCTTATAGTTTTTCATATATATATATATATATATATATATATATATATATGTAGACACTACTTGATCCTCCAACTGCTGGTAGACTGCAACTGCCATCATTCTGAGCCAGAATAACCAATGGCAAGAGTTTATGGGAGTTGCAATCCAGCAAGATCTTTAAGAAACACACATTCCTCATTCCTGATCTACATGCAGCTGCTGCAGTTTAAATTGAGAAATGCAAGGCAGCTTTGTCAAGCATAAATAATAAATTGGAGGCAAGAGCACTACTGATATAATTAACAGGATTTACTGATTTATTTTAAGTGAAAATTGTTTCTGAAAGATTTGAAAAAAAATATTTCTAATATTGCTATGAAATGTTTCCATCTCAAAACTGGAGCAAACTGCTTTCTGCTATTAAATTAAATCAGCAGTTTTTAGAGCTCATTATCAACATTTGCTAGCACTGATTATGCATTTAGCTGCCTTGCATGCAGGTGTACAGTTGCTCAGAAGAGAAGAATAATGGATGAGGACAAGTTGTGGTTTGGGGTAAAAAAGGATATATCTTTATTGGTCAGGGCACAGCCAAGACATGACACTAAATGGTCCACCAGCTAACTGACCTACTAGGTGACAGCCCACCCATTTTGCTTGCTGGGAGAAACAATTGGTTGTGATGGATTAGTGATGCATTGCAACATTAACCTAAGAGGAGATTGTCAGCAAGTCTGAGCTCTGGACCCCTTATTGGGATCTTCCCATTTTGGAAATAAATAAATTTACCTTCTGTCTTTAATGGAATGTATTCAATGCCTCAAAACGAAGCTAGGACACACAGAGATAAACTGAATAATTTATGGTGTAATGTAAACATGTTTATTCTAAAGAATAAGTTTACTCCCAATTAAAATTGAAGTCCAAAATATAATATTTTCAAAAATGATGTACCTTACTGCAGTTTTCATTCAGAATTATGTCTTTATTTCAGAGGGTACATACTAATCTTCATGTAGTTTTGACAATAAGTCCTGCAGGAATGGTCTTTCGTCAACGTTGCCGGGCATATCCTGCCATTGTTAACTGCTGTACAGTTGATTGGTATGAAGACTGGCCTGAAGAAGCCCTTTGCCATGTGGCAAAAAGTTATTTTAGTTATGATGATACACTTGGAAGTGAGGTATGGTTTTGGTACATTATTTACATTTCTGCTGTAAACTATAACATTTTATTGTTGTCCTAACTAATGAGGCCTGGATGATAAATTCAAATTTTGCATGCATTATTGTAACTGATTACGCAAATCTAAAATATGTCTTGGCAACTTTCAGTACCATCAACCATGGTATCCTTCTGTGCCACCTCTCTGGGATGTAATTTGGGGTTCTGCAGTGGTTCCAAATCTTCTTAGAGGAGCAAACCCAGAAGTGATTGGTTGTTGATTTCTGTTTGGCCATCTGGGTGCTGGCCTATGTGATCTCTCAAGACTCAGTTCTGTTTCTCATGCTATTCAGCATCTATCAGAAACTGCTGGGAGAGGTTATCCAGCCTTTTGGGGCCAAGTATGCTGGCACCAGATCTTGTCTGATCATGGAAGCTAAGCAGCATCAGCCCTTGTTAGCGCTTTAATGGGAGATCGCCAATGAATACCAGGTGCTGTAGACTATATTTCAGATGAAGGAACTTGCAAAACCACCTCTGAGTATTCTTTGCTTAAGAATGCCATATAAAATTCAAGGAGTCACCATAAGTCAACAGGTGACTTGAAAGCACATATACATTCATACATGTTGATGACACCTGACTCTATGGCCATTTCCGCACTACACTGTTATAGCGCTGTTATTCCATTTTCAACATCCTGTGGAATTCTGGGGTTTGTAGTTTACTGAGGACCTCTAAATTCCCTTCCCTAAACTGCAAACCCCAGGATTCCATAGGATATTGAAAGTGGAATAATAGCACTATAACAGTGTAGTGCAGAAATGGCCTATCTCTTCATGCCATCTAATTCCAAGGAAGCTCACTGGGTGTTAAAACAATGTGCACTGTCAGTCAATAAAGTGAAGTTTCATTCAGAAAAGAAAGAGATTTTGCTGGTAGTTAAGGGTAGATCAAATGGGGATTCAGCAGATGTTGGATGGAGTTAACACTCCTCTTGAAATCTCAAGTTCATCATAGTTTGGATATACCTCTGGACTGAGCCCTGAGCATGGAGGCCCAGGTCTCATTGGTGGCCAGAAGTGTGTCAGTTGTGCATTTTCCTGGAGATCTGGTCACTGTAACACATGCCTTGACTAAATCCTATTTGGATTACTGCAACACTTTCTGTGTGGGACTGTTTCTGAAAACTGTTCTTGAACTGCAGTAGTTCAAAATGTTGGACCTAGGGCTGATGATAGGAAACATACTACTGCCCTGTTGAAACAGCTTCACTGGGTACCAGTGCATTTCTGAGCACAATTCAGAGTGCTGATTGTGACTTAAAAAGCCCCATGCAGCTTGGGTCAAGAGTATTTAATAGACTATCACCCACTAAAGCCTGCCTGACGTTTAAGATCATTGGATATTTGGATTCTTTCTTTCAGCCCCACCACAATCACAGGAACATTTGGTGAAGACATGGGAGAGAGCCTTTGCAATGTCTGCTCCTTGTTGTGGAATTCACTCCCATGGCTGGCTAGGTTGTCCTCATCTCTGCTTTCTTTCCACCTTTTTGTTTACCCTGGCTTTGATTGTTAACTGGCCATGGAGGGTAAGGCCCTTTCCTCATCTTACTTGGTTACAGAGACATCCAATGTGGGTCCCAGTGTCAGACCTGCTGGGAGGAGAGCACAACAAGAGCACTCCCCTCTGTACCAGTTGCCTCCATGTTCCAGGAAGTGAGATGGCAATGCCTCTTCCTACCGCAGCGCAGCCAGGTACTCTCCCAGGCTGCATTGGGGCAGGAAGCACAGCCATTGCACTTCCAGGATCTCTGCAGACAAGGTAAGTCCAGGTGTGCAGCAGGATGGTGGCACCATTGCCAGTCATTGATAGGAAAAACATGTCAGTGATTTGCAGTGTGATTGCATTGCCTGAGGATAGGAGAAGGATGGAACCACGACAACATTGTGCATAAACATTGTTGCGGTCCTGTCCGTCTTCTGTCCCTATGGCGGGTTGGGAGGGTGGAGTGGAAAGGGCCTGACTTCTAGAATAACAGTTGCAGATGAGTGCAGCAACAATTACAGCAGCTCCATCAGGGAACTACTTAAAATATTACAAGCCAAATGTTCTTAAACAGCAATGTACAATGCATAAATACAATCTTTTCATTATTATATATCTTACCAGGATTTCAGAAATGTGTTTGCTGATGTATGTGTTAACATCCACAAAAATGTATCTGTGATAATTGAAAAGTACTTGAAAGAAACTAAAAGACACTACTACGTCACTCCCAATGCTTACCTGCAGTTCATAAAAACTTTTTCAACTATACTGCAATCAACAAAAGAAAAAACTGTGAGGGACAGGTAAGAATGATAAATGAAGTGGTGAGTGAGAGACTTGCCAATATTTAGAGGAGACCAGTGAAAGTGACAGGACCAAAATCATGATTTAACTTGGCTCCCGTTTGTTTCAGTCAATTGAATGACTGAGTCTTGTTCTAAACCCTGTAAAGAATAGGTTAAATGCCAATGATATGCAAAAAGTAGAATTTGACAATAATTAAGAAGCAGAGGCAAATCTAAGGTGAGGCAACTGGGGTGCATGCCCTGGGACCATTTCCAGGGAGGTGCAAAAGCTGCCATCCCCAGCACCCTTCCGCACCTGCCCGCCATTTCCTTGCACATTTTCACGCATGCCCACCACCTTCCCAAGCCTTCCCACACCTGTCTGCCACCTCCCCACATCCTTACATGCCCATCTGCCACCCCCTTCACCCTTCTGCACCCACCTGCCTCTTCCTCACACCCTTCCACTCCCGTCTGCCGCCTCCTCGCACACTTTCGCACCTGCCCACCATCTTCTTGCGCACTTTCACACCCACCTGCCACCTCATCATGCCCTTCCACACCCGCCCACTTCCCCGTGCTCTTCTGCACCCACCAGCTACCTCTTCACCCTTCCACGCCTGCCTACCACCTTCTTGTACCCTCCATGCCCACCCACCACCCTTGAGCCCTTCCGCACCTGCCCACCACCTCCTCATGCACTTCCATACCTGCCCACCAGCCCGCTGTGCCCTTCCGCGCCCGCCCTCCACATCCTTGTGCACTTTCGCACCTGCCTGCCATCCCCCGCACTCTTCTGCACCCACCCCCCATGCACTTTCATTCCCACTCGCCACCTCCTCACACACTTTCGCACCTGCCCACCACCCCAATGCCATTCCACTCCCACTCACCCCCTTGTCCTTCCTGGCCTATTTGTGGGGGCAGCAGTGGCAGCAGCATGGAGGGGCACAACTTCTGCACTTGCCCCAGGTGCTGCTGCGCCTAGGTACGCCACTATTAAGGAGAAAGGTAATGCCACAGCACCAACATTCCCAGAAGTGCACTTGGACAAACTTTCAGTGTCAAGGAGAAATAGGCAATATTTTAAATCAACAGGTCAAAGATATTTTTAATCAAACATCCTCTGTACCATACTTCAGATGTATCCATAATGCATCCCCAAATACTAAGAAAAAAAAGAGAAAGGGAGGATGTCTCAGTTCTAATCTAGATACTGGTGGCTCTAGCTGTCTAGTAGACTGCGTTTTGCCTCGTATGTAATTGGGAATTTTCATACTGGGCCTTCTCAGTGGAGTGTACTGCCCTTGGAGACCTGATGTGTGCCAATGCTGGCTTTATTTTAGCACAAGTGAAAATTGTTCAGTAAGCTTTTAGTTCACTGAAATTATTTTACTGTTAAAAAATTTTAAATGATTTTATTTGCACATCACCCTGAAGTTCCAGGGTATAGTGTGCGATATAAATATTTTAATTACATTTAAAAAAAAAATTGCATTAATGTGCACAGGTTGTCTGCTTGTGGTTAGTGATAAATTTGAATCTAGTTTAAAGCAGACATGTTAGCAAATATTATGTAAAGATGATAACATGAATGTGCATAAGACCCCATCGTGCACTCACTTGCAGAATTTTTGTAAGTGGTTGGCCATTGATCTGAATGTTGTACTAGATAGACCTTCTGATCCAGTGTGGGTTTCTTTTATTCAGTCCTCAGCATCTAGTAAAAAGCCATTCATTAGTAAATACTGTGGATCATTGTTGTTGATAACAATGACTTGAACATAGAGTGAATGAGAGATCTCCAGTTCACCCTGTCATCAATCGCCCTCCTTGGCTCTTGCAAATTTAGGACAGCTGTGGCTTCCTTGAGTCTATCCACTTACAGCAGGCTCTTCCTATTTTCCTATTACAATCTTCCTTGCCAAGCATTGTTATCTTTTTTGCTGAGTTATGTCTCCTTGATACTGCCAAAGAATGACAGCCTCAGTTTAGTCATCTTGGCTTCTAGAGAGAGTTCAGATTTGCTTTGCTTTAGGACCCATTTATTTATCTATAGAACATTTTTCCAGCAACATATTTCAAATGAGCTGATTTTCTCCCTCACTGTCCTCCTTTCACAACCATGCATAGATACTGGAAATACAATGACATGGACATACCTGATTTTGATATTCAGTGATATATCTTTGTTTCCAGTCTGTGGGGCATTATTTTATTTTCCATATTTATTGACAGATTTTAGTTAGAATTTGAGTGGATTCTTTTTCTACTGCTTGAGACAGCTCTATTGATATGCCATTTATTTCTCCTAAGTGCTTTTTTTCCCATCAAGTTCTTTTATTTTCCAATTACATACATTAAACTAAGACATGCAATTCTGTTAGAATCAGAAATGGACAGAAAAATGTTATGCATGAAACATCACTACTTTGAGTCAGCTAATACACCTGGTAGATGGTTAGCACATACACTGAGAAAAGATAAAGAAAAAAAAAATAATTACAGAAGTAAGAATTGGAGATAAAATGATATAAAAACAAGAAGAAATAAAGCAAGTCTTTCATCAATATTTTCCAATTTATATGCAGATGGACTAAAGCATGACAATGCCTCCCAAAGAATCACAGATTATCTAAAAGAAATTAATATAGCACAATTAACTGAAGAATGATTGGACCAACTTAATAGGCCAATCACTTTAAGTGAAATCTCAGAAACAATTAAAAAACTGAAATCACAGAAAGACTGTTAAGGTCAGAAACCTGGGCAGTGAAGCAGCCCAAATAAGGGAGAGGGAGAGATAGCAGAGTCCTGCTGGGAGGAGTCAAAGCAAGCAATTACTAATAGGCAGTCCATTTACCTAAGCCTAAGCGACAAGTGAAAGCCGTAGTCAGAGTCCAAAATCCAGAGGTCAGGAACCAAGAGATCAATCCAAGGTATCAGGAGCTGGAAGCAAGGAACAGGCAAGGAGAGGGCTTGTAGAAAGCTTGCCACAAGCAAAGGAAAGCTTCCAGGCAGGCAGTTATATAACCCAGGCACACGTGTGGCCAGTCACCGCTTCTTGAACTTAATCAAGGACGCCTCCCTTTGGTCAGCTCTCTTGAGTCTCCACCTTGTTTGTGGGCTGATTGACGCAGGCTCCAGGGCATCCTTGGGATCACAGCTGGATCCCTGTTGCCCTAAAGGAGCAGGCAGAGGAACGTCCGAGCCTGCTCGGTCCATGGCAGCAGGGGGAGCTCTTGAGCTGCAGGACTCATCTCCAGCAAGAGCCACAGGGACCAACAGCTGCTGCTCGTCATCAGCGGCTCTGACAGGGGCTTCAGTTATCGCAAAGCCCCTGGTCCGGATGGGTTTTCAGCTACTTTTTATAAGGTTTTTGAAAAGGAACTTACATACCTTCTTCATGAAATTATAAATCAACTGATGATTGGAGAAATTCCTGAATCATGGAAGTCAGCTAATGTGACTTTGATCCCAAAAGAAGGGAAAGATCCTAAACTATTATCAAGCTACAGGCTGATCTCTTTGCTTAATGTTGACTATAAAATTTTTACGAACATTCTTGCAGAGAAGCTGAAAAAGTATTATCAGATTGGATCCAGGAAGATCATGTTGGTTTCTTACTGGGCCGTCATCTAAAAGATAACATCAGAATGATTCAGAATGTAATCCATTATGCTGAACCTTATAAAAAGAAGAAACTAGGCCTAATCTTTCTTGACACGAAAAAAGCATTTGATAATGTTTCCTGGCACTTTTTATTTGCAATCCTCCAAAAAATGACCTGTAGAAATAATTTCTTAAACTGGATTAAAACATTATATACTGATGAACACGCCCAGATAATTATTAACTCTGAAAAAAACAAATCTTGCAAGATTAGAAGAGGTACCAGACAGGGCTGCCCCCTTTCGCTGTTACTTTTTCTAATTATTATAGAAGTCCTCTTGATTCCGATAAGACAAAATGAAAATATAAGAGGGGTTAGGATTGGAAAAATGGAATTGAAAGTATGAGCCTATGTTGATGACCTTGTCATTATATTAGAAGACCCGGTGTGTTCTCTGGATTCTTTAAGCCAGATGCTAGAAGGCTTTGAGGACCTATCAGGCTTCAAAATTAAGAAAAAAACTCTGTTAACTAAGAATATGATGTCAAATGAGGAGAAAGACCTACAAAGCAAAATTAAATTTAAAATAGAAAAGAAGATTAAATATCTGGGAATCTGGTTAACAAAGAACAATCAAGACTTGTTTGTTGATAATTATGATAAGGAATGGAAAGAGATTTTAAAAAAGAGATGGAATCTTGGGGGAAACTAAAGTTCTCCCTTTTGGGAAGAATTTCTGCAATCAAAATGATGCTATTACCTTAAATTAATTTTCTTTTCCAGACCCCTCCATTAATAATAAAGGCCGATGTCTTCAAACAATGGAAGAAAGAGGTTACTAACTTTATTTGGGCTGGGAAGAAATCTCAAATTAAATGGACTTCCATGACTGATGTCAGAGAAGGAGAGGGACTAGGATTCCCTCATCTTAGGCTCTCTATCTCCATGCTAATATTTTGTGCTGGTTTACAGATTGGATAAGATTAGAACACAGTAAAATTCTGCTCTTCGAAAGCGCAGGTATTGATAATGGTTTGCATTATTACCTATGGTATTCAAAAAAACAACCACAGAAAGAATTTTTTGAGCACCCCCTAAGGAAAATTTTATATTTTACATGGAAAAAGTTTAAAGAGAGATTATGCCCCAAGCTCCCTCAATGGATATCTCCTATAGAAGCCTTTCATCGAGATGAGATTAAAATTCAGAGGTAGTGGATTTATAAAGAATTGGTAAAATTTGAAGATAGCACATTTATGTTTAAAAAAAGAGAGGAACTCCTGGAAGTAGAGTTTGATTGTAGATGGTTCCTATATGCTCTCTTGCTCTCTAGATTCAGTCAGGACTGTAGGGAAGAGAAATATAATGAAAAGACAGACTTATCTTGGACGGAAGAGATAAATAGTTAACATCAAAATTTTATAAAGTATTATTAAAATGGGAACTGGAGCAGGAGGCGATTAAAAATACGATGGTTAAATGGGCTCAGAATGTTGGGCATCCAATTGAATTACAAAACAGGGAACAAACACGGAAAAATCTGAATTTTACAAAACGTCAAGCATTTAAAGAAAATTATTATAAAATGTTTAATAGATGCTGTCTAACACCAACAAAACTTGCAAAGATCTACAAAGGAAATAATGAGAAATGTTGGAAATGTAAGGCTGAAAGGGGGACATTTTTTCACTGTTGGTGGGATTGCAAACAAGCCAAAATATACTGGAAAGACATCCATATAGAAATTTCGAAAATGTTAAATACAAATTTCTCCATCCTACCTGAATGTTATTTGCTGAACATGGTTGAGCTAATTGAAAGATATATTGGGAAGCGAAATAGAAAAATCTTTTTACATTTGATAACCAAAGCCAGATTTGCCAGAGACTGGAAAAAAGAGAAAGTGCCAGAAATAGATGAATGGTTGTATAGGGTATATGATTTGATGCAAATTGACAAACTCACTATATTGTTAAAAGATAAATCTTTGAATAGATACTGAGAGGAATAGGAAGATGTAACTACCTGGAAAAGAGATGGGGGACTTTGTCAGTAATCGCGCTGAGAGATTGTGGATAGCTATTACTATGGAGTCTGGATCATAAGGTCTGGTTTATTTTATTTTATTCAGTGCAGCTTCCCCTTTGCTTTCCAAAACTGTGAGTTTATCTTCAAATAATTCTTTCTTGAATGAATCTGTTATCCTTTCATCATTTCATCTTATATAGTTCTTCAGTCTGTTATTTTCATTGTCTTCTTATTTCTTCTTGATCATGTAGTGTGTTACCCTGATGGTCACAGAGCACCCCCATGCTTGCTTGCTTTTCCCTTTGAATTCTCAGATCTGGTGGAAGACACCTCTTGCTCTTCTTTTTTTGTGGAGGGGAGTCATCTGTTTTTCTGCATTAATTGTTAAAGTAGTTTTCTTTATCCCTGCACAGAATTATTCTGCTTTCCAGTCAATTAGGCTTAATAGTACAAATCAATATTTTGCAGTATCTTTAAATTCTAAAGGGATGTTCTTCAGGTTGTTATTTTGGCACAGTGCTTGGTTTTGTATTCTTCTTTAGGTTCACTCTAATTTTTGACGTTAGCAAATGATGGTTTGTGCCACAATTTGCTCCTGGTTATGTTTTTTTTTTTTTAGGGCGAATGGAGCTTCTCCATCTTCTGCTTCCAGTTATGTAGTCTTTCTGATTTCTGTATTAGCTTTCAGGTCATGTCTGTATAAAGAGGCACCTCTTTGCCTGAAAAATGAGTTTGTGATGCACACACTGTTGGTTTCACCAAATTCAATAAATCACTGTTCTGCTTCATTTCTTGATCTTAGGCCAAACTCTACAGTCTTTGATTCTGCTCTGTTTCCTGCTTTTGCTTCCCAATCACCTATGATAACCAATGTGTCCAGTTTTGGTGTGTGATTTATTTCCTCTTGGAATCCAGTATAGAACTTTTCACTTTCTTCCTGTTCTGCTTCTGTAGTTAGAGCATAAACTGGGATTAGGATTATATTGATGAGTTTTCCTGAAGTCTTGTTGATATTATTCTTCAGACTTTGCATTATATCCCTTGACTGTTTTTCCATATATGTCCTCATTATTAATGACACCCCATTTCTTCTATGATTTTCATTTCCTGAGTAAAGCACTTTGTAATTATTTGACTAAAAATGTCCTATTCCTGTCCACTTTAGCTTGCTCTCTCTGAGTATTGCAATGTACGTACGTTCCATTTCTTGTTTTACAATATCTAACTTCCCCTGATTCATGCTTCTCATATACCATGTTCCTATAATGTGTTGTGCAGCTTCAGACTTTCCTTTCACCTCTGAGCATGTCAACAGCTGAATATCCATTTGGCTTGAGTCCAGTTGCATTATTAGCCACAGAGCTACTTGTACTTGTCTTCTGATCTTCCTCAGTAGTTCATTGAGTGCCTTTTGACCTGGAAGTCTCATCTTCTGGCACTGTCTCTTGTCTCATGTTGGATTATCTCATCCTAGGGTTTTTAAAGTAGAAGGCTTCAGGAGTGGTTTACCATTGCCTTCTGCTGTGCACTACTACCAAGCATTCTCTATGGTACCACTGCCATTGTCTCTGCAAGATCCTCTACCAGTGTCACCCCACCATACCACCCACCTACTGCTGCTGGCCAATAGCTAGTTGGCACATTTAGCCTGACTCTGCAGGAGAAGCCTGACTGATATGAGAGACTCTGGTAGCAGCACTGCTACCATAGCTTCTTGCCTTACGGAAGCACACAAATCCTCCACCATGGAAAGTAGCTTGGATAGCTACTGCTAATCAGAGTAGTTAGCACTCACATGCAGTAGCTCATGTTTCAAAAACAAAAACAAAGTGTTTCCCACTTGGCATTCTACATTATATGCACTAAATTCTTATCTTACTATGGGGCATTTCCAAGGTTAGTTTCATTCATTTCATTTGTAAGATTCAACTTTCCCTGCTGACTGAAATCATTATCCTAGGATAGCTTTTGTCAGATTTTGCAAGAGAAGAAACAGAGATGGATAAATATATTCTCTTTCAAGCACACTTTTTTTCAGAAAACTGATCTGGAAGTCTAAAGATAACAGTATCTAACAAAAATAAAACATTTTTGTCATATCACATGGTCAGTTTGGCTTCTTACTTCAAACCCTGGAAGTTTTTGCATCTATGTGTTGTTGTTGTGTGCCTTCAAGTCGTTTCTGACTTATGGCCACCCAAAGGAGAAACTAACATGTTTTTTTCTGGGGCTGAGAGTGTGTGACATGCCCATGGTCACCCAGTGGGTTTCCATGGCCAGGTGAGGATTTGAACCCTGGTCTTCAGGGTCATAGTCCAATGCTAAATCTTGCTGGTTCGCAAGGGATATACTTGTCTGCAAGCCTGTGAAGGCCAAAAGAACATAACTGCTCCTGAGTCCAGTGTTTATACTGTTTACTATCCTGATATTGGCCATTTCCACACGAGACTGTTATAGCGCTATGATTCCACTTTCAACATCCTATGGAATCCTGGGATTTGCAGAAACTGCAAACCCCAGGATTCCATAGGATTGAAAGTGGAATCATAGCGCTATAGACAGTTCTCGTGCGGAAATGGCCATTGTCTTCCTATGTTCCCAGAAGGAACATATGTGTTGGCCTGTTGCAACAAAAGCAGAGGAAGGCATTTTACTTAGAAGACTAAAATTAAAGTTTTGCACTAGGTAACATTTTGCAAGTTATAACTTTCTGGTCTGTACTGTAACTGCTTTTATCATTTTTTATTTTTTTTCTTAGAACCTGCTATCATTCTGGTCTGACCAAAATTTTGGAAGCAACCTCACACATTACAGACATGCAGGATGAGTTATTTCTTCTTGGTCCTCAAATAGAGAAAAAATCACAGGTATTAATTTTCAGTAGTTTATTCAAAATATTCAGTATGTCTATAAGGACTCAGGCCATAATTTACCATATATAAGCTCCATTTTATGTGGATATGTATGAAAGATGAGTATTGAAATAGTTAACTGTCTCTCCCATGGTGATCTAAATGAAGTACTATCTCTTTAAATTCTCCCTCTCATGAGAAGGCACATTAACAATAAAGAAGCAGTCTTAACTGTTGCAAATGGGGGGGGAGGGAATTGTCTTTCCTATTCAAACAAAGATATTAAAGTCATATTTCCTCCTACCAAGAGTCAAAGGTTAAAGTAATGTCCATGGGGGTGGGGCAAGAAACGTTCACCCCCATCTCCACAGAAGTGCATGATTAACTCTTCAGCCTTGGGATCCTGGCAGCTTATTGGTTTCTAAATAGTCACTTTGCAGGTCCCAATCCAACTGGTCTGGAAATCCTGCAGTCTCTCCCCCACCCCCCGGTCAAGCACGATGCTTCATGGTTTGCAACTAGCAAGTTGTTGCTAGATTGCAATATGATTAACTCCAGCCAGAACTGGAACCTCACTCTTATTTAATCTTTGACAGAGGAAGAAATGGCACTGGAGGTTGGACATACTAGGTTAGGGAAAGGCAAGATAATGGCACTAAGAAATACAGGGATTTAGCTGATGTACCATCCATCCTGATGCCCAGCATCCTTCCTGCCCAAACTGGCTGAGGTGATCTTGAAGATGATGCTGGAAAACACCAGGGCTATGATCTTTAATATCACATCAGCTCTGTTCTGACTTGGATTGGTGGGACCTCCTGACTATTATGACACCCTTGGGGCTGTCTTAGGACATTGTTGACCCAATACATGTGGCAGAACATACCTTGGAACTTGTTTTTTGCTGTTAAGTGGACATAGGATGATCTGAATTTGAGTGGAGTTCTCAGTGATGCTGTTGTCATAGTAAGATCATTTCCTTGTGATATTTGATGTCCTTGCAGGGCAGGAGATCTGTTAAGATGGCCTTTTCCCAGTGATATATGGAATCCAAACAATTTCTGAGTGCTAGATGATTTTCTACTTGATAGGTCTGGTACCGAATCTTGATCTCATTATGGAATTACAAGATGTAATTATGAGATGACACCTTTGCTTCTAAGTAGTGCCTATTGTGGTGCTTTGTTACCCATAATTATTCTTTTTGTAATCTTCTTTTTGTAGCCCATTGTGGTGTGTTGTTGCTCATAATTCTTCTTTTTGTAGACTCTTTGTAGTCTCTTTTAATAGACTCTGGCAGAGCCATTTTCAGAACATTCTGGAGCTAAATAACTTTTTGGTGGGCTCTCAAACCCCACCTTCTACTGTGCATGCTCAGGTGTACCCTGCTACTCTTCTCTTTCATCTGGCATCTATGTAGTAGGGCTAGAAAAGTTCTCCTGGAAAAACTAAAAGTCGAGTAGTACTTTGCCATATTTACTCAGGATTATTTTTAAATTAAATTTCTTTTTATTTGTCACCACCGTTGCCCTCTTCATTGTTCATCATCATCCTCCGTGTTTTTTGTATGACCCTCTTCAAACGGTGTACATCTTGTGGTGGTGAAATTGCTCAATTGGGTAGACACTCCAAGTGGCTGTTTTACCTAGGGGAAGACTACAAGATTTGTTCTTGTTTGATCTGCTGTGGTTTTATGAAGCAGAGTCTGCATAAATGCATTTCCTGCCTTCATTTGCTAACTGGAAATCCTCTCTAAAGACTGCTGACCAAATGGCTTGTAATCAGTCTTTTTGTACAGCTCCTACTTTCATTTGCAAGATGCCTTTGCTCATTAAGAAGTAAGAACAGTTGGGTCAAAGCAATTAGCACTGGCATCTTCCACAGTTATTTCAGATTCTGCTTCAGTATCAGCTAGTGTGTCATGTCGGCAGCTTTGAAAATGTCTCAGTCCTCCTCAGCTCAGGATGCACAGCATTAGCATTACAGATCTCCATCTCCTCCACCAAAAGTAGAAGGATCTTTAACACTTTATCAGTCTAAAGATGATCAACTTTACTTGAAAAGTTGCCCTTTAGATTATGCTTCTGTGCAACATAAAAAAACACCCTTTTCTCTTCATAGTCAATAGAGCATTCCCCTCATCTATCAAGCTAGTAACTCTACCGTAAAAAGAGATAAGATTAGTCTGGCATGTCTTATTTTTGAGAAATCCATGTTGACTTCTTGTGATTACTGTGTTGCTTTCTAAGTGATTAGAAACTGACTGCTTAATGATCTGCTCCAGGATCTTTCCAGGTACTGATGTCAGGCTGACTGGGCAATAATTATTTGCGTCCTCTTTTTTCCCTTCTTGAAGATGGGGACAACATTTGCTCTCTTCCAGTCTGCTGGAACTTCTCCTGTCCTCCAAGATTTCTCAAAGATTAAGGCAAGTGGTTCCGAAATGACCTCTGCCAGTTCTTTTAATTTCCTAGGATGCAATTCATCTGGCCCTGGAGACTTGAATTCATCCAGTGTGGCCAGGTATTCCTGTACCACTTCTCTACCTATTACGTGCCTCATTTCCCCTGGTTCCTCACCTGCTCCCCAACCGCCAGGTTGAGTGCTTGTATCCTTCTGGGAAAAAACTGAGGCAAAGAAGGTGTTAAGTAGTTCTGCCTTTTCTCTTCCCCCTGATAGTAATTTGCCATCTTCTCTGCGCAGCGACCCTATCGTCTCCTTCTTTTTCCTTTTGCGGCGGGCATATTTTAAAAAGCCCTTTTTATTGTTTTTAATGTCTCTGGCCAGCCTAAGTTCATTCTGCGCTTTAGCCTTTCTTACCTGCTCCCTACATCTCCTGGCTACTTGCTTAAATTCTTCTTTGGTGGTTTCTCCTTCTTCCATTTCCTGTACATATTTCTCTTAACACTTAGCTCAGCTGAGAGTTCTTTAATCAACCATTTCTTCAGATGCCTTCCATTTTTCCTCCTTATTGGCACAGTTTTAGACTGTGCCTTCTGTATCTCCCTTTTAAGGAACTCCCATGCCTCCTGAACTCCTTTCCCTTTCACTATTCTTGACCACGAAATTCCAGCCAGCAGCTCCCTAAGTTTACAGAAGTCCGCTTTTTTAAAATCTAAGATGAGTGTCTGGCTACACTTATCTTCTCCTTCCCACTGAATGCCAAATTCCAATAGGGCTTGGTCACTCCCCCTAAAGATCCAACCACTTCTACCTCATTAACAAGGTCATCCCTGTTGGTCAGGATCAGATCTAGAATATTTGATCCCCTTGTCGCCTCTTCCACCTTCTGGACTATGAAATTGTCTGCAAGACAAGCAAGAAACTTGCTGGACCTTGCTGTCTTGGCAGAGTTTGACTGCCAACATATATCCGGGTAGTTGAAATCTCCTATTATTACTGTATCTCTCCTTTTTGAATGTGCAGTCATTTGGTTGAGGAAGGCATCATCAAAGTCCTCAGTCTGGGTTGGAGGTCTGTAGTAAACCCCACCAGAATATCCCTATTGTTTCTCGCTCCCTTAATTCTTACTCAGATGCTCTCAACCTGGCTTTCTGGGTTTAAGTCACAGATCTCTTCACATGTGAAAACATCCTTGACATACAAGGCTACTCCTCCTCCTTTCTTGTTTGATCTATTTTTACAAAATAGGCTATACCCCTCTATTCCTACATTTCAATCATGAGACTCATCCCACCAGATCTCAGTGATGCCTATCAAATCGTACTTATTTTGTTGTACTAGGAGTTCAAGTTCATCTTGCTTCTTTCCCATACTCCGTGCATTAGTGTAGAGACACTTAAGTCCCCGAGCCCTTCCTGCAAGTCCGGTACTATAGTTTCTACTCCTCCCACCATTGGACGCTTGTACTACTTGGCCAATTTCATTTGGGCCTTTTCCCCCTGCACTCTCTGAGTCCTTGCTCTGCATAATATTGTCTCCCTCCCCAGCGGAACTTAGTTTAAAGACCTCTTAATCCTTCTTGTGAGACTGTTTGCAAAAACATTCCTCCCAAGTTTCGTGAGGTGTAGCCCATCCCTTGCCAGAAGCCCATGTTCATGGAAATTCAGGCCATGTTCCAAAAACCCAAACCGTTGCGATGTAGCATATCTCGATTTCAATAAGGCCTTTGACAAAGTTCGCCATGACATTCTTGCAAAGAAGCTAGTAAAATGCAGACTAGACAGGGCTACTGTTAGTTGGATTTGTAATTGGTTGACCGACCGGCCCCAAAGGGTGCTCACGAATGGCTGCTTTTCATCCTGGAGAGAAGTGACAAGGTTCTGTCCTGGGCCCAGTGCTGTTCAATATTTTTATCAATGATTTGGATGAAGGAATAGAGGGCATGCTCATCAAATTTGCAGATGACACCAAATTGGGAGGGGATGCTAATACACCAGACGACAGGTTCAAAATTCAAAATGACCTGGATAGATTGGAGAGCTGGGCCAAGGCTAACAAAATGAAATTCAACAGAGAGAAGTGTAAAGTCCTACACTTAGGTAGAAAAAATGGAATACAGAAATATAGGATGGGGGACACGTCGCTAGATAGCAGTACGTGTGAAAGGGATCTAGGAGTCTTAATAGACCACAAGCTGAACATGAGTCAGCAGTGTGATGCGGCAGCCAAGAAAGCCAAGGCAATTCTCGGTTGCATCAATAGGAGTATGGTGTGTAGATCAAGGGAGGTACTGTTACCACTCTACTCTGCCTTGGTTAGACCTCATCTTGAATACTGTGTCCAGTTCTGGGCACCCCAATTCAAGAAGGACAGGGTCAAGCTGGAGCAAGTCCAGAGGAGAGCAACCAAAATGGTGAGAGGCCTGGAAGCCATGCCCTATGAGGATAGACTTAGAGAGCTGGGTATGTTTAGTCTGCAGAAGAGAAGGTTAAGAGGGGACATGATAGCCATGTTTAAATATTTGAAGGGATGCCATGTAGAGGAAGGAGAGGCCTTGTTTTCTGCTGCTCCAGAGACCAGGACAAGGAGCAATGGATTCAAGCTGCAGGAAAGGAGATTCCACCTGAACCTCAGGAAGAACTTCCTGATGGTCAGGGCTGTCTGCAGTGGAATACACTGCCTTGGAGTGTAGTGGAGTCTCCTTCTTTGGAGGTTTTTAAGCGGAGGCTGGATGGCCATCTGTTGGGAGTGCTTTGAGGGTGTTCCTGCATGGCAGGGGGTTGGACTGGATGGCCCATGTGGTCTCTTCCAACTCTACATTTCTATGATTCTATGGTTATCCGACCTTCCTGTTCTACTTAGTCTGAAGATTTTTGAAAAATCACTTCTGGCTGCAGGTCTAGCTTTCTCTTTCATTATTTAAAGACTGAAGTTGAATATTATTATTGTTGTTGAGTGTTGTTTTAGCTTTTTATTGAAGCTGAGCAAGGGTCAGGCATGGGAGAATGTGATTTAGGCTCCTCTTTGTCTGTGTTCAACATGCTCCTCACAGTATTTTTCAAAATATTGATTGCAAGGTTGCTTTGATTGCAAATTATAAAGATGCATAGTATAACCTTTAAATTGATGTTCTACACTTATATTGATTTAGGAGTTTAATAATTCCGAGTCCACATTTTCATGGATGTAATCATCCATGAGTTCAGGGTTCAGGCAATAGATACCATCCTAGTTTCTTGCAGGATCTACAGTTGCAGAATCTGTGGTACCTGGGTGGTCTTTTCTAGGTTATAGAGTAGATGCTGATATTGTTGGACTACAGCTCCTATCAGACCATTGCTAGTGGTAAGGTATGCTGGGGTTTGCAGCCAAACAAAACCTGGAGTAGGGACACACATTCTCCACTCCTAATTTACTAATTTAGGTTTAAATTTGAAAAGATGTGGCAGATCCACTGATATTAATAATACTTTGGAGGCAATGGTACTCTTGATATAAATGAAATGGTATTATATGTGTGCATTTCATTATTTTTTTAAGAATTCTGCAATAAAATGTGTGTGACTGTGTCCTCAGGAAATAGAGGAACTTGTAGAAAAACTTCACAAAGATGCAATAGTGGTAGAGCAAGTTCGAACTATTGTTAAACAAGATGAAGAAAACATGGCTGCAGAAACGTGTATTGTGGAAGAGTATGCCCAGGTATAGCATGTTTCCCTCATTCTTCCATTTTAATTGCAGTAAATCCTACAGGGAAGAAAATGAGTGCAAAGTATTTTATATAAAATAATTGATATAGAATGTGGAAGCTAATACCATTTCTGATTCCATTGTAAATCAAGATGTGTTCCTGCAACTTCCAAGAAGTTGGATATATGTGCTTTAATTGCAGGTGGTGCGTAATAAAAATTCTAAAAGTAGTGACATACTTTCCTTAGCATCACCCAAACTCATATTTTGCAGTCTATAAAAAGAAAAAAATTAGAGGATGTTTGTATAGATAAATTATCCCAAGATAAAGAAAACTAGCTTCTCTTTCTAATTTTTAATTTACACAGCAAGCAACAAATGAGCTCAATGCTGTATTGCCTTCTCTGGAAAAAGCCCTTAATGCTCTTGATTCACTTGACAAAACTCACATTGCAGAAATTAGGTAAGTGTTTTGGTGTTAACTGTATTTTTAAATCACTCTACGGTTCTGGTGCCAAACAAAAAATGGTCCTTTCTTTCAGCTTTAAGCTAACGAGAAATATATGGAATACAATAACATGTTTCTATTCACCTTTTTTTCATTATGGTTTAGCAACTCAAATATTATCTCAACTTAATGTAGATGTTTTTGATACTTTACTTTAAATAACCTCTGAGGAAAGAAAAGTCAAGGATGTTTTCACCAAAACATAAGATGACTTGCTTTTATAAGCAGGAGCATGGGACTTACAGGGAGCTCCACTTTGTCAGCCACAGGAACACAGAGACAAAGGACCATCACGATTGGTGCCTTGTAGTGAGTTTTCTTCATATGGAGCACCACATTGAGCATGGGCTCCCTGAAAACAGCAGGAATGGGCAGTCATTCAGGAGACTAGTTGGCTGGATGGTGATGGAGCACCCCAACATAGATGCCAGTAATGGAAGTCTCCACTCCAATATGTTTGGGGAGTGTATAAGGGTTACCCAACTGAATCTGAGGCATAGCCCAGTCTTCTTTTGGCAAGCTTCCTACAAATGAAAATCTCCAAGAGAGAGGAAAAATGGACTAACAAAGGAAAAACTAGTGTGAAGAGGAAGCAACAAGGTGGGTTTCTGTAAGCAGAAAAGAGTAAGTTACAGAAATAGCAAAGAAGTGAGATAATGGAAGAGGGGATTGAGAGGCAATAGCACAGCAGGGAAAGACAGAATAAAGTATAAGAAGCTTGTTTGTTATCTCCCACTAAAGAAGCAATTTCTTGGGAAAGATTGAAGACAAGAAGCAGCAGCACAAGTGAGGCCAAGCAAGAGTGAATGTTGAAGAAGAAGAACAATGTTGAACTGAGCAATGGAGAGAAGCATGGAATGTGGACAAAGATCAAGAAGTCACCAGAAGAGCAAAGGGGACAGCAAGGATGAGGGCCTGAAGAACATGACAGCAGGACACTGGAACCAGCTATGAGGAACATGGCCGAAATCATCAGGAGGAATAAGGAATAATTTCTTCTCCAGAAATTACATGGTTTTGTCTTGGTTTAATGTGTGTGAATGTGTGCATGGTTTGCAGAAATATTTGATAACAAGAAAGAGGTTGGAGCTCTGTAATTCCAGTATAGTTGATGGGCCAAGAGGGAGCATCTATTTGGGAAGTCAGGTTAGCATTCCTCTCCCCATTTTATCTCCCTTCCATACATAGTGAAGATCCAGAATCATACTTAGGTGGAGAAGGCTTATTTGAGAGGTTTACATTACTTGGGAATGGTGAACTCTCAAAGACACCTGAACTGTTTTTTAAGCTGGGATGGCTCAATATAAGCAGGCAGATTGTTATTAATTTGCTTCCTTGCAGATAAATGAAAGGGTAGGACAAATAACATTTCTCATCTATTATCACCAAAATATCCTTAAATATGAGGACTCCTACAAGCAGAATGTGTATTTAGTGATGTTTTTCCTCCCCTTTCAACTAGTTTGGTTGAAATTCAAACGACTCGGTTCACTCACTCTTGCCCTTGGTCTGCACTTGATCTGCATTGGGTGATTGTTTCCCCTTAGCCTTTGTAACACATCCTGTTACAAGTTTCCTGTATCAGGCCACATTAATTTGATGCACACAACATTCATGAATCATGTTCAGACTATGTTAGTTCCACAACGCTTCTCAATTGTCCTAGGGTCATACATGTATATTAAAAAGTACAATGAGTGAGACCACTTGTAGTATATACTTCACCTGTTTTCGTTAAATCCTAATCTTCCAGTTCATTAGAGTGCATTTCCCTGTCTTGTCAGCTAGGACAATCTAACGTGTCTGATGTTTTCCACTAATATTAGTGCACTTTAATCTTTAAAATAATAAGTCAGGTGATGTGAATTGCATTACTCACTGCAGTCTGGAATAACATAATTCCATAGTGTGGTCCTGATAAAAGTTCTGTGGATTTGTTTGGCAGCAAAAGTTGTGCACTTTTATTTTGTTTCATACAGAGTGTACACTCGCCCTCCTCCACTTGTATTAACTGTTATGAATGCAGTTTGCATTCTTCTTCAAAAGAAGCCTAACTGGACAACAGCAAAATTACTACTTGCAGACCCTGGATTCCTTAAGAAGTTGATTACTCTTGACAAAGATAATCTACCAGAAAAGGTAAAGTACAAGTGCAGTTCTAGTAGAGTAAGTGAATTTGTATTGTATTCTAGTTCTCCCTCCCCTAGTTTAGATAACAGAAATAAATTTTAGTTCAGTTACAAAGTGTTATAAAGTGTGTATCTATAGCCATTTCCACATGGCATCACAGTCCCACGATGGGTATGCCATGGCAGCAGCATGCGTCATGCTTTCCCAAGATGTCATCATGGTCCCGCTGCCAACCCATCCCCACCCATCACGGTCGCAGGATATTTGCTTAATGGAAAAAATCTGTTAAGCACCCGTGATCGCACAATGCTCCCATCACACCTGGCCATTCAGATGGGGCAGAAGTGTAATCACACGCTTCCTTCCCCAGTACAGCACAGGAAAGAGGCCAGCTGTGCTGCTGAAGGCAGGCGCATGTCACTTGTGCTCCCTTCCACAGAGACTCCCATCTCAGCAAAGGTGCTGCCAAGATCACAATGGGATGTTGGCGGCAACTGGTGAGGTGCAGAAATGGCCTATGTGTGCATATAGTTTATATTGTTATTTCATTATGTGTGTCTTGATTTGCTGGAGAAAACCACAATGCAAGGAACCTAGTTTCCTTTATCTTATGGCAAGATGCCTCCCACACACTTCCACATTTTCTTTCATATTCCCTATATTTCCCAGTCAGTTTTAATATTTATTCTTTGATGTATTATATTATTGTTTCCCAGATTTTCTCCTAGATTTGTTTCTTTTATATATCCATATGAATGATTTTCACATTTTATTTCAATATTGGTCCCTTGTGTAAGGCAAGCAGACACTATAAAACAGATTCAATGCTAAACCCCTTTTCATGAATCCTTACTCAGATTCACAATCCTGTTTAAACAGTCAGTTTTACTGTGTTTAGCTTTTAGTGCAATATAATATTTCAGTATTCTTCATTAACTTCCTGTTCTTGGTGGTGGTGGTTTATTTCTTGGTCTTAATCTTTGCTTAAATATAATTATATAATATGTTAACAGTATACTAATATTATTTTTATGATATATTGTAGCTGTTAGGATTGTTTAGAGCTGAACAGTGGTCCAGAAATGTTCCTTAATTAAATAAAAATAAATAAATCAATTTTGATTCTTTTTCATCACTAGTCCCTTCCAAACCATATGTAGGATGTATTCCCTCTCTCACCCAGAGTTTGTTCTTGTCCAAACACACTCAGGGTATACTCTGCAAATTTAAAACCACATTTTAATAATCAGAATTTACTAGTCTCTCAAAATCTGATAGAGAAAAATTTCTAAAATTTCCCTCACAATGCTCTTCAGAGTGCCCTTTAGAGTTGCCAAAGGGTAGAGCAGTTGCACTGCAGTCTTGATGTTAATAGCCATGGATAGTAGTCAAATGCAAAATTGGTGTGGAAATTTGACACCTTGATTTTATGTTAATACGTTTTAAAAGCATTTATTTATTACATTTACAGGCCTATTCTTATGTGGGGCTCCTAGTATTTTGCTGTCCGAAGGACTGCTTATCCCCATTGATAGGCATACTACAGAGTAAATTCTACTTTTCTTAGAAGGAATTAAAGCTATGCCTCCAAATGACCCAAGTTCACACTTACTAGGCTTTCTGAAAAATAAATTCTATTTTACGTAGAAGGAGTCACATCTATGCAAACAAGCTTAGGATTGGCCTACAAACAAATTGAATGAATGCCAGCACATTCTTTAAGAAGTTCCCTCAAAACAGCCTGTTACAAATAAATTTTCATTCTCCATTCATTGACCTGTATAGTTTGTGCCATTTGTTTTAATAATAGATATCTGTTCATTTTAGGTGTTTGTGAAATTGAAAAAATATGTGAAGTCACCTGACTTCAGCCCAGTAAAAGTGGGACTCGTGTCAACTGCCTGTTGTTCCATGTGTCAATGGATTTTAGCTTTAGATCATTATCATAATGTTAAAAAGGTAGATCTACACCTGCTATTTCTTTTCAAAATATTGTTCTTAAAATGCTTTTTTGTTCTAAATAATTCTAGAATATGTGCTCAAGTTTTTCAACCATATTTTAGATAAATCTGCTGGAGAGATTTAAAAAGAATGCCATACTCCTTGAGATGTTCATTTACTATTTATGCAAGACACATTCTAACCCCTCGTCTGCATATGGAAATGTACATGATCTCCTCTACAAATGTACAGACTTCAGTTCATGCAGGACTGGGGCAATAGGGGCTGCTAATATGGGAATCACCATGCTGTTGTATGCACACACTTGGGCCTTTAAGATGGAGAGGAACCCAGACTTCTTTAATTAAATGGTTGATAGAGAGACCTGGATTTTTCATCTGCTACTATTATATTGGATCTATAAAACTTGCTTGTGTTTTTGTTTTTTGTTCAACTAGCAGTCCCAATTTAATAGATGTTATGCAATTAAAAACCAAATAAATTGTGTCTATTTATATTCTTCCTTTCAAATCACCAAAAGAGGGGACAAGTTTCACATTTTGTGAATAGCATTTCAACCTACCATGGATATCCTCTTTAGCAAAAGCCCACTATCAAGAACACCCCTAATTGTCATTACTGGTCACAATTCTAGCAGACAGTAATGTATAGACAAAGAGAGTATTCCATAAGCCCTGCTAAAAGGCTATGTGCTTTCTTCCCCTTTTTCTTCCTTTTTGCAAACCTTTTTGGCTGAGAAGTAGAATTAAAAAGCAGTATAAATAAGAAAAAAATAATGTGCACTAGTGATATCATGTTTGTAAGGGAGCTTGTGTTTACTCACACTACACATGTATGTGTCCGTTTCTTTATGACATATAACCTATCTTTCTCCAGGGACCTCCATATAGCCATTTTCCTAATTGATACTAACTTGTGCATCTTCTTATCTAGTTTGTAGATCCAAAACAAGCAAAGGTGGCAGAAGCAGAGGAACTGTTAAAACGTGCATATGAAAAACTGGCTGAAAAACAAAGAAGTTTAGCCTTGGTAAAATAATTCTACTTATCATATAACATTGTATTTATGTTGTTTGTTAAATCCTTACATAAGGTATGTTGATAAATGTATTTTATAAGAAAAAGACTGTATGATTATCTAGAGTAAAATGTCCTTCCTTCTCAGGAATCTCTCCTCCCATGTGGTAGGTGACAGTTTTCTCTCCCACTTTCCCTTGAAAAGCGGTTCAGCAATATTGGAGGGAGAGAAAGACACATTAAACTCAAAGTGGGAAATAATACATTTCTTTCTACTTACAAAGAAAGCCATGTTCTGACTACCTTAGGCATCATTTTTACTCTTCTGCAGATCTAGAACTCAAGAGTTTCCAGCAAATGAGCTTGCATGGCTTCTTATTGGCAGTTTCATAAGAACATGTTATCCTTCATTCCATACCTACCAGACTACAACAAGAATATCGCTGTGCTATTCCTTTGGAAGCACACCTTGCCAGCATATTAAAGCAGTTAGACATTGTGCAGATTCTATCTCTAAGGCAGGTGTCATCACCCTAAGCCAGACCTGCACAATTTGGCAGTAGGTAAGGGCTGAAATTAAATAAGCTAAATGTTTTTTATTTGCAAAATAAATTATAGTATAATTAATGATTAAACTACTTTGCAAATAAAATAAACCATATTATAAAAAAAGGAAATTAGGGAAGTTTTTCCTAATGTTTAGGTGGAACTTCTTTTCCTGCAGTTTAAAGCCTCCTCCATATCATAGGGCCTTTCCACACTACACTGTTATAGTGCTATTATTCCACTTTCAACATCCTGTGAAATTTTGGGGTGTGTAATTTCCTGAGGCCAAAGAGCTGTCTGGCTGAGAGTTCTAAATGCCCCTCCCTAAACTGCAAATCCCAGGATTCCACAAGATGATGAAAGTGGAATAATAGCACTATATAGCACTATAGCAACATAGTGTGGAAAGACCCTTAATCTCTTAAGCAACAGAAAACAAGCTTGTTGCATCTTTTACATGACATCCTTTCAAGTAAGAGCTTCACAAAAGTTCCTTTTGGTGAACTACAACCTCCCAAAACCCCAGGTAGCATGATTACTGACTGGGGAATTCTGGGAATTATAGGTGTAAAAAACAATGCTTTCAAACTCTGGGTAAGCTTTTATCTCCCCAGAGTAGACTCAGTGAGTTATTGCTGTTGTGTGCCCTGGTTGTTTCCGACTTATGGCGACCCTAAGGCAAACCTATCACTGGATTTTCTGGGGCTGACAGTGTGTGATTTACTGCAGGTCACCCAGTGACTTTCCATGGCTGAAATCTTGCCTATGCTACAAACTCACCTGGCAATTTAAGGGAAACCTTCCTTAAATTTCACCCACCACCATCAATATACAACATAGGGAATGACAACACTGGCCATTTCTGCCCTACACTGTTATAGTGCTATTATTCCACTTTCAGCGTCCTGTGGAATTCTAGAGCTGTCTAGCTGAGAATTCTAGAAGCCCCTCCCTAAACTGCAAACCCCAGGATTCTATAGCATGTTGAAAGTGGAATAAGAGCACTGTAACAGTATAGAGCAGAAATGGCCACTGTCTTGCCCTCTTGACCTGTTGTTAGGACAGCTGAGATAATGCAGATGTGGCAAGTTGTGATTACACAAAACCAGTAAATAGGATTATTGGAAAGACAAGAGAACTATACCTTAAGAAATATAGCAGTGTGTAATTTGCAAAAGATTTGCAAAAGATCAAAGGGGAAAGGAACAATTAAGGGAGGCAGAAAAAAGTATTATTTATGAGGAAGGGGAAAGAAAATGGATTTGGTGGATAAACAAGGGGAATTCCAGATGGTGTGGGGGGTGGAATTTATGAGGGTGCCTGCCAGAGTAGACCTAAATTGCATTTTAAAATGCAATCTTTAAATGCAATTTAATTTTTTCCAATGCAATTTGGGAAGGATGGAGGTGAATGAGGGACACTGACCTGTAATAAGCTGCTTCCCTCAGAGGATCCCAGCTCGCTGTGTAACAGCCCATGTTGGCTTGCTCAGAGAAAAGGAGATCACTCCCTTTCTTGCTGCCTCCAGCTCCAGCTGGTCTCCTCCTTTTCCCAGGCACTTCCACCCTCACTGCCCATCCAAGGGAAACAGAAGGAGAAGACACAACTGCCACCATCTTGCACAAGGGCAAAAGGTAGCATTGGCTCAGCTATCTGCTGCCCCCTGGAGGGAAGGAGGAGGGAATGGCCCAGCTGGGTTCATTCAAAACCATCAGCAACCTAATTGCTGCCACCTTTTTTGGCCTTTGCGCTCATGAGCGATGCCAGCTGCACAAAATCCTTTGGTGGCTGTATGTTGTGCAGCCGTGCCTTAAGCTGTTATGTTTGATTTCATTCTGCTGGATTCACAGAAGATACAAGTTTTTGAATAGATGATCTCTCCTTCTATGGTGATGAGCTCTCTTCAGTATCAAGACTGTGTCAAGACTGAGAAAGCAATGAGGTATCTTTTTAACACCAGGTCAAGAAATGGGTCTCAGAGTAAAATCTCAAGTCTTCTAGATCAGATACGTCAGTACATCCATCTTTTACAAGGTCTTATCAAGTTGTTTCTCTTGACAGTTTTCTCACAATTCTGCTCAGAATAACATGTCAAGAGAAACAACAAGTAGATTCTCTATATCAATGCCCTGGAAATGCTACAGTAATGAAATGACTCAATTAACTGAGAAGGTAGTTCAGGTAGTCACAGAGAACAGCATTATGACATTCTACCTGAGCAAACTGTCGGTAAATGCAGGGGGCATGCTGTGATGCTAGTATGACCCACAGTGTAGCTGTGCTTAAAAGCAAGAACCAAAACTTGTTAAGTCCCATGAAAAACCTCAAGGAAAAACCTGCCAGAGAATGAGGCCATCCAGTTTGTCTAAAAACTACTTCGTTTATTGAAAGCAAAGCTGGATGACATATTGAGCAATGCTGATATCCATGTCTGAACAGGAGCACAAAAGAACAGAGACTGAACAGAATAATATAGCATACAATAGAACTCTGCCTGACTGCAGGCAGCACTTAAGTACACAGGTGTAAACATTTTTCAAAGCATGGGAACGGAAAACTCTGTTAGACAAAACTACCACATTGTTTTGAGAACCAACTCAGAGAAACTCTGAGAGAGATAAGATACAGTCTGAGCAAACTGGGAACTGCTAGGGGCTGCGTTTCCATGGTAACGCGAGGCCAGAGAAGTAAACAAGAACACATTAACCCTTCAGACAGGAACAGTCAGAGCTGTCTTGGGCAGTAACACTCAACACAAACATGGAGGCAGTCATTCTATTCAGAAGCCTTCTGAAACAGCATGGCAGTCTGGAATTAGTGTACAGTAATCCCTCTAGTAATCCCTCTAGTAATTCCTAGAGTTAGGGCCACAGAACCCCCATGAAAGTGAAAAAACGTGAATAACTTTAGGCCCTCCCAAACCATGTTTAATACACACGAAAAGTATGATCACTATATTCAACCCACCATGGATTACTTTGAGGCATCAGAGTTCTTTCACAAGGCAGAAATGGGTGGCTGGTGGGACTTACTGCCACCTCCACTGCTGTCCCAGACCATTTTTAATAGGGACTTACAAGCCTCATTTGCAGTTTCTCAGTCTCACGAGGCTTGCAGTCTCTATTAAAAATGGCATAGGGAGGTAGCAGAGATGACAGCAAAAATGAAACCCGCAAATGTGGATGTCTGACTGTATTCCTTGTTGTGTAGTCCCAATCACCGTTTGTCTGGCAAGTAAAGACAGCTTTCTTGCAAACAGGCTGGGCAGAAAATGCTCCACAACTCATGAGTTCTCCCTCTCTTATATAACTTTCAATGTCATAGTGAAGCACTGGTAGCATTCTCAGACAGATGTATTTGCAGCTACTTGCAGTGTGAAGTGTCCTTGGTGTTGCTGCAGAGCTGAAGTGAGCCCATCTTCTTTGGAAAATACATTTCTCCATAAAGGGAGCAGCCCTGTATTATATATATTTCCGTAATTCCCTCTACTAATGAAACTAACTGCCAAAATTCATGAGGATTCCGCAAATCGTGTTGCTCCATGGTGGCTGAGCCAAACCATGATGACTATTCTCCTCCACCTAGTGCAAATATCTCCAGCTGGAGCCATGTCTAGGCTTCTCCACCTAGTGCAAATATGTCTATCTCCAGGTGGAATGATTTTACACTTAGATGGCAGAATTCTCCACTCAGATCTCTCCTCTCTGAAGTTAATGGCATGGAGGATTCATCTTTACTAGGCCAAAATACTGTTCATGTCCTTAGAACATATTGTGAGTCATTGGCCATTTCCACACCTTACCCTTCTCCATCGCCATTCCATTGTGATCCCAGCAGTGCCACTGCCAGGATGGGAGTGCAATCCGAATGCTCCCCTCTTCACCCAGCTGGCTGCCTGCTGAAGATTAGTGTGAATGACACACTCCTTCCTTCTGCAGTGCAGCTGGCTGCTTTCTGTGCTGCACTGGGGAAAGAAGCACCTAGATCATGCTTCTTTCCTGTCCACATGGCTACTGGCGACAGGAGTGTCACATGATTGGAGGCCATTACCAGATTTTTTCTGGTGATGGAATATCCCGCAATTGGAATGAGTTGGCAGCGGAACCACAACAATGTCATGCAAAGCACGACTTGCAGACCAGCAGCAATGCATGCCCATCACAGGACAGCAATGTCATGTGGAAATGGCGATTGACTTTACTGTCATGCAATGGAAAGTGGAAGTGCTGCTGGGCATTCACCTTACGAGTTCCACCTGTACCCTGTGCAGTCTCCACTGTGAACCTTTTCTCCTGCACCTTTGGGAGCAAGGAATTACTTTCTCCTCTCTGAAGGTTTGCTTGTGATTGTGGTGTAGCAATGATTAAGACAAGCCATAGGCCATTTTCACACGGGGGTAAAAGCCCGCGGTCCAACGACCAGAGACGGAGGTTGTTCACATCGCGAGATGAGCTGGTGCGGTTGCAAACGGTGAGGCGCCACACCTCCAACCGCTCTAGCCCAGCCGCAGGGGTGGCGCTGCGAGTTTTTTAAAAACCACCTTCCCAGGTGGTTTTTATCAAACTCACCCGCACTAATCCATGGCAGCTCCTGGTGAGAATCTGCAGAGACACAGTAGTGCGTCTCTGCAGATCTCCCCGGGGGGCAGGCTTCCGGCCGGCGCACTGCCCTGATTGGTGGAGCACTGCCGGAAGCCGCCGGCCGCCATTTTGGGCGCCGCAGAGCACCGCCGAAATTCGGTGGCGTGTGAAGCGGCGGAACCGCGTTCCCCACAGGGACGGAGCAGAGATGGAGCAAAACGCTAGCAGGTAAGTTCCGTCCCTGCGTGTGCTGCCCCGTTTCAGCCCCCCCACGTGAGAAAAGGGCCATAGACTCCTTGTTTTGTAAACCAGTTGTCAAGTGACTCTTGAATAGGTTGGTTCATATTTATTCCAGGGCTCATCTCACCTTACTGTGGTTGTTGTCCTTAGTTCTTTCCCAGTTCATTTCTCTGTGCTTCTTTCTGGTTTTTTGTTTTGTTTTTTTGGTGTTTTTTTTTTGAAAGCCTGTCCTGGGCCCAAAATGGCCCAGAGGTCAAAAGCATGACAAAACTGTATCCGTTTTGCAGCCTTCAGCCATCATTATACATTATTGCCTTGTCTTTCAACAAAATGTTCCTGTTTTCAGTTGTGGCTTGACATGACATTCCTTAGATACTTAACTTGCTCACCACCCATATGTGTGAATCATAAATGTTGTGAAGAAGAATGTTGTGCTTATTGTAAGTACTCCTATCATCTGTGAAATCACACAACCCATCTAGTTCCCCTTTTTCTACATTTGCTTCTTGTTAGCGTTTCTCAGAAGATTACTGAACTGAAGTAGAGCAGCTTTTGCACACTGAACCATGCACAAAGTAAAGGTGCGGTTCCTTTGAAAAGCTGCTGAGCTCTAGACTGTTCTGGATGTGGCTCTGCATAGGTGCTGAAATCATATGTGTGAGTTCACAGATGAACACACAAAGAAACAGTTACAGATAAGGAATCTGTTCTTTCCAATTCAGAGTCCATCTATTTATATTAGCCACAGTTCTCAGAGTATTCATAGACAGCATAATCATGGCAGTAGGATATTTCTGTCTTCAAATACACAGACAGGTGCCAGTTTGCCACATCCATACACCAGCAGCAGGCTAAGGAAGTCACATATTTTTGCCCCAACAGTCTGGACATCATATCAACATGGTAAAGTCTTAGTTGAGACCAACATATTGCTTTAGATTCATTAGTACTCCCTAAATTTGCACATGGCTGTACTTCTGTACCTACTTGTAGAACTTGAAGCTTGATCTTGTAATGTCTGCTGTAGAAATCAGGAGCACTGTCAATCCAGTGCTTCCTTATATAGCTTTTGAGGCAGGCTTCCCAACCTATTGTTTTCACGTAGCTTTTGAAAGTTCTGAAGGTTGCTCTGTGTAACAGCACAGATCAACACTTGAAGAACAATAGTTAAAAGTAAACAACCACTCTGTTTATGGATGGAGAGAATGCACTCAGAGCTTCAATGACATTGTTACTCGACTGGAAAAACCCTATCCCAGGGTCTACAATTTTGATATTAAAATATGATTCAGTGTGCCTGAGAGGTCACCCGGATGGGCACATAGGCAGCAATGGTCAAACAATTGAAAACCAGGTCAGGCCAGTAAAATCCCCAGTCACGTAGCCCCAGGAGACCTCAAGCTGTGCAAACCCACAATAAACAAGGGTCCTCACCCCCTGAGAAGCCAGCTTGAGGGAATTACGTGTTTGCCCCAAGTTGAGCAAATATCCTATCAGGCAAGGACCGTTTACATGTGGTAGTCCACACCACAACCAAATGTAGCCGACGATCCTGAGACTTTGGCAACACCTTGTAATCTCATCACGCAAAGGAAGTTACCATTATGGAACTTCTTTCTCATTGCAACACCCATTGTTCTCCTCGGGAAGGGATTAGCCCTCCAGGTACTTTTTCCCCTACAAATAGTCCCAGGTTTTGAATGGTTCTTTGGATCACTCCCAGTCATCCCAGCTGACCGTTTCTCTATCCATTGAGTAATACCCTCAGCCCTCTCTGTGCTGAGCCCCACTTCTCCACTGTTTTTCCTGGACCAAGGACTTCAGGAAAAGGTGCCGTATTACCCCAGCTACAAACCCTTCAATATTCCCCTATCCAGTTTCCTCTCTTTTACTGCTTAATAGGTCTTGAGTGAGTGTGTGAGTGATTGCATTGGTGTGTGAGACTTTCATTCAATAAAATCATTTATTGGACATTCTTGTTTGGTTTTTGGCTTGGCCTGACCCTGTAAAAACTGGGTAAAAGACTCCACTAGGTTACCCTGCCTCTCACATTGCTATTGCTTGTGCTCTAGCTAGTTTCGATTCCCCGTCATGTGGAGCACATTGAGGTGTCCCCAAGGGACCCCAGAAATCAGGGTAACAGCATGGAGCAAGTAGGTATGGCGTTTTGGATAGGAGGCTCTTGAGCCTCATGTGAGCTATTCTGAAGATTTTAAAGAAAGAGTGAAACATAAATATGATAAATATTTATATATCGCTGTAGTTCTTTTTCCTCTAAAGTTTGCAATGTTGAACTTTTCAGATTGAGCAACATCAGCAAAATTTAGAAGCAAGGTATGGAGAAAGTATTGCTGAGCAAGAAAAGCTAGCTGCTCGAAAAGATCAAACAACTCACCGTTTGCACAGTGCTTCTATGTTAAGCATAGCTTTGAAAGATGAAATGGTATTGCCTTTTTCATTTTCTAACACTTGCTTAGACTTCATTTTGTAAAAGGTTGCTGGATTACCTTTTGTGAGAAGGGTCTTTCCAATATATAACCAGTCTCTTTTGTGTGATAACTGTTTTTTTTTTCATACATAAAATGTAGTTTTCTACATACATTGTGGTGTAGTCACTCTCTGTGACCATCAAAACATTGATTCTGGGTGAATACAAATGAAATTTACTAAGCAATAATTTGCTGTGATGTGCAAGTAACAATCTAATGTAATGTTTTGCCAAGTTGTGAAGCCATGTTCCGTTCTCTTGCTTCTCTGTATTTTCCTGTTCTACATGGTTTTCTCTATTCACAAAATAAGTAGATCAATTATGACCATTTTAATGACTTGCATATCATGGCAGTATACTACTTAGTAAATAGAATCTGTATTTGCTTTTAGTCCAGCTTCAAACAGGTCCACTGTAGACATAGATACTATTGTTTTTTTGAGGAAATTGTATTTTGAGGGGAAATTTTGGGAGGGAAACCTCAGGGCTATCTTTTGAAACAAATGGTTTTCAAGCCATGTTGTTGGTATAGATAGTTGATATTGTGAGTGCCCGTTCTATTGCATTACAGATGAAAGCTAGTCCTTGGATTTCAGCTCATTAATATTACTGCATTGTTAGAACAAGAGCTAACTTAACTAAGGCCTGAGAAGCAGTTTTAAAATGTGATAGCATAAGAGAGGACACATAATTGTCTCATGTATTTGACTGTGTACATTAGTATTGGATCATCTGTTTTGGCAGTATGTGTACTTTCTTAGGCTAAATTGATACCTGAGAATTAGGGAAAAATTAGTTTTACAGAAATAAATGAGGCCATAGCAACTGCATGTACATAAACTCAACATATAAGATGTTGGCTTTTGTTTCTTTTGTTTCATAACGATGCTGAGTTATAATTAATATAATTAAGCACGCTCTCACAAACATATATAATTGTGTCTATAATGTTTTTAAATTCCATTTGGACAGAATGGACTGTATTTGAAATCCTCCTTATCTGCCATGAAAAACTCAACTATAATTTTTATTATTTAATAATATTCAAAGGAATATTTATTTTTAAAATTTCGATCTTTTAAAAACTTCCATCTATCTTCAACTTTAAAAAATACTTTAATATATTATTCTCTATTTTTGACCAAAACTTCATTGTGGCTGTTGTTATTGTTGCATACTTTCAAGTTGCTTCTGACTTATAGTGACTCTGATCTTGCCAGTCCCATTACATTTTGGTCTGGTTTGTTCTGTCATTTTGTGCCAGCTGTTTAGTCTGTTTCTTTTATCTTACAATACTATTTTACCTCCTTCAAAATCATTGTCTTCATTCCATTGGCAGCAATGTCTGTATTATCATCACTTTTCATCTCTGATATTCTGTTTCCTTTGTCCTCTTTCTTCTGATTGGTAGCTCTCTGCCTGATGGTACATCAGTAACACCTTTCCTCGTCAAATGTATACATTCTGTCTTTGATTTTCCTCCTGCATATTTATCCCCTTTTTATATACTTTTCCCATCTTCCTTTTTTGTCCAACCCCTTATCTTTCCTCTTATCTCATCATCTGTCAATCTACTCCCTCTCTCTTTTACTGTGTAGCTTCCTTCTCTCATATGCACACTGCACTATGAACCACTAAGCCATGGATTTCCAAGTTCAGCTCCTCTGTGGGCCCTTTGCTACCTGTAACATTTTACATCACCACAGTTTCCACCATAATGTGAAAAATGATACCAAAGTTGACAGGGAAGGTGATAAGCGGAAGGAGGACCAGGTAGTGAAAAAAAGAAAAAGATATAGGGAAGAAAAAATGAAAGAAAAAAAGAAGCTATCTCTTCTATTGATCCCAGGAAAACATCCATAACATTTCATGGGATTTTACTTTTAGCTTCAAGGTGTTTTTAGTAACATAATTAATACCAGTGCGTTGGCTCCAATCTCTGATTTCAAATATTTGTAGACACAGTGAACTTAACCTGACTAGCTATTGATGTTTCTTCACTCATGATGAATATGGCCGTTTCTGCACCTTACCTTTTTTCATTGCTGGGGTGCAGGGATCGTACTAGCAGCCTCCGGTGAGAGGCTCTCGCATCCCTGCTGCTTCAGCTCCGCACGAGCTGCTTGCTTGTGCGAGAGCCCCACCTCTTCCTTCCGCCATGCAGCCTGGGAGTTTCCCAGGCTGCGCTGGGGCAGGAAGTACGACTGGCACAGCTCCAGAGGCTCCACATGCCAGGTAGATGCACACGGGGCCCAGAAGCAATGCACAATCATGCACCATTTTTGGCTTCCAGCCAAAAATGAAAAGGTGTGCGATCAGCGCCTTCTGGCCCCTGAAGCATCACACAATTGTGAGTGCATCATACGGATCACTCCTCACAATCGCGCGATGCTCCAGGCTCCCTTTCGCATGGCAAAGTCTGTGCAGAAAGGGCCTATGTCTGGAATTTCTTTTATGTATAATAAATTCATTTTTTGATCTCTCTACCATGTATATTCATGGAAGATGAGGCTATCAATAACTCCAGATCATGATAGATATAGTCCTTTCAGTACCAAGAGCAATGCGCTTTTTCAAATTGGTTGCTGGAGTGCACAGCTGTGTTGGATGTGGGGAGGAGCTGTTGAGCTGCTATCTTGCTTTTGGGCTTCCAGACATCTGATTGGACATCTTATAAACAAAATGCTAAAGAAAATAATTTTTTGTCTGAAGCAGCATGGCTATTACACAATGGGAATAGTTTATTCCTGTCAGTTAGTCCTATCTTGAACATTTCTTCCATAATAGTTCTTCTGTATTGTTTTAGAGAGAGGCAGTGGAGTATAATGGTTTAAGCATTGGATTGCAGCTCTGGAGACCAGGATTTGAATCCCCACTCATTCATGCAATCCCACTAAGTCATATTCTCTCAGCCTCAGAGGAAAACAAAGGCCCTCTGAACAGATCTTGCCACTGATAATTTTGCCTAAGGGTCACCATAAGTCAGAAGAACCTTGAAGGCACACAAAACAAATTTGTAAAGCAGAATCCAGCCTTGTGTGTATCATAGAGTTCTTCATAAAATGAACAAGTGCATCCTGTACTCAACTACTCTTAAGGAGCAGTTCTCAAGCAGCTAGCAATTGTTTCAGTTCCAACAGAATAAAAATATGAGAGTAAGCAAGTTGCTTGCACAACAAACTAGGTATAAATGAAGTAAAACTGAACTAAAATAAAATAAAACCAACAGTTCAGAGCAAAGCAGATAAAAAAGAGCAGAACAGCAAAACACTTCAGTAGAGAGCAGGACAGAGGACAAACAGTCCAAAAGAAGCACAGAAAATGCCAGAGCTCCTTAAAGTCCACCATTTCTTGCTACCACAGTCATTTTCCCTCAATCCTTGTTTATTCTTCTTTAATTGATAGAGAATTTTGTCCTGTTTTCAATAAAAACTTACTGAAATTTGCAAATGTATCAATAAATGAGATCAAAAGAGCTTGAGATTTTTAAAAATATAAATCACATAAGTCGTTGTTGTTGTTGCGTACCTTCGAGTCATTTCTGAGTTATTGTGAGCCTAGGATGACCCTATCACAGGGTTTTCTGGGGCTGAGAGTGTGTAATTCATCCAAGGTCACTCGGTGGGTTTTCATAGCCAAGCAGGGAATCAAATCCTAGTCTTCAGGGTCATAGTCCAACATTCAAACCACTATGCCATATAGCAGAAGGTAAAACTGAGAGATGTTATATCTCCATTCCCCCAAATAGCCAAGCACAAATTTTTAGTGAAAGAATAGTCCTATGAAGGGAGGATATTTTATTCTCTGGATGACTATCTGAGCAATCCATACTCCTGGGTTTATCTCTCATGCAAGGATCTCAAGGCAGGAGATCCTAGCCTGGGCTGCTTCTTTGCATGAGGGCACACAAGTATGAAGCAGTCTCAATGAAGAGGTGGGAGGGGGGCTGTCCTAACAATTATTCTGAGGCCACTGATGATTCCTTCAGGACTTGATAGGAGGGGCATTTTGGCTTAGCTCTCCCCACTTAGGTTGCAAATACCATATGTTCTAAGCAACCTAAGTTGTTCAATTTTTAAGGCTATAACATTTGTCTGTAACCATTCTTTTTTGTTGTGTTGGTGTTTAGGAACGCTGGAAAGAATCTGTTAATAATTTTGATCAGAGACTGCAGGGAATCATGGGTGATGCCCTTGTTTCAGCAGCTTGTATTGTCTACAGTGGCGTGTTATCAGTGGGGTATCGTCAACAGCTAGTGGATGAGTGTCTCAGACTCTGCCATGAAAGCAGCATTCCAGTTTCTCCATGTTACTCACTAGTAAACTGCATGACAGAAAAAAATGAGGTAGTATGCATAGGATAAAAATACACGAGTACTGTGGTTTCTATAGAAAATAAGTTAAAGTCAAGTACATTTTAGGAAACTGATATTTCTTCTTCTGATACAAATATCATAGATGATACATTAGCACAATGACCAGATAAATATTTGTATTGTTGGAATTTTGGGGAGATGTTTATAAGTGGTGTTTTAGTGTTGCTAATTTGTAGGACAGATTTTGACAATATTATCTAATTAATTTTAAAAAAATAATACTTTACAGGTCCTTAAGTGGCAAAATGCTGGTTTGCCACTTGATCAGTACTCCACAGAAAATGCTATACTTGTTAAGTATGGACAACGGTGGCCTCTGCTAATTGATCCAGAAAGACAGGCTTACAGATGGATGCATCAGATGGCAAGTGGGAAGTTGAGACAGATTTCTGCCACAGATGCCTCTTATTTAAGAAAACTTGAAAATTCTATGCGTATTGGTGAACCAGTCTTGCTGCAGGTAGCTCAGCTTCACTGAGTCTGGTCATTTAACCAGTAACTAAACTCTGCCTCTCAGTGTCTGTACACCACATGAGTCCTGCATTTGTGTAGCATCTTGTTCAGAATATCTTCAAGCTGAAAGGCTTTTGTTGGGTCTATCCCACCCAAGAGTCCATGCTCTTGGGTAAAGCATCTGCCCACCCTGTCCTCTTCAAATATTACATGAAGAGAGTTTGTTGTGATTTGTTGTGATTTCCACTTTGGAAAGAAATTAAGCTGAGCTTGACTGTTTATTCTTTGATCCCTACTCCTCCTTTCTTCTGTCCTTCTCTTTTCCTTTCAACTGCTTTTACTTTTTCTTTGCAGTGTTTCCCATATAACTTGATTACATTTAAAAAGTAGTGATTTCTGTCATTATTGCAGTAAGTTCAAGGGTTTCAGCAGAAGGCACCATGTTTTTGTGCACAAGCAAATAGTGCACCTTATTTTAAGGAAAAATGTATTTCCTTGAAGCTTCCAAAAATTATGATTCTTCTTAGAGCAGTTTGTTTGACTCACATGTGCCTTGCACACATGTTCAAAATCTGATTTTGTCACAAGTGCATCAGATTCTCAGGAATTCTTGGGTTTTAGGAATTCTAGTGTGCCACCTCCAACTGCTAGAAATTCCCCACCTGTGTGGTAGAGATACATAATTGATGTTCTGTTTTGATTTTACCCTTTATTCAGAGAGGCAATTTGGCTTCCTTTCTATTTCCTTGTTTTTGCTTTTGCTTTTGCTTTTTTTTTGTTTTTGTTTTAACATGATTGTCAAAGAGACTACTCATCATTGCCACATTTATTGTTAGCTAGAGAGTGAAGCAGGGAATGAACTAGTCAAGGATGTTGCTTGTGAAGTAAGAATATTCATTTTCCTTAGACATTGCAATCAAACAGAGAGCACTGAAGCTCCCTAGTTTGGGTGGGATAATGGGTGGGACAATGTCCAATGTAACTGCAGTACTGACCATGGCTTTATATTTGTTAGGACGTTACTGAAACATTTGATTCAAATATGAAATCAATCTTAAAAAAAGAAATCTTTAACAAAGGAGGGCAAGATTTCATCAGAATAGGTGATTCAGAAATTGAGTACAACACAAACTTTGGGTAAGTGCTCTTACCAGTGATACATATTTAGTCCCAACTGTGTTTTAAATATAACCTAAAAATGTATGTTTTGTGTTAGTTGCATGTTTCTGAGCATGAAAAAAAAATCTTCTGTAAAAGTATCAAGTGTTTCATCTTCAGAAAAATACATAAATTGTCTCATGGAAGGACTATAGAGTTGTAGCAGGAGGGACGGGGCTTTTACAAAGCTCCAATAAATGAGGGATAGAATCCTTCTCTAAATGAAGCAACACACTGAAATAAACTTTTAAGGAGAATGGTGCACACAAAATACGGTCCTTTATGTTTCATACAAAATTGACCTCTGATAGACCCTAAATAACCAGTGATGGATTATTTTTATTGTGTAACAAGTTTGCTATCTGATCATTGTGGATGATTCTGGAGTAGGGAGGTAATTCTTTGCTAATTATGTTCTTGAAGCAACCTACAAATAATTTTAACAATTTTCTTCCCACTGTGTAAAAGTCTTTGAAAACTGTACAACTTCCAAAGACTATTCATAATTCAGGGTCTATTTTGTGCAAAATTAATACATGGACTTTTTTTTGCAGAAAACAGCATTCTCTGCACTGAAAATATTAAAAAATATTATTATCTGTTCAGAAAATGTTTTTTTTTTTCCTAGACAGAATATACTGCAATTACAAACTTACTTTGCACAAAATCTGCATGTATTTGATTTTTGTGCAGAGAAAAGCATATTCTGCATGGGAAGCAGCCTTTTCAATGCAGAAAATAATATTTCTGTTTTGGGGTACATATGCGTTGTTATATTACCTGTGAGTTTGGCACCCTGAGATTTTATGAGAATGGGCAAGGTATAAAGCAGATGAACAACAACAGCAACATATCTAGTTTAGTTGTTGTACACAATATTTGAACATATCTACCTCTGGGTTGTAGACAACATAGAAAGAACTTGCAGAATTGTACAGCATTTCTATATGAGAAATCACATTTTCACGTAGAACACATTTAACATTATAATATTTTCTTCTTCCACTCATCAGTGTAGCAAGTTTTTATCCAGTGGATATGAGATATAATAAGAAATATCCAAATGGGCAGTGCATGTTGATGTGCTATATCAGGAATTTCCTTCTCTAATTTACAGTTATCTGTTCTTTCAGATTATACATGACAACACGGAAAGCCAATCCACATTTTCTACCAGCAATATGTAATGCTGTGACCATGATAAATTTCACTGTAACATTCCAAGGTTTACAAGATCAGCTTTTGTCTGTTGTCGTAATTAAGGAAAAACCTGAACTGGAACAAAAGCGTTATGAATTACTGGAAAGTATATCTATGGATCTAGTGACACTTCGTGAACTTGAACAAAAATCACTTAGATTTCTGCAGAAAACAGATGGTAAATTTAAAAAAAATGTACAGAAATCCTTAACTCTCATCAGTGAATGGAATGGAATGATCCATCATCACAAGGCTTCAAAGGAAATTATTCCTTTCATTAAATGATGTGTATAATATTTATTCTGATACATTATGGTATAGTATACTATACAGTGCATAGAGGCATAAGTTTGTGTGGTAGAAACACAGGTCCAGATTCATGCTGAGTTATGAAGCTTTAAACATAATCTCTGTCACAGGACTAAAACACCGATCTGAGGGTAGATCATTCCCACAGCAATTAAAATACCACGTTGTTTGATATGAACCTGCTTGACATTACATACACCTTCAGAGGCCTTGCTCCCAAACCGCTGTGGATAGTCACAGAGATGGTCTTTTCAGTTGTAGTATCCTTCTGTGGAATGCCATTCTCAAGGTGGCTTGCCTAGTGAAAAGGTTATTGTCCTTTTGGTATCAAATGAAGACCTTTTACATTTGCCAAATACTTCAAGTAGTTTAGCTCTATCTCTCTTTTCCAACTAATAGTGCAAAGGAGGTCATGCAGACATTGATGTCTGGGTGTGGTACAGTTGCTGAAGTTAAATGTGGGAAAGACCAGGGCTCTGTGGGTTGGGAAGCTGGCATGTAGAGCTGGCAAGAAAATTATTTGGTGAAAAAATATTCAAATATTTGGAGAAACAAAAACATTTAAAAACATAATTCCAGTTTTGTGCAATTGAACTGGCTGCCAGCAAGCTTCTGATATGAATTCAAAATGCTGGTCTTAATATTTAAATCTGTAAATTATGTGGTGGATTGCCTTCACCCATATAATCGTGCCCTTATGCTAGGTTTTATTTCAAGGATCGTTCTTGGGTGACTACCATTAAGACTTTTTAGTTTGGTATCCATGATATTTGGCCCAACTGGTGGCCTTTTCCTTTTGGAGATGGGTTCTTATTGATGTGCATCTCACTCCCTCACTCCCTGTGCAGATATGCAGGAGACCAGTAGGGATCTTTCTGTTTACAGTGGCCTCTAAGCAGCTTTGCAAAATACTCTGTAAACTTGCTAATCTGCCTTCCATGTCTTGCATTAGTCTGTGGTTGTTTGTACCTTATGAGTTTATAGCCCTAAAATGCAAATTTAAAATATTTTAAATAAATAATTTGTAAATAATTCTCTGTCAATATTATTGTTTCTGCAGTTATGACTTGCAATTGATTACCATATAATTTTATTTATTAATGTGTTTATTGATTTTATGGACTTTATTGTACCGAGGGTGTTAAAAACTATTCACCAATAATCAGTAAAAACCACACATACAAATAATTGTATTCAGAATAGTTTTAGTTACCATTTGATGTAGTACATTTTTTTTCTAATGAATTAAAATCAATAGATAGAATCCTGCCTTGTAAGGAGCTGTATGTTACTAAATTTTCCATTTGATAGAAAGCACATGAATTACATTTGCATACATACATGCCTTCCATATTACTGAAGTAATGTCGGTGGATAATCAGATAATATTGAACTTTAAGAGCAAGAATGCATTATAGGAAGTCACCATATTTATTGTTTCCCTGTCTGCTACAAGTAGCAATTAATAAACAAGAGCCATTTGCAGAAAAATGCAGAGCACAGTAAAAGTCATACAACATTTCTTTTCTTAAATTAATGTACAAGTTCAAGGAGCTGGCAAAACCACCCCTGAGTATTCCTTGCCTTAAAAAACCCTATGATAGGCAATTTGCCAAAAGACACATTTATCAAGTAATTTTTAATAATTGTAGAACAGATATATAGACTATAATGCATTTATTTGATTTATATTATGTTACAAATATAAACCACCTTTACATTTTAGGGCACCTTCTAGATGACCAAGACCTCATTGACAATTTACAAAGAACTAAAATAACATCAACAGAGATTTTTGAACGTGTTGAAGCATCAGCAGCAACAGAAGCTACGATAGAAACGCTCCGTAAAGGCTATCTTCCTATTGCAAATCGTGGTGCTGTGCTCTACTTTGTAGTACAGAATCTTGTTCATATCAACTATATGTACCAGTTTTCACTTGAGTGGTTTCATAAGATCTTTGCAGATTCCATAGATACTATAGCCAGACAAAAAAGTGAGGATTATTTGAGTGCCTCAGGTACTTCTAGAACTCGACTCTTTAAGAGGCAGAGTAGAGTTTTCTCCAAAGAAGACTGTGAGGAAACTGAAAGTGAGACAGACTGTTTCAAGAGACATGTTAATGATATAAATGAGAAGTTAACAAGTAATATTTATAAGGTATCTGAACCTATTAGACAAATTATTTGTGGACAGTGACTTTGTAATGTATTAGTGAAGTATACTGAATTTTTATTCTTTATCCTGCAGACAGTGTCTTCAGCTCTATTCAGTGAAAATCAACTGTGCTTTGCTTTTCTACTGTGCACAGCAATTATGAAAAGTAATAGGGATGAAAATCAATTTAATAATAACCTTGGATTTATACAAGAAGATGAATGGAACTTTTTCTTGCACTCTAGCATGATGGCAAATGTTATGGACGCACAAGACACAAGGAATACTGGTAAAAAAAAATCTATACTCATAAAAATATATAGGTCAAAATATTTTTAAAAATGTCTTCCTATTGTATGCTAAAATAGTTCTGTTCTACATTGGAAGAAAATTGCAAATAATAGATACTTTATATTTTTATAAGTTACAGATAGTTTTATAAAAACTATTAACTATTAATTTTAGTAAACAAATACTAATGTTGTGTCTGTAAAAACACTTTCTACTGAAAAACAAACCAAAAGACAATAAAACAAATTACCAACAAAAGTAGTGAAATCACTCTAAATGGAAATGTATATATATTGGAATGTACTGCATTGGAATGTACTGTTTAAAAATCTCATATATATATATATATATATGTATATGAGCTTTTTAAACAGTATATTCCAATGCATCTTCACTATGAAATAAAAACTGCTACATCTGAGAGGACTCCATCCCACATAAGTTTGTTTAGGATTACGGCCCTTGAATAATCAAATTGCAAGGAATTACATGAGATTTATGTAATAATAAGGAGTAGGCTAGGTGGCCTTCTGAGTAACCGTTCAATTTAAACTGTGAATTAAAAGAGTGGAAATAGTATTGATGCAGTATGCCCAAATCACTGAGTAGGAAAAATAATCCTCAAGTCCTTGCTTTCATTTAGTGAGCAGACTGAATATAAAATGGCTGTATCTGTTTTCTGGGTAAAAGTCTAAAAGAACAAGTAAGTGTCACAATTAAATGCATATTAATATCGTTTGATTAGATTCATATGCCTTTAGAACATCTCCTCCACTCCACTGGATTACTGAAACAACGTGGAAGGAATGTCAGTACATGAGTGCCCACATGCCAGCTTTCAGCCTATTGTGTGATTCCCTCTCATCAAATTCTCAGCAATGGAGAGCTTTTCTGAACAGTCAGAATGTATATTACTTGATTAGTACATGTTATAGACCAGTGTCATCACAGCAAGGTAAGTGCTAAACTGTAGTGATAAAAGCCACCTTCATGATATTGTTTGTTGGTTTTTGTAACATACTTTCATTTCCCTTTACAGCAAAAAGATTCAGAAAAAAATCCTACTGGGTTTAATTTTCTTTGAATGAGAAAACACTGGATATTTAAGGTGTCCAGGTATATATGTATGCGTGTGTGTATTATTTATAGATCAACAATAGTGCATATATAGAGGCAAACCACTGATTCTACAAAGCATATTTCCAGAGAACAACTTGGACAGCCCCAAAATTTGCACCCCCAGGTTAAATTACTTAATAATACTTAACTCCTTATAATAATTCAGCAATGCAGAGATTTTGCACCTATTAAGAAAGCATCTTTTAGCCTAAGGGTAGGGAAAGTGATACTACCGATATATTCTCTTCTTTTGATGACACATCAGTGAACAAGCCTAGACTTTTAACCAGCAATTTGTCTAATGGATACACTGTCATATCAATATGTTTTACTTAAGTTTCCATTATAGTAATTGGGCACACAGAATGTATTATATAACCTACATAAATATAAAGAGTTTCTACTTTAACATATGCTTTACTTTTGTTTTTCACTCTACTCTTCCTCATTTATTTATTTCATATGTACCTCATATAATTTGGGTTTTATTGAATGCATATATTTTCTGAGGGTAGAAATATTTACACACTTCATCCTCTTGGCATAGGTTCACTCATCCTCACTCACTCATTGCATTCCATGCATTGTATTTCCACTTATCTATAGTATATCTTCTACCTTTCGACTTCCCCAGCAGCTTTCTCCATCCTTTCCCCCAATTCATGCCTTCTTATAAACCTTGAAGGACAATAGAAAAGCCTACACCTTCCTTAATGTCATTGTCATTATCACTAAATTATGTTTTGACTTTGAAAACATTTCTCTGTTAGTTTTTACATGTGGCACATAAGGGGTTGGGCTAACAAAAAAATTATCTTATGAGATAAAGAATAAAATGCATGTGTTGTAATTCATGCAAATGTTAAAAGATGTCATCTTAGTTAAAACCAAGGGCAAGATGAAAAATATAGCGTAAAAGTAGAGAGCCAGAACTCCAGCCAACAATAAAAGCATGGTGAAAGAAAAAAAGGCTTAGTAGCTCACTTGATGTTTTCCAGAAAGGAAGTCAATGAAATCCCTCTATGAAGTTCCATAGCTCGGGCACTGAGTAACATATAGTGGACATGATTTGTGTCTTCAGCCTTATTCAAATGTATGGTTAGGGATCTAAAGAAATTTTCAAAAAGATTTGAGAACATTTTTGAATATTGAGAGAAATATGTTTTTTAAATGTTTCTCTCTGATGAGAAGACTCTTGGGCATAGCAGAATCTTCACAGTTTGGGACTTGTTCTGCTCTGCGCATGGTTGTTTTGTGCAGAAAACAGAGAAAGCAGATTTTTTTTGGTGTGTGTTGGAATTAATATTTCTGTGTTCAGATGCTCCTGTGCAAGGCAATCACATGTGCATTTTACACAAAGTAAGTCTCAGACTGCAAATAACTTTTGAAAGCTGTGGTTTTCAAAGACTTTCTCACAGTGGGAAGAAAATTACTGAAATTAATTGTCATTTCCTTCAAGAAGAAACTTTGCATGGCTTTTACAGTCTATATAAAGTTAAAGATTTATTGCAATGTTTGAATGGTATAATGGTTTAATTTGTTTCAAACTTTCAATAAACTTATACATTTTCATTTAAACAAGTTGCAGACACCCAGTTGGAAATACTAAGAGATGATCAAAATAATACACCTTTAATTTTTCCTTGGCATAAACTTTCTTCATTTGAAAGACTTATCTTGGTAAGTGAATTTTTTTAAAAAATCTTCAGTATTCTTACTAAAGGATATTTTTGGTCAAGGTAAGAAATGCAAATATCACAAATGACAGAAGACTGTATTACAAATAGTGCCATCACTGTCAGTAGACAAAAATCATTTGTTCAGGATTTTGTATGCTATTAAGGACTTCAACTTTCTTTCCCAAGGAGTTTTTAAACCTCTTGTAATGATATTCTGGGGCTGTGGCTATCTGAACTACCAGTCAGTGGCATACCTAAGCTCAGCAACGCCTGGGGCAGGCACAGACATTGTGCCCCAGGTGCTGGTGCTGCTGCTGCTGCTGTCCCCACAAATGGGCCAGGAAGGATGGTATGGGGGGTGGTAAGCAGGCATGGGGAAGTGCAAGTGGGCATGGGGGGGTGCAAGCGGGTGGGAGGTGATGAGGGACATGGAGGGGTGGCAAGGGAGTGCAGGGGGATGGCGAGGGGCACAGAGAGAGACAAGCAGGCATGGGGGCAATGACTTTTGCACCCCTGGGGAATGGCACCCAGGGCATACACCCCATTTGCTCCATCCTAGATCAGTTTCTGCTGCCAGTGCATCTTGGAAGCATCTCAGGATACAAAATGAGCCCAGCTTTTGGTAGAGATTGAAATTTATATAAACCTCCATACTTGAGGGTATTTGGATTCCTTAAGTGAGATCCTAGCAAGGAGCTAGGGAATGGAGTTCATAAATATATCGTGGCTATTTTGGAAGGTTTAGTGGAAGTCTAGTGAGAGGCATAAGAGTAATTAAACCTTAGTGGGATCTGGTCAGAGAGTGTGACCTAGATTGCAGGTTGAGCCTTTGGTGACAGTCTAGCCAAAGTGCTGTCATATGATAATTGTGCCTTTCATGAAAGTCTAAAGATATAATTGAACCATTTCTGAGCAGAGAGTTATCTGTTATATTGTCTAAAAAGTGCAGTGAGGAAATATATCAACTTTGACCTGCATATGAACTTCAGTGCAGTACTTTATTTCTATTGTTTTCTTAATAAAAAAAATGTTACGGTTTATCTTTATAAACACCGACTTGGCTTGAGTTGCCTACAGTGATAAGTAACATAGAAAACACATTACTTTAAAATTATTAAGTGGTTCTAAATAAATATGGAAACCCCTCACTCTTTTACACAAAGTCGGTGTTATGAAGCAAGAGGAGGCTGTGCTGTAAAGACAGGGCACCTTATCAGATTGGGAATTCACCACACCAGTCTGAGAGAAGTAAGGACCTGTCACAGCTCCTCTTAATCCTGTCTGGTCCCAGGCATTTCAAGTGATTTATGTTACTATGTATAGTACTATATGGAATTGAGTTGGATTCAGGTTTAGCCATATACCACTGGCTTGCAAAAGGAAATTTTCTCATCACTTTCTTCTCACAGTAGCTCTTCTAGTCCCCTAAAAATGCTACAGTAGATTTTTATCGGCCCCTTCTAGTTGAGCTGTGATAAAGACATATCCAAAAAGTTGGATGGAGACACCTTCCATGAATGATGCCAATCCACCAGCGTAAGGCAGATCTTGGATCCACCCAGCTGATGATACCATTTAAATATAGGAAAACAAATGATAGTGGTAATGCCTCACAGCAGTCATCTGCATAGACTATAGTCAGTGCTTATGTTTGAGAATGTATGTTCCCACCATCCTAGTAGCTGGTATCATATTAGCATTCACTTCATTGCACTAAAGAAATTATCATCTTATAAACTGGTCTAGATTGTGGAGGGAGATATGCAAATAAAGGTATGTCCAAAGCCAAACATGCACTTTCAACCAAAAACACTCTAGCATATTTCCTGCTGTCTTCAATCTCAAATGTGTGCACACACACATAGATACACACACATGTGCACAGACACTCTTCTCCCATCTCAGCACATAGCTTCCTCTCAACACAAATCAGCTGAGCCAGGGTGGAAGCTCATAAATTAAAGGTATTTGGATGGACAAGAAGTCCCATACACAGTCTGTCTAGTAAGCAGTTATTGCAGGCTGTAGGGAGTACAAACCAGTGAATCTGTTATCACAGGCTGTAGCGAGTGCAAACCTACTTGTGTATGATCCTCCTCATCATAATGGCAGTAGCAGCTGTCAAATGAAGAGTCTGACAGTGATAGCAGTTGACATAACTTAAACACTGTAGTGGGCTGCACAGTTCAGTTTTTTTAAAGCTAAAAGTGATCCAAAGAGTGGGTTGCTCATATTGAGGTGGGGAAGTGGATTGGTCTTGGGGACTAGAAGCTGTCATAAGGATGGAGCCTTTCCACAGACTATTTCCTCCTTGAAATAATTTCCCTCTTCTCTGTAGAGAGATGCATGCAGTTCCATTACTCTTTCAGAATGGAGAATACCCTTGTCTCTGAATTCAGCTCAGAAATATACTTTCCTATCCTTCACATTCTCATTAGGGAATGGAAGCAAGATAAGTGTTTTAAACAATGATTAGAGACACTCCAGGTCTCCCTGAAGAGATTTGTGTGGCATCAAGACTACATAAAGCACCACTGTAAAGACTTCATTGGTGATTAATACATGCTGTAGATAACAGCTGAAGCAGCTTTCAAGGCTGTCCCCTCACAGCCAGTGGCTGGCAGAGTTCCAAAATTGCTCCAGGCATTGTCCCATTGAGCAAAGACATCTTCTCTAGAGTGGTGCACGCTTCCTCATGGTAATAGAAGTTTCCTGCAGCAGGAAGCAAAGCCAAGAGTAAATGATCTAAGAAAAGCCAAGCCCCACAATTTCTACCACCCACCACCTCCTCCCATGAAACCCCCAAGAGGAGCCAAAGAAGCAAGTAGTTGCCCTATTCATCAGCCTCAAATGTGCCCTTACTGCCTTTGCTGCTCCATTTCCTGGCCAACCCACTCTTTCTTGACCTGCTGCACTTTTTCACTTCTTGCAGCTACTGGCAACTCCCCACACTCATCTTTACTCCATTCCCTTCCTGCCACTGTAGCGAACAATATACCTCTTCATTGCAGCACCAGGGGTGGATCGCCCAACCACCTCCATCTTCTTGCTCGGTACACCACTGTTTAGCAAATAAATAAATAAATTAAACTAGAGTAGCTTGGACACTTGGGAGCATGAGCATGGAGAGGGTGGGGATGGGCTTCCAGACAAAGGTGCAAGGCCTGTATGTGCAAGTTCACAGGTGACCATTTAAGACAGTTGCAAGTAAGCAACTGGTATGGAATTATCCTCCGAAATGCAACCAGGGAGAAGTGACAGACTGCACTTATATTTCCCATTTTGGACCAAACAGGATTCTCTTGTCTACAATTTGCTTTCACATCTGGAAAGCAAGTTGCTTGGGGGGATTTCCCCAACACAGAAAGTGTACCTTCAGGAAGGTAAGGGACCTCCCTCGATCATTTCTAGTCCATATTAGATCCACATGCCACATGTTCCCATCTCTTGCTCTTGATACCAAGCTGAGTCTAAATTTGGAGCATCATTCTAATTGGTCAAGGAGCAGCTGAATTGATACTAGGCTATATTGAAGCCAAACCCCATTCAGCAGAGATATGAAGGAAATTATGTAAGTCTACCCTCATACAGTGTGTAACTTTGTGCCTGCATTGTGTTTGTGTTCTTGGAATGGAGGAGGCTTGAATCTGGGGTAACTCTGCTTCTCCCTTACCCTATTCCATCTCTGCTTTTTGGACTCTTTTGTCAACAGGTCTTCCATAGCAGAGTGATTCTGCTGTGAGATTACTGTGCCAACAGCTTCTAAGATTATGTAGCAGAAAGGTTCTGCTGGCAGGACTTGTGCTAATCCTAACAATGTTATAACCATCAGATATATGAATTAGGATTATACTGCTCGTAGTATAAAGACTCATTGAAAGTTTGTTGATTTCAGTGAATGTTCTTTAAATTTGACAGAATCTTGGATCAGCCTCTTGCTGCAGAAATTTTAGCCCTTTTGTGAGCATGAAGGTTTCATGCTTAATCATAGCAATGAAGAGTGCGCTAGTTTTAATTTTAATGTTATTAATTTTGAAGGGTTTTATTTAAATGGGAGAGAATTAAGTGTATGTTTAGCTTCCCACTGAAATAAGTGAAACTTAAACTGGTTTAACTTTGCTGGATCATGTCCAACATTAGATTTGCTGATGATACTCAACTGGGAAGGATTAAAAGGAGAAACATGGTTCTAGGTGACCTAGGGGAGGACTGGACCACAATGAAGTCTAAAAGAGAGAAATGTCAGTTTTTGCATTTGCATTTGAAAATGGAGATGCATAAACACAAAGATGTCAACTCGACTGACAGGTGTGCATGCTGAAGTATCTTAAAAATTTTGGTAGACCACAGTCTAAACACAAGTCAGCAGTGTATGTAGTGAGCCAAAATGCCAATGCAAATTTACAGTATAGTGTCCAGATCACAAGAAATAATTGTATTCCTGTAATCTGCCTTGATCAGACTTCATTTGCGATATTGTGTCTAGTTGTAGAGGATGAAGGCAAAGGTGATGTGTGACTTAGTGAAAAAGGTACTGTGAGAAAGGTTGAGGGATTGGGACATGGAAATTGATTGAAGTACTGTGACAGTCTTTTAAAATTTGAAGGAATGATAATAGGGGCAAATTAAATGTTTATTCTTAAAAGGGAAGAGGGATAAATAATTTTAACATTTTGCATTTTTCACATTCCCTTCCCATAAAGGGGTATATTTCCCAATCCGCATTAATAAAGGGGCAATTTAAAAAAATTATGCCCAGAAAAATATTAAATTAAAACTTGACTTTTGTTTCCAGTTTTTTCATTTTTTTTTTTAAATAAAAGCCCTTATTAAAAGTTAAAAGTGCAGTAGGATTTGAATTAAAATAGGATAAAATATTTTGGACTGGGGGGGTTTATTTGAAAGCAATATATGAAGAATCTGATTCCACAACTCCACTAATTATCATCCATACTCGTGGTAAGTGCTGGACTAATACATACAGAAATATATATATATATATATATATATATATATATATATATATTTGTCTTCGTGGTCTTGTGACTCATACAATTGGGTTTTGCACCTGTGCAGAACAGCATTTGGAACCTTCTAGAAATCCAAAAGTAGGCATTTTGACCGTTGAACCCCTCCCTCATCCTCCAGGGTATAAAAGCCCCTTTTGCTCCAGTGGTCAGTTCCTTTCTTTCTGCCGCGTTAGCAGCATCTAAGGACCTTTTCGTTAGTGTTTGTCTTGACTAAACGGTTTTTTCTGACTTTTACTTTGGCGACGATTTTTTCTTGGCATTTTGGACTTGTTGAACTGGGGATTTCCAACTGACGACAGACTGTGTTTGACTAAGGTTTTTGGATTCGGATTTGGCAGTGTTGCAGTGTATGTCCACCAAAGTGTTTAAACTGTATAGCGTGTAAAGACAAGATACCGGATCGAGACAGGCATTCAAAGTGCCTTTTGTGTCTGGGAGAAGGCCATAATGTGAATTCTTGTATATACTGAGCTTTGCTCTGGGAAAAGTGTTGTCTGCGTTGGACCCTGCAAGTTGTGAAAAGACATCTGGTACTAAATCCAGGATGGCTCAGACATCCTCAACTCCATTGTTTCATCAGTTGACTTCTTCATCAGTGCCGAGACTGACGCCGAGGTCGAGGTCGACATCTTGATCTCAAGAGTTGTGATTGGAGAAGGCAGCGAAGAAAGTGTCTGATGTTGTTGAAAGCATAGCCCCCCTTTCTGTGTCAAAAAAGAAGGATAAGGATAAGAAGAGGAGCTGAAGGAGTCTTAGACCAAGCTCCCTCAGAAAAACGTAAAAAGGGATCGACATCTGGCTTCAATTTCTCCGACTCACCGAGGCCGGTAACATCTGAGAGCGCCATGGAGGTACAGCTTGAGTCCTCATCCCCTCCCAGACATCTACAGCAGGCACTCGATCCTCCATTGGAGATACAAGAGGTCTGGGTGGAGTCAAAGGAGAAATTGTTGATTCTTCTCCTTTGATGAATGTGGATGCATGACCTCAAGTTCAAGATTGACCTCAAGATGCAGGGTGATCGGTGTCAGTGCAGAGAAGTCCACAGCATGATGTGATGATTTCTAGTCACCATAGGAGGACACCTCCATCACCTCCACATCCTTCTCATAGGAGGTCGAGGGCAAGAAGTAGATCATTGTGAAGTATCATCGTTACATACATGCTACTCCGGCTAGATATCATGATTATTCCCTAGATGAGATTTCTGTTGATTCAAGAGACATTTCACCTTATCCTGAGGGTTTTTGATAATAGATGTTATCGACACCGCGTTGATTCTCAGACTCAGTACCATTGCTCTGAATATTATAGGTTGAGATCTCACTCTGTGTCACCTCAACATCGAAGGGTTTTGGTAGTGGAAGTGGAAAAGATAGCACCTCAACAAAAGCGAGAGAGTGGACATGACACTTCCCATAAGGAGATTGTTGTTGAGTCTTGAGAGAGGTTGAGAGACCTGTGGCCCCTGGGTAGAGAGATTGGTCTTGGTATCAAGTTCATCAGCATCTAATTGTTCTGTAGATGCTGATGGACTTTTTCTACTGTTGTGTAGAATGCTGAGAGGATTTCCCCGATGGATGATGTTAGATTTTTTTCAGATCTTGTTTTGAGGATGTCTCATTTTCTTAATCTCACAACTAATACGGAGAAAGAGGACTTGAAAGACTCTTTTTTCAGGAATCCAAGATAGGGCACCTGCAACTTCAGTGATTGCTCCGCTGCCGTATTTCTTGCATATGTCAAAAAACCATGGACGACTCCTTCTTCGCTACCGTCAACATCAAAGAAGTTGGAATCTCTCTATCGTGTCTTTGAAGATGAACAAGACTTTTTTACCAATCACCCAAAAAATTCCATTGTTGTAGATGCTGCACAGTCAAGACAGTCACAGAGACTACGTGTTACCCCTGCCAATAGAGAAGGGAAGAAGTTGGATAACGGGGGAAAGGGAAAGGCTTTTCTAATGCTGCTTTGTTGTTTAGAATCTCCAATTATGCTGTGTGTATGGGAGTGTATCAACAGTTTTTGTGGTCCAGAGTAAAAACTTTCATTGACATGTTACCTGATGAGAGGGAAAATTGCATCAGCTCTGTATGGTGAGGCTTATCGGCTTTCTTCTCAACAATTAAACAGCTAAACATATAACTGACTGTAGTAGTAAAGCACTTCATAGCTATAGCTCTGCGTAGACATGCATGGTTGAGATCATTGGGACTGTCCCAACAAGCTAAAAATATGATAGAGGACTTACCTTTTGATTCTGTTGGACTGTTCAGTACTGGCACAGATGACAAGCTGGAACGTGCTCAGAAAATGGGGAAACACTGCTAGAAAATTATTTCCATTTTCATATTATTATAGGTATATATAGGAATCCATTTTACAAGGAAGCCAATGAGTCCAACTCAGACACAGCATCATAGGCAGCCTATTCCACAAGATCAAACTCAAAAATTTTTCAACAAGGTTCAAACAGACACAATATAAGAAACGTCAGCCTGATCAAACCAAGTGTAGGGTTTGACAATCAAGTGTACAATACCAATGTTTTCCCAAGTGTGAGTGGGTTCTCTGCAGTTTTCTCCAGATCTAATCTGTCAAAGAAGTCAACATAGTACCCAAGATCCACATTTAAGTATGGATGTAACACCTTCCTTTGAGGACAGATTGAAGAGGTATTAACATGTGTGGCAATCTATAACAACAGATCTTAGGGTTCTTGGCATAATAAATCAAGGTTATTCCATGGAATTTTGAACTCTCTCTACCATAGGGAGAGTTCGTTGCACGAAACCATCACCAGAAGGGCAGGCAGAGACGATATTTTTGTTGAAAGGGGCCATAAAAAATTAATTGAAATCAAGAGAATTTTTTACATAAGGTATTTTTGGGTAAAAAAGGACGGTGGCCTTTGCCCCATTTTAGATCTGAGAAGGGTGAATTATTTTAAAACCCCCAAAAAGATTCCAGATGGTGACTCTTTCCACCATAATGCTGTTGCTACATTGACATGACTGGTTTGCTACGCTAGACCTCAAGGATGCTTACTTCCATATCGCTATCAGACCAGAGCACAGGAAGTTCCTAGTGTTTACTATAGGCAATCAGGGGCACCTTTTTCGAGCCCTACCCTTCGGCATTTGTACAGCACCAAGGGTATTTACAAAGAGTATGTCCATGGTGGCTCCCATCCGAGGAAAAAAGGTACATGGTGTTCCCATATATAGACGATTGGTTAATAGTGGCGCCAATGAAACATCAGTTGTTGGCAGAACTGAACACGATGGTGTGTTGTCTACAAGATTTAGGACTGATGATAAACTACCAAAATCAACGTTAGTACCGTCAAAGAAAATAGATTCATAGGAGCCATACTAGACTCTTCACTACAAAAAGCATTTTTACCAAAGGACAGATGGTTAAAAATGCTGAAAATTTAGCGTGATTTGGCAACACAGAAGAGTCAGAGCAAAGACAGTTTAAGTGGCACTGGGGCTAATGGCTTAACAACGATGGTGACGCCTTAGCGAAACTAGAATGTGTCCCTTGCAGAGGTGGTTTATAAACAACTTTGATCCACTACAGGACTGACAAAGTATGTTCCTGATGGTACCAAGACTGGTCTTATGGTCTCTACTATGGTGGATGGAACCATGCAATGTATTGATAGGAATACTGTTTGTACCTCCCCAATGTTGTGTGGTAGTTACAACAGATGCATCGTTGGAAGGATGGGGAGTGCACTTGAGAACATGACTGTGAGAAGACGATGGGGTCAGTTGAAGGCTACACATCAGTGTGTTGGAGTTAAGGCTGTGATAAAGGTGTTCAAAACTTTTTTAGTATTACCTTAGGGGAAATCCTGACAGGTCGTTACTGACAACACGACTGTAATGTATTATATAAACAAACAGAATGGAGCAAGATCTCAGGTACTGCTCGATATGACCTTGCAGTTATGGGAATGGTGTCTGTTAATAAAGATTACTCCCTCAGCAGTTCATTTTGGGAGGAGAGGAAAATGTGCTGGCAGACATGCTGCGGACCCCTCTGTCATGCCACGAGTGGAAGCTGGACAAAGGGGTTCTGCTAATATCTTTTATAGCTTATCCTCAGATAGACCTCTTTGCATCCAACGAGAACAGGCAATGCAAACTATATCATTCAAGGATGAAAAAGGATGTCAAGTCCCTGGGAGACACTTTCCTGTTCAACTGGTCGGGCCGATCCTTTATGCGTTCCCACCTTTTTCCCCTGATCACAAAGGTAATTTGAAGATTCATCCGACCGGGTGAACGTGATCTTGATAACACCTTGGTGGCCAAAACAGCCTTGGTTTGCAAACCTAATGCATGTAGCCAACCAGCGGTATCGAATGTTGCCGTGCAAGCCAGACTTGATTTCCATACACAAGAGGACAGTGTTTCATCCAGATGTTTGCTCTTTGAGACTAAAACATGGAACCTGTTAAATTGAATGACTTACCAGACGCTGTGAAGAGGGTTTTGATGGAGCACATAAGCCATCTAAGTCATATACTTATAAATGGAACAAATTTATTAAGTACTTGAATGATGTGAATGTTGATATTCAAAATTATACTGTGGTTAATGTGCTTGACTTTTTGTGAGATTGGCAACAGATGGACTGACACTGTCATCAATCAAATGCTACTTGGCGGCTCTTTCTTGGTGTCGTCAACAGGATGGTAAACCGTCTCTTTTTTGGGGGTCCTGTGGTTAAGAGGTTCTTGCAAGGGTATAAATATTTACACCCACCAGTTAGGGCCCCCTGTACCATCTTTGGGGTTTGAGTACTGTATTAATGTGGTTGACTGGTAAACCCTTTGAACCTATGGAAACTTGTGATTTACATTTTTAACATGGAAAACAGCTTTCTTATTGGCAATGACATCAGCTAGAAGGGCCAGTGAGTTATGTGCATTGAGTGTTGATTCACCTTATTTACGCTTTCTTAAACCAGATATCCCTTTTTCCTCAAAATTGTTGTTTTTTGCTTAAATCAGAATATCATTTTACTTGCATATTTTCAGAATCCTGAGTCTGATGTGGAAAAAAGATTACATTGTTTAGATGTTAGGAGAGTGCTAGCTTTCTATGTATAGCAAACGGCTGGTGTTAGGAAAACTGATAAGTTGTTTGTTTGCTATTCTGTACCTAAACAAGCGATGCCTGTTTCATCCCAAAGGTTAGCAAAGTCGGTTGTTTTATATTAAATTGACTTATGACCTTGTAAGAAAAAACTACCTGAGGGCGTTAGAAGCCATTCAACTAGAGCATTGGCAGCTTCCAGTGCTTTTCTTAGGGAGTTCCACTGAATGATATATGCAAAGCAGCTACTTGGTCACAACTGTTAACCTTTATATCTCATTACAGAATTGATAATAGAGAAAAAAAGACGCTAAGTTTGGAAGAGCAGTTTTATTGTCTGCTGTTAATACATTTTCCTTATAGGTGTTGAATAAGCACAAAATAAACATGTTCTCTTTGTTGCTGTCATCTAGTATGGGGATGATTTTTATGTGTCGTTACTTAAGTTCAGGTGGAGTTGGTTTTTCAGCATGACATCCCACCGTCCTTGTAATAATAGCTTGCTAGTCTCCCAGTTGTGTCAGTCACAGAGACCACGAAGAAGAAGAAGAGGTTGCTTACCTGTAACTGTGATTCTTTGAGTGGTCTTTGTGAACTCACAAACCCTCCCATCTTCCCATCTGTGTGTCCTGCTGATGTGTTGGTTCCATTAATGCTGCTATGGTGACGAGATGGAACTGATCGTTGGAGCAGGAGGGGGCTTTTATACCCCAGAGGATGGGGGGGGGTTAACGGGAAAATGCCTATTTTTGGATTTCTAGAAGGTTCAAAATGCTGTTCTGCACAGGTGCAAAACCCAACTGTGTGAGTTCACAGAAGACCACTTGAAGAACCACAGTTACAGGTAAGCAACCTGTTCGTATATCTATAATATGAAAATTTATTTTTGAATTATTCTCTCCCCCGCCCACTCTCTGAAGAAAAAATGTGGCTCCAGTCAAAGAAAAAGTTAATCATTAGTTAGTCACATTAACAGAATATATACAAATAAGAGATGGAAAGTTTTTAAAAAAAACTAATAATTGGAAAGTTGTTATTAAATAATAAATCATTAAATGAAATACATACAATGGTGAATAAAAATGGTGGTATGTAAATTAAATAAGAATATTTTAAAATGGGGAAACCGGAGTGGTGTCGTGGTTTTAGTGTTGCAATTCCCCACTCAGCCATGGAAACCCAGTGGGCCACTTTACACATCACACACTCAAAGCTCAGAAAACTCTGTGATAAGTTTACCTAAGATCATCATAAGTCAGAAACAACTTGAAGGCACACAACAACAGCAACAACAACAAATTTTGAATGGTATTAATAGGTGTATATTATTCTAAACATAGCATGTAAGGTTATATATTAAAATTATAATTGTATGTAGTACTTTGAAAGGATTTGACATTTCATTCTGTATGGAAGAGCACTAGGCACTTTAGTATATGCAAGAATATATGAAATATGTTCACTAAATTGTTAATCAGCATTAGATGAGATTCATATTTATTGAATTTATTCTGTAAAGGGATAAATTGCCCCTTCAAGGTTTAAAGATTGGAGTCTGTAGTAGTTTGAAAACAGCAGCCATAACACTGGACAGACTGAGTAATCTGGCAGCCAAACAAACATATATTTTACTATTTTTAACAGTTTTGAAGACTTTTGCAGCAACAACATATAACAACATATTATGAAATCGTTAAACAGAATTTAATAGGACATAACGTAAAATTACTAAGCAAGCACCAAATGAAACTACTCATATTGAATCTTTTCTGTATGTTTCAAATTATTATTGTTATTAATAGAACACACCAGTTTGTCAAGGGTAGGGAGTCAGGGCATCCTGTAAACGCTTAACTTGCTCTTCCTTGAGATTCCTAAGACCTCAGTTGTTGTACAGCTTTCAGATTTTTCCTTGGTCGAATATCCTTTTTCTTCAATGTGGCTCTGCTTAACTTTGGTCTTATGTTTACACTTTAACTTTTCACTCATAAATTACATTAATCGCATTCTGTCACATTCTATGAAGCTTTCTCAGAATAAGTGTAACAGTTGTAAATGCTAATATTTGTGGACAACAGGATGAAACTGATAGCACAGAAAGATAAGGGGGAAGAAAAGATCCAGTTATTTGTGGACTTGGTGTCAAAACTCCCTGCCCCATAGATGCTGGATGAAGAGAAGGCAGATTGCAAAGAAGCTGCAGCTCCCTCTGAATCTGAGGAGATGGGGCCTGGGGCAATAAGGGATCCTGCTCCCTAATAGTACTTGAGAGAGTCTGCAAACACCGAAGACAACACACTTCTGTTAAGAGATGGAGGAAGAAATGCCAAGTCCAGCACTGGTTAAATAAAAAACACTGACTTAATTAGAACTTATGTCATGCCCTGCTTCCAGAGGATGGAGTCTGACTCAGAATCTGAAGCAGAGGGCATGCCAGAGGCTGAAACAGAAGGCATGCCAAGGCCTGCTATACAGAGAGAGGTTACAGTGCCAGAAACAGAACAGAGGATAGTGCCAGCTCCAACAGAGAGTCCTGCCTCTTCCGATATAGAGGAACACTTATCTAGACCCAGCTTCACACAGGACAGGCAGCAAAGAGAGACTAAGTGTTGCTTTCTCAGAATTGATAACCAGCAACAATCAATCAAGGCACAGCTGCATTAGGCTTTGGGTCTATTTAGCTGGTGCCCTTCCCCTCCAGGAGTTGTCAGAGCTTATCTGGCCTGCTGCCTTGCTGGATGCCTTGACAAATGCTCGGATTGGCCTCAGACACTCCCTTGCTGTGAAACCCTGCTGGAGTTTGTTTATGTTGGACTTTATTTATGACTCTTTGCTTACTGTCTGGAAGTAAGTAACAAGCTGTGAGAGATTCAGTTTGTTTGTTTGATCTATCAGCTGTGTAGGACTGAGATAGGACAACTTATTAGACAACTGTGGCCTTGAAGGAGCTGCCAATAAATATCCCAGAAGTTCTCTCCCAGCCTTAGTGCTGACAACTGTCTTATCTGGTTGATTGGCAGTACTCTCTTCTGTTCCTGTTTGTCTTCACCTTGAGCTGGCTGTGTTTTAGACTAGTCTGTTTAGTCTTTGCTGGCTTGTGTGCCTTGACTTCTGACCTGCTGATACAACTTCTGGACTGGCTAGTGACCACTCTCTTGCTTCTCCCTTCATCTTGCTCAGACAACCTGTAAATGACCCGGATTGGACTGACTACTTGATCACTCTTACACACCAACAACTTGCTGCCTTGAGCACTAGCTGACCTGTGTTCAGAACACCCAGCAGCAAAGAAGCAGTTTTGCTTGGTAGAGAATAGACACGGACAACATTTATTGGAATGAAAAATGCTACAATTTTATGGTTTACAACTGAAGAGGCTTGGCATAGCATAAGACCCAGATTCAGACCTCAGTAGACCTGCCTGCTAACCAATGAAAGCCATTTCAGCCAGCCTGCTTGCTGGGATTCCACATGCAGAAAGCGATTGCCTGCTTCCCCCATGATCTAGGAGTAAGACAGGCCCAACTGCCCCAGAATTGGCCATAATCTTGATAATCTACATCCCAAGATGTCTTAAGGGGGAACTCAAATTGGATATGATAGAGGCATGGGCCCCAGCTCCTGACAAACTGGATATGGTCCCATGCCATACAACCAAAACCAAAGTTCATAACAAATTGCATAAAGTCAAGTGTATTCCTCCCAGTTCCTAGATATGTACACCATTGGGTTGATAGCATCTTCGTAAGAAATGAGCTGACAGCAAATGAGCTGGCCCCCTATTAAATTCACAAATTCTCAGTGTTCGAATAGACTAAAATATAAGTCTACCCATGCCTTCCAGACCTGCTTACCATCCGTCTTGTTCTGCTCTCCTTCTCTGGATTCAAAGCTGCTCACCAGATACATCATTCCAGCAGATCTTATCACATTATGTTAGTATTAGGAAAGAAAGTACAAAACTTTGCAGTGATTCTCTTGATGCCAAGGATACGTTCATTCCCCTGTATGAAACAAGGGCCCATTCCGCACGAGGCTCATGAAGCAGTTCATGCTGTTTCTTACCATGTCTTATTGGATCCAAATAACATGGGGTTTCCCTCATTTGCTTCTGCACAGCTCCTCCATATGTCTCCTTTTGATTCGGAAGAGTGCGAGTTCATGCATCTGCACTACTTCGGCAATGACCACTCCCACTACTCCCCTCACCCCACCCCGCGGCTATGATTGGCTTTCTCTTTTGGGTTGGTACATTTGTATGTACCTATGTAGGTACGTATTTGCCACTGTATAAGAGGCACTCCCCTCCCAAATGCCTTCTGAAAATGGGGTGCGAATATGGTAACTCCTCCCTCGCAGGCAGATCACCTGGCAGAGCAAAGTTGGGAGAGTGATCTCACGCTCCCCACTCATCTCCGCCCTGCCGCCAGCACGATCCTGCCCCAGAGAGGAATGGGGGGAAGGAGCTTCTTACACACACACACACACACACACACACACACACACACATGCTCCCTCCCTCCCTCCTTCCCCTTCCAATCTGGGCAGGAAAGTTTCCCTGCAAGGAGGAGAGAAATGAGGGGAAGGAGCTTCTTACACACGCACGCACGCACGCTCCCTCCCTCCCCTTCCAACCTCAATAGCCTCGCACACAACCTCCCTCCCCTTCCAACCTCATGAGGAGGAGAGGAATGGGGGGAGGAGCTTCTTACGCACAAACACATGCATGCACATTCCCTTTCTCCCCTTCCAACCTTGACAGGAAAGTTTCCTCGTGAGAAGGAGGGGAATGGGGGGAAAGAGCTTCTTACACACACTCACACACAGCTTCTTCTTTCTGCCTGGGCAGAGAGGTCCCCCCACCCAAGCAGACAGGACAGGAACCAGGAACAGAGTAGTAAAATATTTTTTCCTAAATAATATAGTCTGAAGATAGGGTACTCTTATAGGGCAGTGTGTCTAATGCCGGCAAATACGGTAAAACATTTGCAAAATAAAAAACAGCTCTCTCCTTTTAAAATACCTGTGCCGTGTTTTGTCCGGTTACTCCATTTTCTAAAGTTTGCTGAACGAAACAAAAAATGTAGCCTGCCTGTCCTTTGGTGGGTGGATACAGCTGGAGAAGGTCAGTATGCCCACAGCCCAACCTCCTCTGCCCCCCAATTTGCATTGCTGTGAATGTACGTATCTGCATCACTGTGAAAGTCTGAATCTGCTTGATTTTAAAAATTGTTTTGGATTTTTTCTGGTTTTCAAATAGTGCGCTTTCCCACCACATGGGGGCTCATTAAGTTGGGATTACGTGCACAATGATGGTAAATAAAGCGAACCTAATTCGCTCTCATGTGCAGAACAGCTCCATGCCAAAACACATTGACCCACATTAATAAACCCATGCAGAAAGGGCCAATTATCAAAGTGAATTATCAAAGATCTGAAAGGTAGACAGGTTCGATATGCTACGGGTCACTGAAACGAGGTAATGGTACAATATACACCTCTGTTCAAACCAGGTGATCTCAACATGGTCCTCCAAGCAAAGGTGCTATCCTCAACCATTTCAAGCAGTATATTTCTCACCCAGCACACAGTGCTTCAGCCATAGATCCAAACAGGCTTAAGACAAGAGGCTCAAACTAAAGGAGCATACATTAAAAACATGAGCCCACCTTGGAGGAATATGGGCTTTGAAGGCTGAAGGCCACCACTTTGTGATGGTCCTCTCCTGCAAACCGCAGGATTCCATAGGATGTTGAAAGTGGAATAACCACACTATAAGGGTGTAGTGTGGAAATGGCGTGGGTTATTTTTAGTGACTGACATGCTGCCATTGGTTCAGTAACATAACACATTCATTCAGAAACCTACAACTTATTGGTCACATGACTGTCTCAAACCCAAAATGTGGACACATTTCTCAGAGACAACAGCAAATGGAATAGGCAATGGGCTTGAGGTCTGCTCAGTAGTCTGTCCCTGCTACATATAGGAGGAGCTTTCTAAAACTTTTCCTAAGAGCAGAAGGCAAGACTTGTGCCCAGAGTGCAGGGCACATATCTCACAGCAGAAAAGAAAATGTCTTAGGCAATGGGCTTGAGGAAGAAGAATCCTTCCTTCCAAAGCTCTTGAAGCTTCAGTAATGGAGAATAAGAAGGATCCTATTCTCCACTTCTGAAAAAGCCTCTAGCTTTGCAAATGGGAAGTAAGAAGGATCCTATTCCCCACTTCTGAAGCTGCAGATGTCAAAATCACAAAAGTAGAGGGTCAAGTCTACTTAAATTGTTAAAACTGACTCTGTCCAAAAATTCTGGAATATAGGTTGGGGTATAAAGTTGGCTTCCAGATTTGAGACTTGACTCAAGACTTGACTTGAAAGTGTCTTGCAAGGACTTGAGACTCAACTTGAGACTTGAAGGTAGAGACTTGAGACTTAGAGTAAAAGACTTTAATACATCGTTGCCAAGTAGAGGCCCTTTAGATTTATCTGGAGGGAGTTTGCTGGCTGTGGTGTTGGCTGTGGTGTTGTTTGTCGCTGCAGGGAGCCACCATCTTCCAGAATTGTCAGCTTCTGTTTCCAGGAATTCCCTGCATTTTGGTAAACCTCAGAAGAGGCAGCTAACCAGCATGAGAAGGAGGAGGGGACTAACTGGTCCTAGAAGCCAGAGTTTTCACTCCAGTCTGGTGAAAGGCTTTGGCTGTCTCCCCACCCACTCACACTTTGCTGTTAAGGCATATTTGTTGGATTATTAGTGCATGTTCTGTTCAGTGTTTATTTGTTCAGCTATGTATGTTTGTCACAACTTGGCAGTGTAGAATGAAGCAAGGCTCAGAAAAGGGGAAAACTAGGATTTGTACCCTTCATGTTAAGGTGACATATTTCCAGATACATTTAAAGCAGGTTGCTGGATGTAGAAATAAACTAGTTCTATTACACATATTACGCAGGAGTAGATATTGCAGCTGTTCTACTGCGCCTTGCCCAAGAAATAAAAGGAAGTACACAACATGTGAAAATGATATCTCTGGGACGTGGTCAAGGGACCAAAGCTGAAGAACTGATATACAAATCACAGATACTGAGTGGACAGTGGACATTCCTCCAGAATTGTCATCTTGCTGCTTCATTTATGCCTAGACTCTGCACAATTATTGATTCGTAAGTTCTGTTTTAATTTCTGACAGCTGTATCCTGAGTTGTTTACATTTAAGGGGATGATGGGGGGTCATAGCCTTTGAAAACTATCATAGCCTTTGTATCTGATATAGGATGGAAAGATAAATGTACTTTTATACTGGTTTTTGTCATCTTAAGCAGAGGAATTCTTGATTAAATAGCACTGAATTTTGCCCAGTGTGATATAGGATCCTCTTTTTGATGGTAATGTTGATACAGAATTTGTTTTATTCACAGGTTAACCCAAGCACACACAAATATAGACCCTCATTTTAGACTGTGGTTAAGTTCAACACCAGATACTTCTTTTCCTGTGTCCATCTTGAGAAAAGGCCTAAAAGTAAGTCTTTACATAATCCCTACAACCAGAGGAATGATTCAAATATTTGTAGAGTGAACCATCTGGGCAACCAACTAGTACTCAAGTAGGAAGAAAGCAGTTCTTCACTGTGGTCTCTGTGTATCACCCATATAGATTTGTGCCTGTGCAAAAACTTCTTTCGAACTAGCTTTTTGGTGGAAGCGTCTCTCATCCTACAGTTTTGTGTGTACCCAGAGGAGATGGCTACCAACTTGCTAGTAAATTCTTTGCCAACCATTAATACAGAACTTCAGCTGGAAGAGCCTCTTGCATTTTTTAAAGGAAAGATTTTTTTTTGCCTCTTGCTGTAGCTGACCAAATGTTTGTCAGCTTGTTTGTTTGTTTATTAAAATATTTCTATCCTGCCCTATATCATGAGATATCAGGGTGACATACAATTAAAACAATAAAAACAATTTAAGCAGTTTTCTTAAGTTTAAACAGCTTAAACAATTCCAAAGAAAAATAGATCTATTTCAATGTGATAAAACATATTAATGAATCACAAATGGGCCTCATTTTTACTGTTAGTTCTCTCCATGTTGGTTTGTTTACCTTTTTTCTTATTCCCTCATGTCCCATATACACTTCACCTGTGACATTAGTGTGTCTCTCTGCCCTTCTTTCATTCTTCAGTGGCTCACCGCAGGATTTCAGAAACTGTAGCCATAAGAAACACATTCTGTGAATTGTGGAGATGAGATCGTTCCATATGACTGTTATATACGTTGTGTCAGGGTTTTATCAGACAGAAAGTGGTAGAACTCTGGAGTTCTCTGCACATAGGCTAACACTCTGTTATCCAGAGAGTGCCATGTCACTCTAACAGAGAGCGTGGGTCCTATTGTTTAGTAGGTGACATCACCATGATACCACCTTAGGCAAGATCAATGTAGCTCTCCATAGGCCTAATTGTATTTTAGGATTTCAGCAGGATCTGTTGCTTTATGCCAGCATAGCTAGTCTGGATTGTTTCAAGAGCTAGGACTTACTATTTTTGAAACTGAACACTCTAGCATTCTCTTCTCTCTGTAATTATCTGTCAACCACTGTTTATTTTTACGCCCAATTTGATGTTTATTGTTGGAAACATTTATGAAAGGTCTGATGAATTTTTGTCCTTTTGTTTTGACACCAACATCATTATGAAGCTGTGAGCACTAATGACTGAGAGCTTCTAGCTATTGGCCTCATGTGACATTTTATTATTTACCTTCAAGGAGTTTTTCTTAGTGGCCATCACCTTAGCCAGTAAGCTATATGCTTTGATAGTAAATCCTCTTTACCTATGAATTTCTAAATGGATACCTAAGAATAAGATAGCCCTCCATGTGGATATAACTTTTTTTCTTAAAGTGCTATCCGGTTTACATTTTAGTGAGGACACAGAATTGCTGGACTTCTTCTTACCAAACACAATATCACTCCCTCAGTGTCAGACAGACTGTAGTGTTCTTCACATGCCCTTTGTGGCAGTCTCAGAGGGTACTTTCCAAGACAGTGAGGAACAGTCTTGCTGTCATGAGTGTCAACTGGGATCTGTCTAGCCTACAAACCCAAAAGAGCTCATTTAGGGCCACTCTATATGGTTTGTTTATGTTGGGAGTGACAATCTTTGCATGCTTAATTAACTGGCTAGTTATTTTGCATGTTTATTGTAGGCATAGAAGGGACTGCCTACAGTAAACTTCCTGTTGTTTGGTCAACACCCACTTCTCCTTGCTCCTACTCTTCACTTTTGTTCTTCTGCTTCCCTGCAAGCATGTGCTCTTCGATCCTCTAGCAAGCATGCTTCCCTGTAAGCATGTGATTGCTTAATTTCTTCTTATCTTTCTTCAAGAATTTGAACTTGTGTAAACAATGCACAAGATTATGTGAGTAAATCCTTTTTATATACTTTAATCAAACTGTTTGTGTTTATTTTGAGCTAGATTAAGTGTATCTGGGGTAGAGTGATAGAAGTGGGGCTGGTAATCTCTTCAGCTTCTGTTTGTACATTTACTAAATGTTCTGCTGATTGGGAGACCTACCAATTTCTCAATCTTAATATTTCCCAACAGTTTCAACCTTGACAGCAGCTTATTTTGCTGCATGGCCAATATGGCTACCTCTGAACTTTATCACAAACAATTTATTTCTTACCAGAATTGGGACAATTATCTCTCTCAACCTCTTTTGTTTTTTTAACAATGCAGCTGAATCTCTTTCTCAGAACAGATTGATTTTGTCTGCTTTTTTTTTGCAGCCCATTTGGAAATAGTGTATGAAAATCTGGGGGGGGGGTCTATACCACTGTTGGTATATAGCTCCAATGAGCAAGGAGAGTGATCTTTGAAACAGCAGCACGCTCAAAAGTAAATCAAATTTAACATTTATTTAAGTGATAGAAAAGATAGTGAACAGCAATACATAATCATAATGTAGTGCAAACTATAAAATACAAGATAGTGATGATATAAAAAGGTACACTATAACAACTTAAGATGGCTAGCAAACAGAAAATCATACAATAGTAAAGGGATGACTATTAAATGGACCATATGGGTCACCTCAAACATAACAATTAAATCAGTTATAATGTGACTACCCTAAAAGACTAGGATGAAATAATGAATAAAATAGCAATCAAGGCATCATAAATGGCAACTAGTATTTAAAAAAATCAGAACAAAGCTCAAATGTTAAACTCTATCTTGATCAAAGATCCACATTAGTCTAGCAAATTTAAACATTTTAAATTTTCAGCTAGAAAGGAAAGTAATACCTACCACTCCTGCAGAGAGTTCAAGATTCTTAGATGGCTACAGCAAAAGTTTTGAACAAGTCAGATCTGAATAGCAGGCTAAGCACAGATTGTCTGGCAAAGAAACTCCTCCATTCTTGATTGTTCCTCAGTCTGTTTCTCTGCTTTCTAGCTGGGCCGTGGTATAAGACTGTCACCATGCACCATAACAAACTTTAAAGTGATGTGTTTCCTGCCCTGATGGTTTTTAAAGCCCATTTTTCAGTACTTAATAATAAAAAGAGATGTGTGATATATGATCTGGAATTTTGTAAGACAGGTCATAAATGTATGCTAGCGTGATTAATATATTAATACAGGTGGCCAGAGTAATTGGTGCAATGTCGCTTTTTTGAACCATATTCAACACTTTTTGTCCTCTGTGTGCACTTCTACAAAAGAGTTTGCCTACACAGAATTTGCTGTTCGAGGTGTGGACAGCCATCTAGTTCTTCTTTTAATGAGGATCACCATTAATCTTACTTGTTATCCTCTTGGCAGCAAGTCCAGTTGAGTTGTGCTGAGGAAAGGAATTTCACCAACTTCAGTATTGTGTGGAGTCAAGTACTACATGATTTACCAGAGAACTGTCCACCACAGACAGTCCCAACTAGGTAATTTCTGTTACAAGAAAACCTACTATCTAAAAATTCTTCTGAGTGACCCAGCACAATGCAATATACATGTCACCCAACCCAAGTCTTTGAAACAAAGACTTTGGATTCTTTAGCTCTAGCGATAGCGTGAAACAGACTAACCAACTTGTCATAGACAAACATATTTAAACTGATTTAAAATAAAAAATAAAATTAATTTAACATAAACTTTATTGCCTGGATAGACAGGAGGAACAATCCACACACTCAGGTTTTCCCCATGTGCCAGCTGGTCAAGGCAGGAGTCCAACATCCTTTCTTGTTGGTGAATCTATTGACTCTCTCCCTCTCACCAACAGTTTTTTGTTTCTTGCCTTGCCAGCTGGTTATGTTTTTCTCCCTCCATTAGTCAAACCAACATAAAATTATTTAGTTGATAATGGAAGAAATTTTTAAAAAGAAAAGGATGGCTGAGGAAGAGATCTGCAAAGAAGATAGCAATTCTATGCCTGAGAAAAAGAAGAATTGTCTTTGAATAAACTGATGAGTGACAACAAATCACTGACTGCTCCCTAGCAAATTGTGAGCATGGAGGAAAATAAATTAAATGCCAACCAGATGTCCACTACCCAGCATGGCTCTGGTTATAAGGAAGATGGAGTGTTAAAAAGGATTTTCATAACCACCAATGATTCCATGGCAACAAAACAAAAGGAAAGAGAAGGAAGGTAAAAAAAAAAAGGTAAAGCTAAAATATGTGCAAATAGTTAAAATCTGAGCATTCACGATGGGCACATGCTGGAAATCAAGGCTGGGGTCAGGAGAAATCAACAGTGGTCACTTTGGACCACCATGTTGAAAGCAGTGATTTGATGCCTAGGAGCAGAACTTACACTGTGGTTAGCACAGAGGTGATTGGTGGAGTGAAGACATCTACTGCACAAGTTCAGCAGATAATAGACATTTCAAGTCATCAGAAAGGGAGGGGCTAGATTCACCCTATTTCTCTTGTACTCAGCCTTTGATAATAGAATGAGAAGTTGGTACTTACGTGAACGCTCATTCTGGGATGACAGGAGGAGCAATCCACCACGCATGGGACGTGATCCTCGTGCCAGTTGATGCAGGAGTCTTTCGTGAGCTGTTACTGTTAAACCGTTAAAAAACAACTCCCTGTCTCTCTCTCTTCAGTTACTTTCCTAGCATGACAGTGTTATTCTCCATAAGCTCTTATCCTTCAACCCAGTGATGGGCGCAAGTTCAGCAGATAATAGACATTTCAAGTCATCAGAAAGGGAGGGGCTAGATTCACCCTATTTTTCTTGTACTCAGCCTTTGATAATAGAATGTTTAAAACCGCTGTATACTCAGTGCTTAGCAGCAGGCAGCAACAGCACACGTGGTACAGGGCATTCAGCAACTGCAGCAAACAGTTCTTTTGCAGCCCCAGTATGCTAAGTCAGCGGAGCCTGATATGCATGTCAATGCTAATGAATTACATACATTGATAAAGGAAGCAATAAAAATAAGGCAGTAAATGCATTATTAAATCCATGCACTGAAAAACAATTTAATATGATAGATGAAGTGTCCAGCGCTTTACAAAACATGATTCAGCCACAAAATTAGTTAACAATGAATTTATTAAATACTGACAGACAAAGACTGATTGGTTCATCAACAGCAAATAAAAAGTACTGTAAAGTCAAGGTACTGGAAGAACAAATAAAGCAGCTCCAGTAAGGAGGGTGCTTACAAAGAGTCAAGAGAACTAAAGAAGATGATTCCATAAGAGGAAAGAAATTTACAAGAAAATCTAAACGTCTATACGAGCAATTAGAATCAGAGACGGAAGATGAAAATGAAGAAGAGGAAAAACAATATTTAGAAAGTAGCAAAAATGAAGATGTATCAGATTCTGCTTCAGATAAGGAAAATGTATTGGAAAATAGAAGAGCTTAGGAGCTTGATGAAAATAATAGTGCAAATATTGGGTTTAGAAATGGGTAGGGGTGAAGGTCAGGCTAATAAAGGTGAGGAGAAGATGAATTTGGAATAGCATCATTGTTAAAGAAACCAATGTCAAAATTAGCAGAAAGTCCATGACCAGATATGTTTAAGGAAGTAGTGGAATTGAGATGGGAAACCCCCTTGAACACAAAAAGATTACTGTCTTTCACTCAGAGGCTGTATATGTTAAAGAAAAAGAATATGGAGTTTCTTATAGTGCACTTATGGATGCCTCCACTACAGCCCTTATTTTGGGAACATTTGCCCCAAAGGAGAGTGACATGGTCTTAATGGAAATAGATGAGTGTAGGACAGAATCAGTGTTGAGGAAAGGGCTTGAAGCCTCAATGTTAGTGAGCAGAAGCTCAACAGCAGTATTGATGTTTGCTAGAGCAGCTCTTTTTGATTACAGAATATATTAGTCAGGATATCAGCAGATGTACCAATAATAAAGCCCTAGGCAGAGTTCAAGGAGTTCTAAAGTGTATGACAGATGTAGGACATGATTTGGTAACATATTCAGCCAGAAGTATTATAGCTACCACAATAGCTTGAAGATCACTTTGGTTGCAGATCAAAATCCAGAAATAACTTAACATGCAGGCCATTTAAAGAAGGTCTGCTGTTTGGAGATAAAGCACTGGGAAAAGAACTGAGAGAAAGCCATTTCAAGGAAGTTTCCCTTCCGTTCAAGATCAAATAAGTCAGTCAGTGTCAGGAACTGAGATCACACACACAAAAGTAACACTGCTAGTGCATGATTTATCAGGAGTGTGATGCTGGTACAAGACTTCAGTGATCGAACTGAAGGCAATTTGCAGAGACAAAATGTTGTAGCTTAAGAATCCTTTAAGATGCTGGCTCAGGTATCTAATTCTGGCAGCGTCATCTGGGAAATTATTCCCATAGTCTATCATGTACTTAGATGCCATATTGAGGAAATATGACAACTTGGCCCCATCATCATCATAGGTGGTCTTTAGCTTTCTGAAAGGTCTGGGCCCCATGGCCGGTACCGGCATTCCAGGAGGGGCAGGAACTGCAGCAGGGGTCCCAGGGCTGTGGCATCGGCTGGAGCTTGAAGCGGTGCTCATCCAATTTGAGGCACCAGAAGCCTCCAGTCATGTAGCTGAGCCCTTAGTTGGAAAATTTCCTCTCTTTGTTTTTCCAATTCATCTTCCTTTGCTTGCAGCTCTTCCATCAGGTCCAAATCGCATGTGGATGTATCCCATCTGGTAGCTTAGCGTCTGTGATGGCATGTAGTCTCAGGTCTCTCTCCCCAGGAGATAATTTCCCAAGTCTGACCCCCCATCAGGGTTGTTGCAGGGAGTGAAGGCCATGTCTTGGGTTTTACATCAACTGGCTGGGTAGGAGCCGTCTCGTCTCCTTCGGCAAATTCTTTGCTTGAGTCTCCGAAGGCTTGCTCTTCACTTATTTGATGCATGTTGTTAGTTTTAATGGTGTTCGATCACTCCATCAGGAACTGAGATCACACACACAAAAGTGATAATGCTAGTGCATGATTTATTAGGAGTGTGATGCTGGCACAAGACTTCAGTGATCGAACTGAAGGCAATTTGCAGAGACAAAACGTTATAGCTTAACAATCCTTTCCCACAGTAAACAATCAGCTAATAACCTTGGAGGAACTGACTGAGACTAGTACTCACTATCTGTGCTAAATTCCAGGTGGTGTTTACATAACGGTTTCTGGTAGACATTCTTTGTTACAAGCAAGCAGCTACATGTTCCTACTACATATCCCATACTAAATACCTCCCACTATAGAATAGGGAAGGACCAACCAACAGTCAGACTACAATGTTAACAGATGGCAGTGGAATCAGAATAGGCATCAGTTTAAAAGACAGAGATTCCAACAAAGGAGAAGATAAGGAAGCCACTCTGTTAGGTGTGGCAGATACCAATTCTAAGCAGTTAAATAACCAGCTGTGGGCACAGTAGGATTGGGTTTAGTGCAAGATAACATCAGCTAACCGGGTGATTGATGTGGTTACCCATGGATGTAAGATTAAATTTACAAAGAAGCCATGTGATAGATACTTCCTTTCAGCAGTTCCAAAGCTTAAGGAGAAACAGATGATAGTGAATAAAGACACAGATCATCTTCTACAAATTGAGGCAACAGAGGAGATTCCTAGGAAACAACAGTTTAATGGAGTTTATTCATTTTTTTTTGTAGCCTCTAAAAGTAATGGTTCTTTTTCTCTGGTCTTGGATTTAAAGTTCTTAAATAGTTTTGTTCAAATACGAAAGGTTTAAAATACGAATTCTACAAGCTATATAGTGATCAGTTAGTATTGGTGGATTTAAAACAGGCATATTCGTACATTCCAGTGGCCTGAATTTTTAGAAAATATCTTTGCTTTCAGTTCAAAATAAAGCATTTTCAATTTCAATTTCATTTTCCATTTAGGACTTTATCATTCAGCCTAACTTTGGCACTTAGAGTTTTCACAAACGTATTAATTCCAATAATTGCTTATCTTAACTCTGCCTTTATTTAGATGGCATATTGCTGAATGCTAGCAGCAGGCAATTGGCTGTAGGCTGTTCATCTGAGGCTTTGGAATTATTACAACCACATGAGTTTATGATCAATTTTAAGAAAAGTAGTTTGGATCCAAGTATGAATTTAACTCACTTGGTTGCACTGATTGATACAAATAAGGGATGCTTATTTTGTAATGGGAAAGGAGGTTGAAGATAAGGAAGGAGTTACCAAAGTTGCTGATAATGAAATTGTCAGATGTTATGGTCCTAGTGAGAATCCAGGACCTAACTATTTTTACCATTCTGATCATGCCTTGGATGAGATACCATACAAGAATGTTACAACAGTTTTAGCTTCATTACAAGTTGAAAATCATAAAGAAACATCATCTGAAATTGAACATTCCTCAGTCTGTAAAACAAGACTTGAGATGGTGGCTATGCAACAGCTATTTGGTCAAAGGGGTGTCTTATGTCATTCAACCAAAAGTAATAGTGGCTACAGATGCCAGTCTGTTTAGTTGGGGGGCTTATTGTCAAGGCCACTGTGGTCTCTGAAAGTTGGTGCACAAAATATACTTTTTCTGGAATTAAAAACTGTGAGGCTGACACTTCTAAGATCTGCAAAGATACGAAAGGGCAAACATGTACAGATTCATACCGACAACCAAATAGTAAAGACATATATTTACGAGCAAGGAGAGGCTTGGTTGAAACTGTTGTTTGAAGAGTCCAGCAAGATTTTACTGTGGGCTGAGAAAACCATGCAATTTCTGAAATGAGTGTATCTAAAAGATTTGCTGAACATGCATGCTGATTATTTGAGCAGGTACATGATTCATCAGTGGGAATTGCCCTTGAACAAGTAAGTGCTTGTGTACTTAGACAATTACTTGGGACTATTTCAAGTAGATTTGCTTCATTTCTATTCTTGTTTCTCACATTTCGTTCTTAAACGTCATTGTCAGTTTTCTTATTTCTTCTGTAATATCCAATCCACCACTCTGTACCGTGTTTGGGTTTTCTGTCAATATCGTTCTTGTCTCAGTATCAGGTAACTTGATCTCTGTAGAGGCTCTCCTCTGTAGCAGAGTTTGTATTTGTGTTTGGCCTCCAGTGGCCGCCTTTCTCTTCCCTGCTGCCATCATCTTCTATTCTTCTTCTTTTTTTCTGTTCTCTTTACTTTTTATCCCTTGGATCTGTAAATCTGTTCAATTAATTAATCAATTAATCTTTCACACTTAATCTTCTAAATATGAAATGAATTCCTCCTTTATATCCTGATTTATTTTTGGGGGTACTTAGCCTACTCTGAGCCCACTGTCAATACCTCCTGTTATATACTGTTATATGGCTGCTCTTATCCCTCTGATGTTTGCTTTTTAAGGTTTATGTTTTTTTCCCTTCCTTCTTCCCTTCTTCCTTCCTCTTCTTTCCTTCCTTCCTTCCTTCCTACTCCTTCTCTTCTCTCTTCCCCTCCCCCTCTATGTATCTATCTGTTTTCAAACTCCAAATCTCTTACTCTGGGGTCCAAAAAGAAGAAAAAAGAAAAAGAAAATATAGATATATATGAATTGTCAAATCAAGTTTCCACAATCAGGTTTCCAATTATTCAGAACAGTTCCCTTCCCCCACTTTATTCCTTTGGGGGTTGGTCTTAATCTTAATTGAAAAGTCTTAGTTATTTCCCCAAACTGTTGTTAAGCTACTGTACCACAGTCAATCAGTACTGTTCATGCAACCATACAACAAGTTTTAACTTTTAACTTTAACACTTTTTTAGCTTTTCACAATACCAAACTGACTCCTTTCTCTTTCTTGTACTTTTATTTGTGCTCCCCCCTCCCCGCGCTTCACTCACCGCTCCGCTCCGCTCCGGACCTTCCGACATCTTCTTTCTCAGGCTCTGCCCTTCCACGCTTCACCACCCTCCGTCTTCCGTCTTTCAGCTCTGTTGATCTTCTTTGTTCTCGTTCTCCATCGTCTCTGTCGTCTCCTTCCACTTTAAACCTTTTAAATCCACACTTACCTTCCATTTAACACAATCCTGTCCCAATTTAACCGCTTTTCTTTATTTCTCCGCCAACCCTTCTTTCATACAAATGCCTGAAGATGCCGGTTTGTTCTCTCACAGAATTACCTACTTTACTTCCCCTGGACCTCCGTTCCTCCATTCCTCTGGATCTTCGTATTGTCAAACCCACTTTTCACCACTTCTTGGTTTCTATTTTTAATTTCTAATGTTCTTCATTCTTATGGAAAGGCAGGAGATTCTTCTAGTTATGCTTTAAGGCAGATTTAAAAGTTTTTTTTTCTTCCCAAGTTCCGAGAAACGCTTCCCAGACACAATCAATGTTGCGTCTCCACATACTTTCTTTTTTGCTTCTCTGGGAGTCCCAACCCCCAGATCTGTCACTTTTCGTGGATTAGAGTCTAACAAACAGTTTTCCTCAATAAAGGAATGCTGGATCCACTTATCCCAACTGGTAAAGATGTTATTCTTGATAATATTTAGTGATAGATTCCTCAGTCAGTGGTGTTGTGGTTAAAGCATCTGCGGCTGCCCAGGGAGGTAATGGTGACTCTGTGACCTTGTCGTTTCTTGCCTCCAGCAGCAGATCACCTTTTCTTCTCTCCTCCACTTACTTCTCACTGCTTTTGGGGTCCCCCTCGAGTCGCCTCCATGTTCCCCCTTACCTGGAGGTCTCTGTCTCCTTTTTTAAGTTCTAAAATTGGAGATTCCAACCTCTCCGGGATGGCGGGATTCCGCTGCTCCGTGGATTCCCGACTGTTCACCGCATCTACACCACCAGAAGTCCCATCATAAGTTCTTGAGCAAAATGGTCAGCTTCTGATTTATAATCAGTATGGATGGTATAGTTTCTTTGTTTTATATATTTGTTTTGTTTATGTGATGGTCTTATGTGCTTTTTGGACTTGTGGTTGAGATCCTGCCCTTTTTGCTATTGGTTGTTCTCACTACTGTGGGATCACACAGCTGCAAAATTCCATCCTGATATCCATGAACTAAAATCTTTCTGAGCCAGAGTCTCTGTTCACTAGAGAAGGTCAGCCTTTATGCCTCAGACAGCCTTTCTTTGCTTCTGGCATTTCCAAAACCTGCAATGAGCATAAATCATATTCATGTTCTTTTGATAGATTTTCCATAGGCAACTGACCGACCACAGTGCAAACAGAAAATTGGGCTAAAGAGGCCTTTAGTCAGATCCAGCTTTTCTCATCAGATGATGCTGGTGTCCAGAAACAGTCCAAATCAACAGTATGTAACTTGGTTTAAGCAATTTGTCACTTTCTTGGTGGAGAGATAGAGTTTAAAACATTATGCTGGTGGAAAAAAAATTAACTGGAAGAGAAAAGGATCTAGAGGCAACCAAGATCATTTTTACTTTTAAGTGACATGATGGATATTTGTTGGGCAAGCTAATGAAAATGCTCATATTATTGTTCTTTCATCTTGATTTTTGGAGAGCAAATCTATCATAGTTGTTGATGTTCAGATGTTTGGATATTCTAGCTGTATTGCTGTGGATCACTAACTTGGCATATACTGTTATAATAGATCCTGGATGTATCATTTGCTGGTTGTGTTTCATTCTGTAACATTATTTTAAAAAATTAAAAAACAATTAAAAAGAATACAATGCTTTGAAAATTCAGTCTAGGAGCAAATCAATATGGATAAATGCACAGGTGGCCACATGAAGAATTACCATTACATGTAAGCATGAGCTGGGGATTGCGTAATAAAATGTCTTGTGCTTCTGAGAAAGATATCATAAAAGTAATTCAATTATACATAACAAAACTCACAGTTAAAATCTAAAATTACACTGATTTGAACAGTACACTGTTACTATATTGCATCTAACTCCAGGTAAAACCCTTTGCTTTCAGTAAATTTCCATTTAATGAAATTTTATTTAGAATCATATAACTCATTATATGTTTATTTTGTTGAAGTCTGTTTGTTTCATTCATGATTTGTCTGCTTATTTTCTAAAGATAGTTATAGAACCTCCCCAAGGACTAAAGGGAACATTACTTCAGACATTTGGATTGAGTGGTACTGGATTGGTAACAGAGGCCATATTCAATAAGATTACCTGTGGGCCATCATGGAAGAGGTTACTCTTTAGTCTATGTTTTTTCAATGCCATAGTCCATGAGAGAAAGAAATATGGAGCTTTGGGCTGGAACATTCCATATGAATTTAGCTCTTCAGATCTGGAGGTAAGAGAAATAGTTGAATAAAATTATGATTGCAAATTAATATAACACATATAATCACCAAGGGAGTATTGCACCCACAGGAATGTCCTAAGACAAATTACACATAGAATGCTGTTGCTGGAAGAAATGAAAGGAAGGTTATATTTGCTCATTCTATGGGTGGTATGGTTGAGTTATTCCTTGCATGCCAGAATATGTAACAGGAATCTTCAAATCCAAATTTCAGTTAATGTTGTTGACCCCCATTGCCTTCCTCTTCAGTTTTTAAAATTCCTGACAAACTAGCTGTGTATATTTAGAACCCTCCGCACAGGTTAGCTTTAAATATAATAGTTTATTAACAGAAATTGTACAACAAAGTGAAAGAAGTTAGGAGAATTCTAATACTAAGGTCTTGCTGGTGATGGAAAGGGGGAAAAAAGATGGCAGAAGTGGCATCGCTGACTCCAATTCAGCAGATCATGGCCACAGAAAACAGGTGGCCACAAATCAGTGTGCTCCTGGTGGAATAATGGAAAAAAATTAAAACAGATTTTAATGATAGTGATTCTAGGTGCTGTATTCAAATGCCCCTGAAGAAGCTGAAAAGTCAGGCGACAAAAGGCAGAAAAAGGCAGTTGTGGTGGATGGAGCTAAAAGTAAGGAGGTAGAGTTTCCAGTGTAAAAGGGCAATGGAACTCATCTTTCTTAGGCACAGAAACCTGCAGGCTTTACTTCAGGCCACCATGTTGCGAACAAACATTCTACAACAGGAGGCAGGGCCAAATTGCGCATCATTGCCAGGCAACAGCAGAGAGTTTGAGTGACAAGTCTTCTGTAAACCAGGAAGGAAGAAGCAGAGCAGTAAAAGAATGCCGATACTCAGGCTTCTTGCCTATCTTAGGCCATTTCTGCACTAGATTGTTACAGCGCTGTTATTCCACTTGCAACATCCTATGGAATCCTGGGGTTTGCAGTTTCAGGAGGGGCCAGCCAGCCCCTCCAGAAACTGCAAACCCCAGGATTCCATAGGAAGTTGCAAATGGAATAACAGCGCTGTAACAGTCTAGTGCAGAAATGGCCCTACTTAAGAAACAAGTTGGCAGAGAACCAAGGGCAAATGCATGATTAGCTCATGTGCTCCATCTTCAGTGATGGGAGAATAAAATGAATTTACAAGAGTATCTTAGAGATTCAGTATTCAGGGAGTTAAATAATTTAATTATTTCAAGGGTAACACCATTAGATCTGGGACTAATTTTGACTGCTGCCACTTCGCCAGATGAACTGGATCTGAGAAAATGGCTGCTGGAGCATGGGTTTTAAGGAGGGGAGGGAGGAGCTACCACCAAAATCTCTGCCAGCTGGAGGTTCCAGACAGTAACTCTGTACAGGCACAAGACTCATATGTGTGAAGGCACTGAAGACCACTTGAAAAACATCAGTTACAGATAGGCAACTTGTCCATGCTGACAAGTTCATATGCCTTTCTAATAGGGACAGTGAAAACATTTCTGATACGGTTAGCTGCAAGGTTAGCAAGTAAATAAATTGTGCATAAAAATACTTAATATAACTTGGTACCCAAATAACTACTTCAGTCATGAGGATACTTAGTATAATACTGACTTCCCCCCTTCCAAATAACACACATTTTTTTCCATTTTGTTAACTGCTTTTGAATAGTTCTAAGTTTCCAAAGTGATTTATGAGATGGAATTGAGATTCGCTGTTCAGGAGGCACAAATGCGAAGTCCTGTTGGGTATAATAAACTAGTTGCGTGGGGATTCCAGCCTGTGTCTTCAGGTAAAAAAGAGTTGGAGAAAAAACCTTTCCTGACTCTTTCTTTCCAAGATTTCCATCCACATACTAGAGATACTTCTGGAGAAGCAAAGGGAAATTCCTTGGGCTGCGCTGCATTATCTGACTGGAGAAGTGGTATATGGAGGTCGTGTAACTGACCACTGGGATCGTCGGTGTTTGCTTAGCATTTTGGACAATTTTTATAACCCTTCTGTGCTGCAAGAAGATTTTGCTTATTCTGAGGACTGGGTAAGAGAAGCACTTCTATAACACTACAGCTGTTTTAGTATTCTGTATATATAGTGTTTGGCAAGGATTTATGTGTTTATCTTGGTGAATAGAAAAGTGAGGGAAAAGGTGATAGCAGTTAACTTGTGTCAGAAGGTCTTTCACAGAAAAAGAAGGAAAAGTATTCTTTGTTACTCCAGATGGCAGGACTAGAAGTGTTCCACAATGCTGGAGTAAAGCTCAAGTGGAGGCTAGTATTAGATTGCCTCCAAAATATCTTCCAGAAATCTGTATCTATATGTAGGACTGGTGTTGTTTTCTTGCTGTGTGCAGCAACTGATAGGAGCCTTGAGCTTTTGCTCTCCCTCCTTCCTTCTCTTCTATTTCCACACTGAAGAGGAGGGTGGCTGGCATCCTGCTGATGTCAGAGTAATACTATATATGTCTTTTTTTTATTATCGCAGAAGGAAGAATTCAATAGCACTGTCATGGAATGACCCCTAACTGGAAAGGAGCCCCCACTCATCCACACACACATAGCATTGCCCCATAGCTAGTTATAACGCCATCCTCTAGAAACCTCAAGAGGACATCCAGGAGGTCCTGGAGGATGCTTTTGTTGTTGTTCATCCGGCTATATAAACACAGCCAGACCCTGTTCCACTATCCACACTGTCCATTAGCTACTAAATAATCATGTACAGGACCAAGGGAATGACAGTTGAGCCCCTGAAGAAGTGACAAAGGAAGTGGGAGATAGTTCCACCTAGACAGAATTTTATTCTCCTCCTCATGCAGAATTTTCACCAAGCATGAGATTTTCTCTTTTTGTTTTAAACTAATCACAACTTTCCACTATCAAACTTTGGTAGGCAAGGATCCATCTAGCATCAGTATGTTACAGTCACTTAGTTCATTTTAAGCTTTCAGTCCTAATGACTTTTTCTACAATTCATTTTGCATAGACAGCTCCAGAAAGCAGAAATGGCTTTGCCACAGTAATCCAGCACCTGTGTCTTCAGGCTAGAAACCAGGGCTAAAAGAAGAAAACGGCAACACCAGTCACAGAAAAAATGAAAACTTCTGCTTTCCACTTTAAAATTAACCATAGTTCCCAGTTATGCCTGGAGAAGAAAAAGCCCTTTCAATGTAGATCTCCAACTCCCATCAGTCCTTGCCACCATACCCAATAAAGAAGGATTATGTGAGCTTCCATTCAGCTTCTAGAAGGCCACACACATTGCCCACCTCTGGTTTAAAAGTTGGTTAATGAAAAAAACAAAATCTGAAATCAAAACTTCATTTTTGTCTTTCTAAAGCCAAAGTTTATAACTCTGAACATCCTTGAAAATTGGCCATGCCTTCTGAGACTGGTGGGATTTGGAGTCCAACAACCATCTGGAGGTGTACAGGTTCCTTGTTTCTCATCAAGTAACCAGAGCTTCCCAAGTTCCGATAGAATCATTCTCTTTCTTTTTACAGGAGGAAATACATGAGCTGAAGGCTCAGCCTAGCTTGTGCATGGTTTTATATTACATCCAATTTGTCAATACAGTTTGGCCTCTCACTGTCTGAGAGTATTGCTTCAGATAGAAGCACAGACAGAAACAGAATGGTGTTAACATTCTGTGCTTTCTGCATTTCTTTTCCCACTATACTTGGATGAGTCCTAGCAGCCAAACAGAAAAAGGAATATATTACACCCTTCATATATGCGGGGGTTCTGTTCCAGGAATCCCATAAATAATGAAATTTGTGATTGCTCACATCTCATTTTATTCAATGGTGGCAACATGCACACAGACACTTCAGTGCATGCATGTTGCCACCATTTTAGGTAGAGGATGAGACTCAATCACGGACACTTAGATTCAAGTGGCCAGAGGCCAGGGCTATGGAGGGTGCACTATGCTTTCATTCCTCTGCCCTCTCTGCTGAATCTTTCACACCTCTGAAAGCTATCTAGAGAAGAAGTCAGCCATTAAAGCCACTGCTCCTTCTAGAATCTTCCACCTCCCAAAACACAAACATGAACATTCTGCCCATCATATTTCACAGGCCTAAAACAGTGAATAAGTAAATTAAATTTTCTAAACAAATAAATAAGTGATTTTCAGATCCATTAGGCTGCTTGCTAGCTTTGTATTGGTAAAGGTGATTTGTGATCTACCATGAATTTCAAATTTTGTCCCATTGATTTCAAGTGTGCTCCAATCAGAAGGTAGGAAGAGGGTCCAGGCATTAAGATAATCTAAGCAAAAGAAAGTTGTTAGATTGACCATCACTTTACAGTTGTGTAAGCAGAAAATAAAATGTTTGTCAATAAATTTACAGGTATATCGACCTATAGCTGAAACAGATACTTTAAAAGAATGCCGAGCCTATCTGCGATCATTACCAGAGGCTGATTTTCCAGAACTTTTTGGAATGCACCATTGTGCTGAAAAGGCTTATTTAAAAACTCAAGCACAATTATTTGTTGAGTCAATTGTCAGTACTCAGCCAGCAATCAGCACAGACACCATCATCAGGTCAGCATTTGCAGATTTCCTCTGGTTTTAAAATACAGCTGTGTTTCTGAAGATGAAGCATGTTCGAAGGCCTGGATTTTATGTAGAATAAGTAATCTTAAAGTAAAGGATCGTATATCTTTCACATTCCACTCAGTATCAGCTCTCATATCTTATAATTATCTTTTATTGTTCAGCATTCCAACTTCTTCAGTGGTTGTGAACCTTTTCTTTGTTTTGATATTATAAAATATGTGAAACATTCTTGACCTTCTCTGATGAGCAACTTGCAGCTCCTCCTCCACCCCAATCCAGTCCACTGCTGCATACACCTCAATTTCCTTTTACCACTTCTTTATCAGCACCCTCTAGTCAATCTTATACATTTCTAGCTGTTCTAGATCGCAAAAATGAAAGAAAAGGGAAGTGAATTTGCCATTTAGTCTCAAGTGGGGCCCTGCGACTACACCGTTGCATTCTGGAGTGCCTCTGTTCAGGGCTCCAGCCACTTCTTTCTGTTTTAGCTCCCCCACAATTTTCCTCCTTACCTTCTCAAACAGTTGCCATTTCATGCCCATTGAGTATACGCAGACCTCAGTGGCCTATTTAGGAGTCTTCCCCCATTTTGGATTCCTGAGGGAACTGATGAGATAGACACATATGCCCAGTCCTGAATACATTCAAATATTGGATTTTACCATTCATTTCTCTGGCCATCTCTCACTTTTTGACAAAATTTTAAAATGGCAGAACTGAGGGATGACCTATATAAAGAGACAATTCTCTCAATTCTTTAATCCCTGTGTCCCTCTCCCCCTCTTCCCCCCATCATCCTTTTCCATTCAGCATCTCCATTAAAATCTGTTTTCTGATTTTAACTGTCCATTGCCACTTCCATGTAGTATTCACTACCCCATTATATCAAGATTCCATGCTATTGAATTATGGTACTATTTTTCAGCCTCCAATATATTTTTCCTTTATATAGATGTAAGTGTATGTCATATGGGTGAGGGAGAGGAGAGAAGGAGAGAGTGAATATCATTTACCATAGAAAGTTAACTGTCACCTAAATGTGATTGTCAGCATTCACTTGTATCTATCTAAAAGACAGAGGCAATTTGTTATTCTATGTATTCATAAGATTCCTTTGGGATGAATGTCATCATTAATGATATTGAGATGTGTCCTGTAAGACATATACTTAAAACTCAAATTTAACAAACTCAAGCAGGGGTAAGCAGGTTGTGCATATTGGGGGTACACTGATATCTTCCCAATCCACTTTGCACTTAAATTTGTCTGCCTCTACAGTGCAGTAGTAAAGTCCTACTCCTCTACCCTTAAAGTGAATACTTTTGTTTTAGAATAAAACACATTGTTCTGAAGACAAATGATACTGTGAAGAGTATTCTGGGTAGTGAAGTCAGCCTGAGAATCAGTGTACCTACTCCACATGTAGTTTGTTCTAAAGCAAGCATGCTAGTTTTGACAAGTATTTTCACCACCACACCAGCAGATTTACATTACATAGTGATTTCAGGTGCACTAGCTGGAGTAACCTGTTCAGTAATAAGAAGCAGTGGGGTTCCTTGAAAAACAGAAAAATGGCTTCAGGGTCACATGTGGTCTGCAGAACTAGGGATCTCTCTGACAACAAACAATGGGCAACAAGCTATGAAAAAGTATACTATTAGCTTGTAAATTTGCAATGATAATTGTAACTCTGTTTGCACCCTACACTGTTCTAGTGGTGGAAGGAGTCAGGATGAAATAATACTGGAAATAGCATCTGACATTTTAATGAGATTGCCATTAACTGTAGAAGATACGGGACAGACACCTGATGCTGAAGATGGAGTCACAGAGAAAATCACTTTTAGAAACTTCAAGTTGGGTCCCATTTGGGCTACACTTGTGAAAGCTGCAGAAGGTAAGAGTGCTCACATAATTTCAAGTTAGAATAAACATCATTGACAATAAAATAAAAGAAGAAAATAAAGCTTTCCAGAATGTTAGAAACCAACTTGCTAGTAGTTTTATGCTGTAAGTTTTGGCACTGAGATATGAGTTTAGTAATATAATTTGTGGTTTTGAACCATCACTAGAATAACTTAGAGCCAGAAGCCTAAGAACTACTGAGGCTCTCAAGGTAAATGGAGAGACATCATTGGCATCCACATGCTGTTACGTATGGATTCCATGCACAGTGGCACCTCCTGTGCAGCTTGAACAAGATGCAGATGTCCCTCAGATAGGGAACCTTACACACGTGTAAGACACCAACAAGATTCCAGTAATTGTCTCCCTTTTAGGTAAATACAACAATACATCAAACAGTTAGCAGTTTACTGCCCAGATCTCCAGCCTGATGCAACCTTCTGTGTTTGCCTAACAGCAGGATCAGCTCTGTTCTAATGTTTAAAATTTAGAGGATAACCTGTGGATTTTTGTTCCCTGTAGGTCCTGGTTCTTTTACCAGTTCAACTTTGTTAACTGTCTTGCAACAGGAGATAGACCAGTATAATAATTTACTGTCCATAATTATTCAGTCCTTACATACACTTCAGCAAGGTATCAAAGGTGATATAATTTTCACCACAGGACTAGAGGAACTTTATAATTGTATAATGAAAGCCAAAGTGCCTAAACTGTGGCAGGTAAGTGAAAGGTTTTTCACTTGACTTCTGTAGAATACAAAATACACTTATGTTTTTTCTTCTGAAGCTGGCAGATTAGATCTTATTGTTGCACCTGAAAAACCAGGACAAAGAAAAGAAAAATTTTAAGCTTTAGCTCTCAGAATTGCCAAGGTAATATAGCCAGCGACATGTCCATTGGCAAGTAACTGTAGGGGACAGTGGAGCTGGGATTCAGAAGCAGGGCTAAGGGTGGTATAAATGGCTTTTGGGGAGATGTACTCTCCAAAGGCCACTTTTTTTGAACTGTTGCCATAAATAAACAGCCACAAGGCCAAATAAGAGTCCCACAATGCCACATCTGGGAAATAGCACGGCAGATGTTACAGAGTTGTGAAAATTGACTCATTTTATTTATTGTGATTTCAGAAAATTCTTCTAATTACTTTTATAAGTTTTTCTGTACTAATTATGATGAATTAGAAGTATCTTCCAAGGATAAAGATGCCAATCATTTTTAGACAAACCATTCAGTTTCTCATTTGCCTGCTACTGAGTTAGAACCAAGGTCTGCCTTAAGTGCTATTAGAAGGCACATATTTGAGCACATTTGGAATTATTAAGAGATACTCAAGTTTAGAATTTTCTGTATGATCCACACCAAGCAATAGCTGTGCCAAGTATTTTGTGTTGGGAGACCTGAAATGAAATACAAATCCCCTTGCATGCTTGATTTTTTGTAAACTAATATTTTTTTTTATTGTTGGAGTAATTAACACTGATATACATATAAAAAATTATTCCAACAGTTAATACAAAACCAGTGCTCAACCCACAAATTTATTTTCCCAATAAATAAATTACTGCTTTTACCCTGCCGTCCCTCCAACTCCCACTCCCCAGGGAACAAAGTCAATTTAAATTTAATGAATTTAAATTTTGTAAACTAATATCTAAGTATAGCCTCAGCACTGTTGGACGCATTCTATAAAGCAGAAAACCTAAGAACTGACCAAGATGAAGATGACTGAGATATGATGTGTGGGCCATCTGGCTGCATCATCTGTTGCCACATTTTATTTGACTGCTTGTGCAGGTGTCCCCATTTCCCTCACTGCTCTATTGCTTCTGTTCTTGAAGCTAATCTACAACTACACACTAGGTTTACATGGGTGGGAGTGATATATACTAAACTCTTTAATGTTTTTATTTTTCTTTCAAACATGCAATTGTGTCTTATTTACTATTGCACAAAAGCAACATTCCTATAAATCATGCAAACCTCTGGGATCTTGGATTGATGACCTCATTATACAAGTGAATTTCTTTTCCATGTGGGCTAATCGAGTTATCACCTTTATGCAGTCAAGGTAAAATGCAAAATAACGTAATAACTTAAGTCCACCAACATATAAATATTAGTGTGTTAGTGTAGCAAGAGCATACATAAAATACCAAATATAATAAACTATTTCTGAATGGCAATGTTTGCAATACCTACTGTGGAAATCCAAATGAAAATTTTAGTCCAGCTGACATCTCCTATATAGCCAAATTCTTCTTTTGTATTTTGTATATAACTTTTTAAAGATAATTTTACAGTGGAACCTGAAACAAAGCATTGCAGTGTATGATTTATCTGTTCAGATTTTTAGCCACTATTCACGTGTTGGTCACCTACACCTGCCGATACCACTTTTGTGTGGAAAAGGTGCCATTCTGGTTGCATAAAAATGGGCATTCAAAGAATGAATTCAGTATTAGTATACATGATACCTGAATTTGTATTCTTTAGATTAGAAGAGCATTTCTCAGTCCTTCTGGAAATGACTGAGTAGACATGCCTTCGTACGTGACTGCAAGGACTCATGACAGTGCTGGTGCCCTCCCATTATTTTGAACCGCAGCTTTCAGTTTATGTTCACTAGCCATGTTAGCTGGATCTGATAGGATTTGAAGTCACAACACTACAGTGTGGGAAGGGCCCCATATTAAGAAAGTTCTGGCTTTGTAAAGGAAGCAAGATCTTAGCCAAGCTCACTATTGGCTTTTGCTTACACAAATATTTTTCTCTTCCTTTGATTCCTTTTCTTTTCTACCCAGTACATTCTAGATAGGCACTGTGCATTCCAAATACAGAGAATGAGAGCGTTGTTTTCCTTTTTTTTTTCATTGACATAATGCATCTCTCATAAAGGGCCATTTGATCACAGACTTCTGTAATCATGCCTCCACTTCCAGGCTGGGCAGGTGGGGAGTGAAACCCATGATGTTCTTTCAATTGTAGCACTGGCTTAATTCTTTGCCAGGACACTAGCACTGCTCTATACATTGGATTATATTCTGCATATAGTCATTTTCTCTCAATATGTTTGAAGTTGTGCCTTTAGCCAGTACAAATTATAATGATTTATTAATTACTGATTAATAGTAAAACATCCACTTGTTCAATGTTATGCTGTCTTCTTAAAAACTTTTTATTCTTAATGGCTTCCTGTGTTTTAATTAGTTTTCATGTTTCACTGTGTTTTAAATAGGTTTAATCATTTAGTGATGCTTCAGAGGCAAAATAGAACATTGCTTCAGATTGGTGAAGAAACTGACTTCTTCAGTGACAACTACAAGGGACACCCCAATTGCTTTTGGCTTCCAGGTTTCTTTTTTCCACATGGTAAATAATTTCATAGCAATTATTTAGTCGTGACCCATTTCTGCTTTAGTTATTCTTAATCTGTTTTATCACACTTGGCACAGCTGATGATTTTTCAACTTGTGTTTAAACATTATTGCTGTCATTCTAAATATGAGAGAGAAAACAAGCCCATCTAGAGAATTACGTAAGACTTCACATTGTTTACATATATCATAATATTTTGTGTAAATGCGTGGAAGTTCAATCTTTTGGTAGATGATATCCTCTGGGTTATATCCAGCATTATAGCACTGATGGAAGACATCAACCAGCTGAATGGGGAAAGACTTGTTTTCAGCAGCTTTTCTCACAGTCCCCTCCAAATGTGCTCCAGAGGGTTGAGGGATCCTTTGGATTGTGCTCAGTGGAACGAGGGCATGCTGAAAATTGCCCCTCTCAGTAGCATTGTAGCAACCATTGGATACATCCAAAAGAAATTAGTGGCACCATCCACATAAATTTTTGTACCCAATAGCTAAAGGACCAAGATGGAAGACAGAATCAGAAGTTGCTTTTTTCTAAACTGTCAGGTGGTCATTTTCTGGGTGGACACAGAATGATACAGAACATTCACTTTGCATGTAGGGAATTCCAGGCTCAATTCCCAGAAGTGATCTTACTCTGGCTAAGTAGTCTGATAACAAGTGTCTTCCCTACAACACAGGTTTGAACTCCACAGAAAGAAAAGGTGTGTTTGTACATATTTATGCTGGGATGTAGGAAATGCAGGAAATGACCAGCTAAGCTCCCCAAATTTCTTTTCTTTTTCTTTTGCATAAAGGTATGTTGGGACTGTTTCACATAGATTGGCGCATCATAGGTAGCTAATCCATGTGCTCTCTCTCTGAGCCACTGTCAGTCAAGAGTAGAACATAATTGGTTATTAGATGAACCAGTAATTTAATTCGTATGTTTATGCAAGCTTGTACATATGTTGTGATCCATGAGATCAGTAATTCTCCTAGTGCTTCAAGATGTACTCAAGCCAAGACACTATAGTTACAAGCCAGAGCAGAGAATTAGGCAGCCTTCCAAATGTTGTTGGGCTGCAACTCTCAGCAGCCCTAGCCAACATGGTGAGGATTATGGAAGTTGCAATCCAGTAATATCTAGATGGTCCCATGATTGCTACCCCTGCTGTAAGGGACATGGGAGGACTTATAATTTTTGATAATTTGATGCTTAATAACTAGATGGCTAACATAATGGCAAATGTTGCCAAACATGGAAATTGTCCTTTTTTTGTTCCTTGCAGAAATTAAACAGATTGCCACATAATTAAAGACCAGATTTATTTACATTCTCAAAGGTTTTGGTTTGTAAACCACCTGAGAATGGAGGACCCAGTACCAATCCCCTTGATAGTTCTGTAACTACTGTTCCATCACATGCTGCTCACTGCAATGTGGGTTCTGTTCCTGCAGGATTTCTTACTGCGGTTCTTCAGAATTATGCTCGGCAGAATGAAATACCTGTTGATTCTCTTACTTTTGTCCACAAAGTTCTGCCATTCATTCCAGATGAGGAACAAAATCTCAGAAGCTTCAAGAGAAAAGAAACCATATTAAACAAAGCTTTTAGGGTAAGGAAGACTCCAGTTCAGATGTTCACTCATGAGTTCCCTGGATATCTTTAGGCCAGGATGGCCAACATCAAAAGTCTAAGGATAATTTTTATTCCTTCCTGGGAATTTGTGAGGCAGTCACTCCTGGCTTTAATGAAGGGTATTTTGAGGTCAAAAATTATATGTAGAGGATAAATTGCCCCACCACTCTGGAAGCTCAGTGAACACAATCTGCTATTTTGGAGACTAAATATTTGCAGATGGGGAAGATACAGTTTGAGGTGATCAATGAGACCCTTGAGGGCTCATTGGAGAAGCTGGGGTGCTACTATCTCTTTTTCATAGCTTCAACCTCTCATCTTCCACCCCATGACTGAAAAACAAGTAATTGGGTTTTGTACAGGATATCAGCAACTAATGTATGTCAGCTCCTTTGACCATGTAGGAAAAATGTCATGTAAATATTTGAGACACATTTCTGAAACAACGTGCATTAAGATGCACTAAACAGAATTCAATTTCTGTTATTGAGCAAGCATTTGCTTCTGTCACTGAGCAAGCATTTTTTATTTAAGCATATTTTAGCATGGAGTGCCACATGGTTCTGTCCTGGGCCCAGTGCTGTTCAACATCTTTATAAATGACTTGGATAATAGAATAGAGGGTATTCTCATCAAATGCGCAGATGACACCACATTAGGAGAGGTAGCTAATACCCCAGAGGACAGGATCTGAATTCAAAATCGCATCCTTAAATGTAATGTATACCATCATTTGCTATGCTACGTTGTACATTGGACAAACAGGACAGCCTCTATACAAGACTGTACAAGACTGTACGAGAACATTTCAACCTTCATGATCATACAGGCGAGTATTTACAGGTCATGGTCCTTGAACAAGGAAATTACAAAGGAAGACTAAAAAGAGAAACAACTGAACTGAATTATACTCACAAATTATATTCACAAATTCCAATCCATTAGCAAAGGTGTGAACAAAGACAGTAAGTTCATGGCACACTGCATATATTAATGGTATAGTCCTCACTACTGCAGCTATTACAAAAGGAATGTTTTCAGACAGTTTTGAATCTGTAAGCAGATTTATTGCTCTCATACATCAGTGTTAACTGATCACTTGAAAGATCTGAAAGGTTTGTATCACCTCACCCAGCCCTTTGAAAATCAAGGGCAGGGGCCATGATTAAAATGTAATGGGTTTACGTTCTAATTAATTCCAGTCAACTGTATGAATTTACTCTATACTTGAAGCTTTAAGGCCACTCAGTACTGCATCCACAGAAGTGGATTTATATACACAAAAGCGCATGCTAAAATAAAAACCAGTTAGTCTTAAAGGTGTTGGCACATTTCTTTTTTTCTACCCTTTCATCCTCCTTTTTATTTTGTAAGAGAGTAACACAACTGCTTCTTTGAAAATTGCCTGAGGCTACAGCTCCGTACAACCAGTGTTTGAATCCCCACTCAGCCATGGAAATCAACTGAGAGGCAAATCATTCTATCAGCCTCAGATGAAAACAAAGGCAAAACCCCTCTGAACAAATCTTGCCAAGAAAACCCTGTGATAGGTTCACCTTGTTGTTATTAATTGCCGTCAAGTCAACCTTGACTTATGGCAACTCTATAAATGAGAGACATCCAAGTCACCCTGTCATCAGCTACCCTGCTCAGGTCTTGCAGATTTAGAGATGTGTCTTCCTTGATTGCGTCTGTCCAACTGTAATGTGGTCTTCTTCTTTTCCTGCTGACTTCTACCTTACCAAGCATTATAGTCTTTTCTAGTAAGTCATGTCTTCTCATGGTATGGCCAAAATATGACACCTTCATAGAATCATAGAATCATAGAGTTGGAAGAAACCACAGGGGCCATCAAGTCCAACCCCCTGCAATGCAGGAACACCCATCAAAGCATTCCAAACAGATGGCCATCCAGCCTCTGCTTAAAAACCTCCAAGGAAGGAGACTCTACCACACTCCTCTTGGCTTCTAGGGAAAGTTTGAGCTTGATTTGCTCTAGGACCCATTCATTTGTCTTTTTAGCAGTCCACAGTATCCATAGAACTCTTCCTCAGCACCATATTTTGAATGAGTTGATGTTCTATTTGTTTTCTTCACTGCCCAGCTTTTACAACTATACATAGAAATTGGAAATACAGTGGCATTGACAATCCTAAACTTAATATTCAGTGATACATCTTTGCACTTCAGGATCTTGTCTAGTTATTTCACACCTGCCTTTCCAAATCTTAGCCTTCTGATTTCTTGACTGCACAGACATATCTTGGGTGAGGCAACTGGGGCATGTGCCCAGGCATCTGTCAAGTGGGCACAAAAAGACCCCCCCATCTGGCCCCGCTGCTCACAGCTCACCACTTGGCCTGCCTGCTGCTCACCTCACCCCCACTTGCCCCTCCCCTGCCCACCCCTGTTGCCATTCAAGTCATTCAGGGTTCTGACTCTATTTCTGTCACCTCTTGCTTTTTGCTTCTCGTCTGTTCTTAACTGCTTGAAGAGTTTCATTTGTTCATTCAATGTCATTCATTGAGGCTTCTCTGTCTTTTTAGCCACAGATAGTGTCTTTTTGCATTCCTTCCTGACAAAGTCCCTGACTTAATCCAGAATTCTTCTCCCTTCTGGTCAATTAAGTCATCTTAATAGTGAAGATCTGTTTTTCACATTATCTTTAAATTCTATGAGGATGTTCTTCAGGTTGTATTTTGGCATTATGGTTGGTATAGTGTTCTTCTTTAGCTTTATTGTAACTTTTGTAATTAGTACTTCATTATCTATGCCACAATCTACTCTTGGTCTTATTTTTGCAGGGAGAATGGAGCTTCTCCATCTTTTGCTTCCAATTATGTAGTCTATTTGATTTCTGTATTGGCCATCAGGTGATGTCCATGTCTACAGCCCTTTCTTGAGTTTCAATGAATAAACTGTTGACCTCACAAAATTCAGTCAGTCTCCTGTTTCATTTCTTGATCCAAGGTCAAATTTTCCTTAAGTCTTTTACCGTTTTTCCTACTTTTGCTTCCCAATCACCTATGATTAACAAGAAGTCCTGTTTTGGCGTGTGATCAATTTCCTCCTGGACTCCTGCATGGAATCTTTCAATTTCTTCATCTTCTGCCTCTATAGTTAGAGCACAAACTTGAATTAGGATTATACTGATGGATTTTCCATGAAGACTTATTGACGTGATTCAGTCACACTTGCATTGTATCCTTTGACTGCTTTCACTATAGCTCTCCTACTATAAATGCCACTCCATTTCTGTTTTGATTTTCATTTCTTCAGTAAAACAATGCATGGTTATCAGACGCAAAATGTCCCATTCCTTTCCACTTTAGCTCAACCTAAGTATTGCAATGTTGATATGTTCCATTCCCTGTTTTACTGTCCCTAGCTTCCTCTGATTTATGCTTCTCACATTGCATGTTCCCATAATGTGTTGAGTAACTTCAGACTTTCCTTTCACCTCTGAGCACATCAACAGCTGAATGTCCTTTTGGCTTGAGTCCAATTGCATTGTTAGCCACAATGCTATTCAAAATTATCCTCTGCTCTTCCCCAATAGCCTGTTGAGCACCATTTGGGAGTCTCATCTTCTGGCATTATCTCTTGTTTCATTTTGGATTGTCTCATCTTAGAGTTTTCATGATAAAATACATTCAAAAGGGGTTTACTGTGCCCTTCTCTGCAAAATACCAATAAGTATGGTGCCACTGCTGTTATCTCTGAGATCCTCCACCAGCGTCACCCTTCCTCTACTGCCGCTGCCCAGAGCTATTTGGTACATTTAGTTTGGCTCCTCAGCAAAAGCCTATCTGACTTGGCAGATTTGCAGCTTTGCTGCCCTCAGCGTAGTCTCTTGTCTCATAGGAGCATGCAATTCCACTACCACAGAAAGGTAGTGCCATTAGTGGGAGGTTCACCTTAGGGTTACTATAAGTCAGAAATTAGTTGAAGGTACACAACAACAAGAAATAAATAAGACTTCATCTATAGAAAAGTTTAGGGTTGTCTGCCATTAAGTAACTACAGATGGTACTGCAGGCCTAAAAAAAGTTAATTAAGTTAATTTACTAAACAAAAACAAATTAACACTGGAGTGCATACCTGTAGGGAACCCTTAGTGTACATACCAAGTTTCACTGGCGTTGAGCTACAGCAGATGCAGTGGCAGACATAGAAGCAGACACACACACACACACACACACACACACACACACAGAGAGAGAGAGAGAGAGAAGGAGAGAGATTCTGTTGGATGCTAGCAGAGTAACTGTCCTAGTCTAATGTAAGGTAGCAGCTTGCTTGAAACAAAAGTCTAGGAACCAGAAGCCGTTAGATAAACAAAAGCTAGGAATGCACTGATAAGCCCTGCCAGGTTCTCGCTGCTTCAAGGTCTCTTGCATGAGGGAGGGGGAAGGATGGGAATGTTATGCACTAGCTTTTGCTTTTGAACTTTAGTGCTCTCACTGAAGTCTTGTATGATGTATCACACTCCAAATAAATAGTGTTTATGCACTGTACTATTTGCTTGTGTGAATTCAGTTCCTGACAGTGAGGTACAACACTGTTCATTGACACCAAGGCACATCTATATTGTCAGTTGGTGGCCAGAAATGGAAGACTCTGGAGTACTATCCAGCTGCAGGTTTCCATCTGTGAGAAAGAAAGAACCATTGCTCTTCCAAGTCTGCAGCAAGTACACTAGAGGCCTGAGAGACCAATGACTCTGCCTTTCACCCAGATGCAAAGCTGTAGTTGGAAGATGTCTGGGATATCGGTATATGTTACTGACATCCATTGGTATGGATGGCTCTTGTCTTTATATATATATACATATATACACACACACATACATAGAAAAACTTATCATATATCATATCATATAATATCGTATCATCTCATAGCAGAATATCATATGGCCTTTATCTGTCACTTTTATTGGTTTTGCAGGAACCTTCTCCATGTGAAACTGGAATTAGAATTTTTGGTTTATACATAGATGGTGCATGCTGGAGTCCTATTACAGCTTCATTGGAAGAGCCTGACCTTCATGAGAGATTTTATGCACTACCAGACATACTTTTTTTACCACAAGAGGTACTTGTTAAATTCATGTTTCATATTTTAATGAGAACTCAGGACATATAGCAATAATGCTAATTATGTAAACCCTATAAGCAAGTAGTTAAGTGCTAATCCTGAAATGAAAAATTGAGCTGTTTATTATATTAATTTGCTGTCTTATGCATTAGGCTCTCCTTCACCTTACTCAGATACAAATAAAGGTTAGAAGTCATGTTGCTGTCATAAATGTCATGACAGTTGCAAATACTTCCATATAAATGATATTTATGTATAAGAATCATAAATGAACACTACAAAATTTGTCATTCTGGGAGGGTCAGGCAATTTGAAGATTTTAACCAATCAATGCAAAATTTAATTTAAATGGCAAAGTGTTTACATATGAAATAAGAGGGATCTGAAACAAAATATTGCTGGGATTGCTCCGGAATGAATTAAAAATACTTCTACCTCTGCCCCAGCTTTTCTTCTCCTGCACAAAACCTTGTTATACTTCAGCAATATATACTTTGCTTGCTGTTACCTCCCCCTTTGTGCATGGGCAATTTCATTTTGGCTGCTTAAGGGTCAGCATTCAGTTGTGTTCAATTCCTTCTATTCCATTCATAGCAGGAATCACAGTTCTTCTTTGTGGTCTCTGTGACTCATACACATGGGTCAGTCTGAGGATGTGTAGTGCCATCTTTAGAATCTTCTCAAGCTAAGCTGTCCTTTTGGCAAGAAACTCTCCTCCCTCCACTGAATATACTCCAGTATGCCTCCTGCTCAAATTCCTCAGTTCTTTTTTGTTCACCACAAAAGCAGCCTTATTAGGAACTTGCTCTTTGGAGTTCCCAACAATGGTCTAACACCTGTTATTAGCCCTTATTAGAGTAGATCCCTTATTAGGGTAGAATCAATGTTGACTCACCATTCAGCAACTGGTTAAATGAGTGTAGCCTAGTTGGGAATGACTTACAGGATGCCAGCCAATATATGAGTTAACAATCATCATTTCTTAATGTCTGTTTGGTTTTCTCATACTGTATCTTCTACTTCCCTCTCTCTTCTTTCTGTTTCTTGGGAGTGTCTAAAGATTTTTTTTCTCTAGACGTTATAGGTTTATGCCCTGTAAAGACTTCTTCAAAAAGTGTTTTGGGTTTGATCAACAGCTTCCCCAACTCAGTGGCCATTCCTGGTGTCTTCTGTGTCTGTCCTATAGTAGACAAGCACTAGTAATATTGAACCAAATTAAACTAAAAACCACCAAATTGTGCGACTGGGAGAGTGCCATAGACACCTACCATCTTTCCACTGCTATATTTGGCTTTGCTTCCAGACTACCCCCATTACTAAACTAAGTTCTGCTAGATTGGAACCCTTGATATTAGATTCCACTTCAGCCACTCAAGTATCAACCTTGAAGCTGAAGCCAATCATTTAAGTCTAGCTCAAGGTACAAATCAGTTCAATTCCACTTTCTTTGTTATTGAAATCAGTAACTATTACATTGATAGAAGTACACAGACTCACTTCAACTCACTGATACTGATGAAATTCCTCCCGTTAAAAGAAATAGAGAAAATCTCCTATATGTGATCCACCAGCTTAAGAAACCTTAAGCTTGCAGAGAGCCCTATTCGATGATAGACCTGACATTGTCTAGCCAGTCAGTAACCACTGTGCCACAGAGATCCTAGGAGTTGGTATCAACAACTGTATCTGATATAGACTACTCAATTTGCCTGTTCTGATCATAGAGTTTGGGAACAGCTTATGGCAGATGATACCTTGCCTGATAATATCCAGTGTTTAGGTTCATTTGAAGGAGGTCACTTAGCAGGACACTTTTCAGTATATATTCATGACTCTTCAGATTAGACAAATCTTCATAGCCATTGGTTTCAACTGTCAGAGTCCATCGGCATTGTTCTTCTCCATTCTGTAGGCAGCAACAGTGATTATGGTCAAGATCACTTCTAAGATTATCTGTTTTGGCAGTAGGTTCCTGGGAGCAGTCACTTACATCTGCATTCAGCTACAGCTACATATTCCAGATTGTCTGCTAGAAGACATTTCTCTGGATAGACAAGAGGAACAATCCACATACTCAGGTTTTCCCCATGTATCAACTGGCCAGGCAGGAGTCTAAAATTCTTTCTACTGTTGTATCAATTGACTTTTTTCCTTTCACCAACACTTTTTTTCTCTTTGATTTTGTTTCCTGCCTTGCCAGGTGGTCATGTTTTTCTCCCTTCACTAGTCAAACCAACATAAAATCAATTTCTAAATAATGAAGGGAAATTTAAAAAAGAAAAGAATGGCTGAGGAAGAGGTAAGCAAAGGAGACAGTAGTTTCATACCTAAGAAAAAGAAAAAAAAAGTGGCTTTAAACAAAATGATGAGTAACCCCAGCTCACTGACTGCTTCCCAGCAAATTGTTAGTGTGGAGAAAAACTGTATGCCAACTAGCATGGCACTGGTAATAAGGAAGATGGAATGTAAAAAAAAATGATAACCTTTGGTGATATTGAAGCAGAAAGCACAGTAGTGATTCCACCACCACCAAAAAAGAAAGAGAAAGAGGGGGCAACATGGGGCAAGTGAAACAAAAAAGGTAGAAAAACCCCAAACCACTAAAATTAAAACAAAAAGTAAAAAACTTGAGATTCCATCGTGTATGCATGCTGAAAATAAAAGGCTGGGTCAGCAGAAATCGACAGCAGTCACTCCAGGCTGCCATGTTGAAAGCAGAAATTAATCTCCTAGGGCAAAACTTATGCTGTGCTAGTGTAAAGGTGACTGGGAGAGAGAAAATTTCTATCGCGCAAGTTCATCAGATAATTGAGATTTCAAATCATCAAGAAGGGAGGGAATTAGAATCACTCTCACTCTCTTGTGCTCAGCCTTGAATAACAGAATGTTTAAAAACAATGATATTCAGCGCTCAGCAACAGCAGCAGCAGAAGGCAGCAATGGCACAAGCAGCCCAGGGCGTTGAACAACTGCAGCAATCAGTTCACTTGGAACCACAGTATGCTAACACATCCAATCCCGATATACAGTCAATTCCTTTGCAGACCCAATAGGCTGATACTAATGAGTTGCAATCATTGACAAAGGAAGCAATAAATAAAGAAGTAAATTAATTATTAAATCAGCACAATGAAAATCAATTTAATGTGATATGATAGATCAAACTTCCAGCACAAATACAATGCTAATGAATTATTTAATGCAGATGAATTTACAAAACATGATTCAACCACAAAATTTGTTAACAATTAATTTATTGAAAAATCAGATGAAAACTGATTGATGCATCAACAATAAATAAAGAAGTTCTGAAATATCAGAGTGCTTCAAATGTTGGAGTGCATAAAGTAGTCAACTTTAGCACAGTTTCACAAAGTTTCAAGAATACATAAAAAAGATGATTCTATGAGAAGAAATGTACAAGAAAGTCTAAACATCTATGTGAGCAAGAAGAATCAGAATTTAAAAATGAAAATGAAGAAGAGAAAAAACAACAATATGTAGAGTAGTGAAAAGGAGGACTCATCAGATTCTGATTCAGATAGGGAAAATGTATCAGACTGTTTTTGGTGGGAGAGTTTAGGAGCTTGATGAAAAGAATCATGCAAACATTGGCTTTGGAAATGGGTAGGAGTAAAGATCAGGCTGATAGAGATGAGGGAAAGATTAATTTGGAGTGGCATCAGTGTTAAAGAAACCAATGTCAAAATTAGCAGAAAGTCCATGACCACGTATTTTTAAGGAGGTAGTGGAATTGAGATGGGAACCCTCCTTGAACACAAAAAGATTAATGTCTTTTGCTCAGAGGCTGTATATGTTTTTAAAAAAAGGATGTGGAATTTCTTAAAGTGCCACTTATGAACGCCCCTACTAGAGCCCTTATTTTGGGAAGAATTGCCCCAAAGGAGAGTGACATGGTTTTGAAGGAAATAGATGAATGTACGACAGAATCAGCACTGAAGAACGGGCATGAAGCCTCAGCGTTAGTGAGCAGAAGCTCAGCAGCAGTTTCAATGCTTGCTAGGGCAGCTGTCCTCTGGTTACAGAACATATTAGACAGTCAAGATATCAGCAGATGTACTACTAATAAAGCCCTTGGCAGAGTTCAAGGAGTTCTAAAGTATATGGCAGATGTAGGACATGATTTGGTAGCATACTCAGCCAGAAGTATTATGGCTACCACAATTAGCACAAGGATCACTTTGGTTGCACCAGTGGGAAACAGATCAAAAACCCATAAATAACTTAACATGCATGCCATTTAAAGAAGGTCTGCTGTTTGGAGATAAAGCATTGGGGGAAAGTTCTTATAGAGGATAAGGATAAGAAGCAAGTGACACCAACATTTCTGAGAAAAAGAACTGAGAGAAAACCACTTTAAGGGAGTTTTCCTTCCTTTCAAGGTTCAAGATCATAAGTCAGTCAGACAACAACATTAACAGATGGCAGTGGAATCATAATAGGCCTCAGTTTAAAAGACACAGATTCTGACAAATGAGAAGGGGAACATGTCAGGTAGCCCTCCATATTGTAGTTATGCAACATGTAGTAGGAGTTAAGTAGCAGCTTGCTTGTAACAAAGTATGAGAACCAGAGACCATTAGATAAACAAAGCTAGGAACGTAGAGATAAGCGCTACCAGGCTAAATCAGAATTCCAAGGTCTCTTGCGGGTGGGATGAGAAATTCTTTGCCTTTTATGTTTTGAATTTTGCTAATTGCCTCCAGTTCACTCAGTCAGGAATTGAATTTATACACACAAATGTAACAGTGCATAAACACTATTTATTAGGAGCGTGATACATAGTACGGGACATCAGTGAGTGAAGTGAGTGATATCAATGTGAAGAAACCAAAGTCAAAATCACTAGATACTCCGCTGCCAGATATGTTAGAGGTAATGGAATTGGAATAGGAAACTCCCTTAAATACAAAAAGGTTAATGTCTTTCTCTCAGAGGCTATATGTGTTACAGAAAATCAAAATCCAACCAAAAATAATAGTGACTGCAGATGCCATTCTGTTGGGTTGGGGAGCTAATTGTCAAGTCCACTCTGTCTAGAGTTTATGGTCTCAGACCGAAGACACAATCTAAATTTGCTGGAGTTAAAAGCTGTGAGGCTGCACTTCTGAGATTTGCAAAAATACTAAGGGGCAAATATGTATAGGGTTATACAGACAACCAAACAGTAAAGTCATATATTTGCAATCAAAGGAATGTTCAGTCAAAACCATTAAGAGTCCAACTAAATTTTATAGTGGGCAGAGAAAACCCTGGAATCTTCGAGAACAGTATATCTGAAAGGTTCCCTGAATGTGCAGGTTGATGATTTGAGCAGGCACATGATTCATCAAGGGGAATGAACGAGGAAGTTTGCTTAAATGACTACTTAGGACTTATTTTGGCTAGTTACATAAGATCCCCTATCTTCCTCCTCTTCAAATTCAGTACTTCTTCCCTGGTCTTTCTCCTTCTCACCACTGAGAGGAATATGCAGCATTGCTCTGTATTGATCTCTGCTCCCAAATGCACAATCTTTTGGCAAAGAGACTAAGTTGACCCTTTTTGAAATTGATGAGAAAACCAAAATCCTGAAGGCAATACAGTGTTAATGAGATCCCTCTGCACCTTCATTTTGCACCTCACTCTCAGCAATATGTCATTTAAGTAGGGAAACAATTATATTCCTCTCTTAGATGAGCTATTACTGGAACTAATACTTTTGTAGGTCCTGAATTGGTAATGGCTACTTCTGAAGTTGGACCTCAGAAACTTCTTGCAACTTTTGCTCATTGGCACATGCAAATATGCTTCTTTTAAATTTATGGAGATTAAAAAGTAATTTACCATATTTGCCAGCGTATAAGATGCACCAGCATATAAGACACACCCTATTTATACACCGGCAAATACTGTTTACTGGTATATAAGCTACTTTGGTGTATAGGGTGCACCCCATTTTCAAACAGTATTTTTCAGGAAAAAAAGTGAGTCTTATACGTCAGCAAATAGGGTAACTCCAAGTTCTCCAAAACTCTTTACAGAGTCTCATCTTGAATTTTTTTTTGTAATACACATAGCCATTTAGGAACTTTAGGTTTAGCACAGAATGAGTTCACTGTGGTTGGGAACCATGAAGAATATAGACTAAATTCCTTGGAACTTTTGTTTCCAAGGAACTTGAATCTATTGCCTCTATGCCTAATAAATGTTGAATTTCCTCATGCACTATTTTTCTCCTGCTGTGGTTTCTTGGTGCTGGTGAAGGAAGGCTTCTTCTCAGCTTCTTTGAGAAAGCAATCCAATAACCTTTTCTGAACTATTTGGAGTAGCCTTTGGGGTTATGCGCTCCCAAAGATGGCTGAAATAAATCAACCTTCTCTCCACTGGAAGTCTCCTAAAGTCAATACTGCTGGTTCCCAGGTCTAGCTGATTGGCTTCTTATTTTGCTTGTTGGTTTTCCTAGTTAAACTGAAACCTATTCCTGTTCCACTGCTTGTCTGTATCCTGCATTCTTTTTGTCTCTGGAAAACTCTCCTTCCTTGAAAGGAATAATTTTTGCCTCTGAAATACCTTCTACTTTCTGTGAAATGATGAAAGTAACTGCCTTTTATCCTCTCCTTCTAGCAAAAATTTCTGTTCTGCCAATTCTCCAAAAAGTAATTTTCCTTGGAATGGTAAATTTGCCAGGTTTGCCTTAGACTTAGCATCTGCTTCCCAGTGTTTCAACCATAGGGTCCTCCACCTATCATGAGCCAGCCACAAATAGTGCAGCAGCATAACTGCATCAGCAATATATTGCAAAATCTATTCTAATTTAGCCAATACCTTCTGAATTGTTTAAGCAGAAAAATCTTATAACCCAAGTACCTCTTGAATCCAAAGGATTGCTGCTCTCGCAAATGTGGCACTTGCCATTGGGGTCCTAATAGATACCACTGATGCCTCTTTAAAGCTGAATTGCTCCTTCCCAAGGGACAATAGCATTAGAGACCAGTGCTGATACCAGGCCATCAACCAATGGGATTGATAGTTTCTCCATAGTCTTTTTATCAAATATGTATAGGTTTTTACTGTAACTTATAAATCTCTTTGAAACACTTATGGCTTGCCCACTTATGGCTCCTAATTCTGTAAAAATTTTCAGCACTGGACTCACTACCAGGTTGGAGGCCGTTCTTTTTAACAATGATGCTACTGAGCTATACTTTTTATTTTGCAATTTATCCTGATGTGACTTCTCCATCCTTAATGTCAATAAGACTTTTTTAAAGCACTTAAATTTAACTGCATCAAATCTCTGCCGTGTGTCTGTACTTGTAATGATTGGTGTCAGCTTTCCTACCTCCAACTCCTTCCTTCCAGGAGGAATATTCTTGAATTTCAAGATGGTGACTGGAAGTAGCTAAGGTTGCAGAGAGCATGTAACTCCCACGCTACAAAAGCTCCACTGGCTACCTGTTCGTTTCTGGGCACAATTCAAAGTGCTGGTTATCACTATAAAGCTCTAAACAGCTTAGGTCCAGGCTATCCAAAAGACCGTATCACTAGAACCTAAGATCTGCTGGAGAAGGCATTCGCTCTGTCCCACCACCATCCCAGAGTCACCTGGTGAGAAGACGGGAGAGATAGCCTTCTCAGTGGCTGCTCCCACCCTATCAAACACTCCTCCACAGGAGGCTAGGAATGCCCCCTTCCTGCTCTTTTTTTCACTGGCAGGAAAAAAAAACTTTTGGCTTTTTAAGCAGGCTTTTACATAAGCGAGGTAGCTTTATTTATTGACTTGTTGTAATTGGAATATCATTTTAAGTGTTTTTATGATTTTTATATCCTTTTAATGTTTTTAATGTATTTAATGTGTTTAACATTTTTAATGTGTTTTTTAGTGTACTTATTGTTGGAAGCTGCATTGGGTCCTAATTCTGGGAGAAAGGTGGCCTACAAGTGCCCAAACTTATCACTCCACTCTTCTTCACTTGCTGGCAGAGCACCACTAAGCCCTTGGCTTTGTCCTTTCTTTTCCAGCTTTAACTTTCTTGGCCAGCATATTTTTGATCTTACCATTGATGGCCCTCTGCTCATGGCAGAGGGAATCTCCACTCCGTTGGCACTGCTAGCCTCATCAACAGTCAACTTATCCAGAGACTACAGAACTGCAGCTTTCTGAGCATAATTTACACAATTTTTATCTTCCAGTTTTTGTTTAGTTTCTTTTTTTTTTGGCTTGCAAGGCATGGACCTCCTCTCCACCGTGCTCACATGGCTTGCCCTAATTATTGAATTATGAGTCTAGTTAAGTATCCTGAGGGGTTAATTTCAACCAACTAGCAAGGCAGGAGAATAAATACTGAGGAAAAGACAGCTGAACAGCTCAGAACATCTCCTGGCTTTGTCTAGCTGGCACGAGGGGATAAACTTGTGGATTGCTCCTTTAGCCTTCCTGAGAATGGGTAGGTGTAGAAACAGTATCTGTACGCTTAATTTTGCTTAATAATGCTTAGACTTTTTTCTATGCATTTGTTATTGTGATTCTGAATGTTAGTTCGGGGAGAAAGGCAGACTAGTAATCAAATGAAATAGAGTAAAACTTCTTCTTTTTAAAAAAATATAGATGGAATTTAACTCAGAATGCCATTCTGAAAAGGAGGAAGCAACCTTGCTACTGTATGAGTGCCCATTGTACAGAACACCTCAAAGATCTGGAGTGCTATCTTCTACAGGTGTATCAACTAATTTTGTAACAGCAGTCAATTTACCAACTCTGATTGCTCCCAGTCATTGGATAACAAGAGGAGTTGCTCTGTTATGCCAACTAGATGATTGAGAACCTCCACTCTCCAGAAAGATGATGATGGTGGTAAATCCCCTCTGAAATATTCCACTTACGTTGTGCGCAACAATAGTTTTAAGTTTGATGTTCAAGAATAAATATTATCTTCTGTAAACAGTATGTGTAAACTTATTATATTGTGATTTTCTTTATCTCGTTACTGATCTTTACTTTTACTCCAGACCAGGGCTAGGTGCAGGACATAAAACTATTCACACTTTAAGCCACAGGTAGGCAATGTGCAGCCCTCCAAATATTGAAGAATGACAGATCTAAACATGCCTTTGACTCCTGTTCGAAGGCTGGTGGGAATGGCAGCCCAACATCTTCAGATGTTGAAAGAATTACTTTCCTCACCCATGTGTTAAACAGTTCCTAAAGGGAGCAGTGCTGCTTAACCGTTATTAATACATTCTTATCCTTCAAACAGCCCATTTAGATTATTATTAACATGCTCTACAAGGGGCTGCCTTTAAAGTAGGGGATGTCAAACTCAATTTCATCTTGGGCTGCATCAGCATTAAAGGGCCAGTTGTATCTGTAAGATGATATAAATGTATCTGCTCTTTTTATCACATTAAATAATTGCCTCTGCATCCAGTTATTACTGGTTTTTAGTAATAATTAGCTCTGAAATTAGAGGTCTAGGAAAAATAAATGGCAAGCAGCTATTAAAGTGTACAACTATTGTACAATTTATTGAAAAATTAGTTTTGAATCAGAAAGGTTTTTTTTAAATAATAACAGGTTGCTTACCTATAACTGTGGTTCTTCGAGTGGTCATCTGTGCCCTCATACATTAGGAGCTTTTACGTCTGCGCGGTAGCGTTCGGAAGATTCTAGAGCTCGTTAGCTTGGCGGGAACTCCTCCCCCATGCTGGTATTGCGCGTGCTCAGCCCGCTGAGCAACGGTCTCTCCTCAGTTCTGGTCCGCCGAGCAGAATGGGACCTGGAAAAGAGGGCAAGGTTGGGGGGAGTATGAGGGCACAGATGACCACTCGAAGAATCACAGTTACAGGTAAGCAACCTGTTCTTCTTCTTCATGGTCTCTGTGCCTCATACATTAGGAGACTGTGTAGCTTACCGGAAGGATGGTGGGTCAGGTCCCAGGTCCTATAGAACAGAAGCCAGCACAGCACGTCCAAATCGAGCATCCGTCTGGGACCGGCAGTCCAGCCTGTAGTGGTGCACGAAGGTCAATGGCTGGGACCAGGTCGCCACATGGCAGAGTTCCTGCAGATCAACTCCTCACAGGAGGGCAGCAGATGTCACCACGGCTCTTGTGGAATGAGCCCAAAGAAGGTCTGGTGGAGGCTTCTTGGCAAACTCATATGCCAGGTGTATCGTCTGGGCCACCCACTTGGAAAAACGCTGGGTGGACACCTTGTGGCCTCTTCGGCGCCTGCCATAGCACACAAACAGGTGCGGAGTTTGTCTATAAGAGGCAGTCCTGTCCTTATAGAATGCCAGGGCCCAACGGACATCCAAGGAGTGAAGGGAGCGCTCCAGAGGTGTAGTCAGGTCCGGGTAGAAGGTGGGCAGGATGATGTCCTGGCTCAGATGGAAGCTGGACACCCCCTTCGGCAGGAAAGAGATGTCAGGCCGAAGGACCACTCTGTCTCTGTGGAAGACGAGGTATGGCTCGTCAGCCCGAAGTGCTGTCAGCTCTCCCGCCTGCCTGGCAGAGGTGACAGCCACTAGGAAAGCAGTCTTCATGGCGAGCAGCCTGTCATCTGCTGTTGCCATCGGCTCAAAGGGCAGCCTCGTCAGCTGCGACAGCACCAGCGATAGCAAACATGGCAGTAGCAGCGGCGATACTGCCAGGTAGAGGTGCTGCAGGCCCTTCAAGAACTGCTTGACAGTACCATCCCTGAAGAGAGCACCCATGGGATCGTGGCAGTTGGTATGCCACGATTGCTGCGAGGTACACCTTCAGCGATGGGAAGGCCAGACCTTGCTGTCGGAGGTGCAAGAGGAAGTGGAGCACGGTACGCAGATTGACAGGGGATACCGGCTCTCGACGTTCCTCAGCAAAAGCAACAAAGTGCCGCCACTTGTAGTGGTAGTTGCGGTGAGTCGACTCCTTCCTGGCTGCGGTTAAGATGTTCCCGAAGACAGGGTCATCTACGGCAATATCCTCCAGGCATGGAGGGCCAAGAGCGGCAGGTCCGGGTGCAGCATGAGACCGTTGGAGTGGGAGAGGAGATCTGGTACTGTTGGGAGCCGGAGGATCCGTCCCCGGGCGGCCTGGAACAGGGGCCCGAATCAGTGCTGCCTCAGCTGGAACGCGTCACCGATGGAGTGGCGATTGCGGCCGGCCCATCGAGTACCGACGGCACTTCGTGTTCTCGCTAGTGGCGAAGAGGTTGATGGTCGGCTCGCCCCATCGGTCTTGGAGCATCTGGAAAGCCTCACTGGACAGGGACCACTCGTGGTGGGATGAGGTGTCCCTGCTGAGGGCGTCCATTGTGGTGTTCTCCTGCCCCACCAGGTGAACTGCCACCGGATGGATCCGTAGCGAAGACGCACCAGTCCCAGAGGTCGAGGACGATGTTGAGGAGAGTGGTGGAGTGAGTCCCTCCCTGTCTGTTCACGTAGCAGACTGCCATCGTGTTGTCGGTGAGGATCAACACTGTGTGGCCCGTGACGAGGTGACGAAACACCCGCAGAGCTTTCGAGATGGCCAGCGGCTTGAGAGCGTTGATGTGAAGAGCAGTCTCATGTCCGATCCATCGACTGCGGACCCTGAGGCCGCCGGAGTGTGCTCCCCAGCCGAAGAGCAAGGCATCCGTCGTCACCGTGACCGAGGGGTTGTGCTCCCATGCCAGATAGGCAGTGGCGGTACGACTGCCACCACAGTAGTGATTGGCGTACCTGTTGAGGCAGCTGGTAGAGGCGAAACTGGTCATCCCAGAGAGGATTGAAGGCCCTGACGAACCAGTGCTGAAGCGGCCACACATGCAGCCTGGAGAGGTAGGTTATGGCAGTCGTTGAGGCCATGTAACCGAGGAGCTGCTGTATTGTCCTGGCTGATACCATCGAAGCGTGGAAGGTGGCGGATGTCCATCGGTAGGTAGGTCCTCGCTGATACCGCATCTAGGGCCACCCCGATGAAGTCGAGAACCCTCGTGGGCTCGAGATGGGACTTCTTCGGATTGACCCTGAGTCTGAGTCAAGTGAGAAGGGTCAGAGTCCAGTGGATGTCCTGATATAGTTTCCGTTGGCAGGACACCACCACTAGCCAATCGTCCAGGTAGGGGTAGACGGAGACACCTTTTGTCCGCAGGAAAGACACGACGGGGGCCATACACTTGAATACCTGTGGTGCGGTCGAGAGGCCGAACAGCAGCACCTGGTACTGGTAACAAGTGCCGTCAACCACGAATCGCAGGTACCGTCTGCGCTACGGGTGGATGGAGATGTGGAAGTAGGTGTCTTTGAGGTCGATGGACGCGAACCAGTCCCCTCTCCAGAGGAAGGGCAGGATCAAGGGCAGCAAGACCATCTTGAACCTCTTGGGGCGGATGTAGTCGTTCACCCCTCTGAGGTCTAGGATGGGGCGCAGGGATCCGTCCGCCTTCGGTACCATGAAGTACTTTGAGAAGAAGCCGGTGGTCTTGGCTGAAGGCGGAAGCGTCTCGATCGCTCCCTTTTGCAGGAGGGACTGGATCTCTTCCAGCAGGACTGAGCTGGCTGGGTGTAGTAGACACCCCGAAGCAGAATATCCTGGAAGTCTATGGCGTATCCCAGGCAGATGATGGTAAGCACCCAGGAGTCCGCAGTGATCTTCCGCCATTGGGCGAGGTGCCTGGCCAGGCTAGGTTGGTGGTGAAGGTCTGCTGGAAGGCTGAAGTTTGGCATTGGTGGTGTCCTGCTGATCCCATCAAACTTGTGACTTCGTCCCGGACGAAGACTTCTTTGAGGACGATGACGGGCATCGTCGTGGAAGCCTTCATGGAGCGGACGAAGTCGACGGCCTGGACGCGGTCAATCGGGGAGACCGCGGCTGGTAGGCGGAAGAGGAGGAGGATCTTCTCCACGAAGACCTAGGGGCGAAACCACGGCGAGACTGGGCTGGCTGTAATGCCCATCTTCTTCGCAGTCAGATGGGCCTTAACGAGGTGGTCCATGGCCTTGTCTGTTGAAGTATGGAAGAGCCCCTGGCTGTCGAACGGGAGATCTTCGATCCATCGACGGCTGTCCTCCTGTAGGCCAGATGATTGAAACCATGCATGCCGTCGGAGGGCCACAGAACCAACCATCATTCTCGAGGTAGCCTCCACAGTGTGCCTCAAGGAGGCAATTTGTTGATTCGCAATCGCAACAGCCTTGCCGAAGAGCTGCGTAGCAGGGGCGTGGGACTCGTTGGGGCAGCTCAGCTGGAGCGGGGCGAGTCGGTCCAGTATATTACGATGGTATGCCACAAGGCATGCTATCGTATTCAGGATCCTGGCCACCAGGGAAGACGCAGAGTAGAAGCGCCTTCCATAGGCATCGAGCTTCCGGCCTTCACGGTCCAGCGGGGTGGTATGTGCTCGATTGACTCCCTTTGTCTGGGTGGACTCCACCACGATGGAATTCGGTACAGGGTGGCTAAGAGGAAGCTCCGCGTTCTCTCTGCGTCCTGTACAGATGCTCCAGCCGGTGTGGTATCGGCTGCACTGATGCCGGTTTCGCCCATGGCTGCTTCATCACCTCGACGAGTGTTGGTAAGAAAGGCAGCGGTGCGGTCGACGGTGGTCGGGCCTCAAGATATTGAAAAACCAGGTCCTGCACCGCTGGAGCCGGCTCCATCACCTTCAGGCCCAGGACTGTGGCCATACAGAGGAGGATCGCCAAAAATTGCTTCACATCTTCCGGGGTGGACTCTGGAGCGGGTTTCCAAGGCAGCGGAGGCGACTCGTGTGAAGACGGAATCAACTCCGTGGCATCCGAGTCAGACTCATAGGAGTTGGAAGACGGAATCGAGGACCTCTCCTCTGCTCTCTCCTGCGATGGCTGACGCGCAGGTGGGGCCAGGGTCACCGTCAGTACCACGGACTGCGCCGGTATCGAGGTAGCTGCCATGGATGGTATCGGTGTTACCTGCAGGGGCACCACCGAGGGCCAAGGGCAGTGGGCGGACTGCGTCGTCGATGTCGACGAAGTCGTTGTCTGGGCCACGGTGGTCTGTGGTGCTGGATGAGTTACAGTCGCGGTCATCCTCGGAGGCGGCGAGATTGCTCTGTAGCAGGGTGAGGGCTCCTGGGACCTCCGATGATGCGGCGAGTCGGAGCGGCACAGTGATCAGCTTGGCATCCGTTTGTAGTACGAACGATGGGCCTCCCTGGGTGGCGACTGAGACCGGTGTCGTGACCAGTACCGAACATCGGGATGGTAGTGGTCCCTGTACGATGGGGAATAAGAATAGTAAGATTTTGCCGGCTCTGCCAAGGGTGCTCCTGGCCATACCTTCCTAGGTAGGAGTATGCAGGCTCCCCGGAGTAGGCTCTCTCCAGGCGCATCTCCCACTGTCGCAGGGATGGAGGCCTGGCTCTCACATCAGGAGAGCGGGACGCCCTGCATCCAGAGGCTGGCCCATGAGAGGGCGAGGGTCTATATCTACAGCAGCCTCCTCCCGGCAGTCGGCCGACAAACGGTGATCCGGCGGGGTCACCTCAGCCATGAGCTCTGGCAGCTCAGAGGGCAAGGCCTCCACAGCCTGCTCCTCTTCTGACACCTCGAGAACCTCTTGCTCCTCCGGGAGCTCTCAGGTTCCTCGGTGGGCTGGGTGGGCAGAGGTGTTAAGGGCGAGTCTCCTTCCTTGGAGAGTGCCTCTTCTCCTTTCTCTTCTTTTTTTCTTTGTCCTTCCCGGTGTCCTGAAGGGGAGGACAGTTTTTCTGGACGGAGTCAGTGGCTTCGGAAGGTCGAGGAGGCCTGCGAGCCCGCAGGGTCCTCCCATGCTGATGGAGCCAATATCTTGGGGATCCGTGGCAACTTCATCATCGGTACCAAGCCCGGTACCGATGAAGTGGAAGGCGCAGCAGCCGCCGGGTGTCCGGTTTCTTGGCCATGGTATCAGGTTTCTGGGGCACGGAGGGACTCCTCCCAACAGTGCGACTTAAGTCTGGCGGAACGGTTACGGAGGATCTGATGTGTAAACTGTCGACAGACCGGGCAGGCCTGGACATTGTGCCCTTCACCTAAACAGAAAAGACACTCGCTGTGGTTGTCGGAGAGGGCAACCTTCCTTCCACAGGAGGTGCAGCGCTTGAAGAGGGCCGACATAAACCGACAGCAGATAGATGAGGAAGAAGGAGGGGAAGTCCGAAATCGTCAAACACAAGTCCAGATCCGAAAACCATAGTCAAGCCAGAAAAGTAGTCAAAACCAGTCGAAAATACCAAAGCCGAGCCGAAATCCGAAGAGAGTAGTCGAAAAAGCTGAAATCCGAAGTCAGAAAGCCAAGAATTGAACCAAAAAGCACAAGCCAACGAAAAAACCTTCTGTTCGCAACGGCAGACAAGAACGAACTGAGGAGAGACCGTTGCTTGGCAGGCTGAGCATGCGCAATACCAGCATGGGGGAGGGGTTCCTGCCAAGCTAATGAGCTCTAGAATCTTCCAAACGCTACCGCGCAGGCGCGAAAGCTCCTAATGTATGAGGCACAGAGACCACGAAGAAGAATCAAATATTACCAAATATTAATTTTTAATTACATTAACTTTTTGGTCCCAGTTGAGACACGCAGAACAAATAATTGCGCTCTGAACGAAAGTGCTATCTATGGTATCAACTTCATGTAAGGCGATGTTGTCTGGCCCCATACACATCAAGTAGAGTCCATCTCACCTTGAGACATGATATCAAACACCTTCCTCTCCGTGCGTCTTTCTACCCCTCAGCTAAAAAGCAACACTGCCATAAAGTTGAGGGAGAACATTGCTATGCAACTGTAGGGAGTTTTTCTCCAAGCTCAGTTGCCCCTTCTTTCGAGTGGGAATGGAGGCAGGTCTGGACTTGTCTGCTTGTTTAACCAAAGAGGAGTTTTTTACTAAGGAGAGAAAAATGAAGGGAGAGAAACTGCCATGGCTCCTATCAAAGGAAATGGTGAGCTCAGGAACAAAAAGTGGGAACACATTTGAATGCATACATACCAGCCATGCTGCCTCTCTCTCATTCACACACAATCACACCCTTCCTGTCACCTGCCTTTCTCAGTTCCAAGCACACTCCACCTTCTGCCCGTCTTGCAGGCTCTTCATTTCTACAGGGTCCCTCCTCGCCCTCTGCCTCCCACCAAACGCCTTGCCGGCTTCCAAGACATGCTCTGGAAGGTGGCAGCAACAGCGGCACCGGCAGTCAATGCAGAGTGCTCAGGTGGACGTAATTAACCATAGCAGCACAACAGACCCTCACACTGGATCCACAGTTGCCCGGACACAGGAGCTGCCCTCAGCCTGGAAGTGAGTGGACGGGAGAGAACAAGAATTCATTGCCTGGCTTTTGGACACCTCCACATGAGTTCTTAGGGAATGGGCTTGTCTGGCGAAGTCTTGGGAGACTCCAAGACACAGTTTGGTGGCGGTGGCAGCAACAGCACTTCTTCAGTCGAGCCCATTGCCTCTCCCTAAGAACCCGTGTAGTGGAGGTGTCTGAAAGCCAGGCAAAGGCCTTTTTCTGCCCCACACGCTTGCCTCCAGGCTGAGGGCAACTCCTGTGTCCAGGCAACTGTGGCTCCAGTGCAAGGATCTGTCACACCGCTGCTGTTGTTCCCATAGCAGCCACTTCCAGTGAGGCTGGAGGGGCGGGAGCACATGAGTGACAAGAGAGAATAATGTAGAAGTCCAAGGGCCCCATGAAATGCCCTGGTGGGCCAGATTCAGCCCACAGGCCTTGTGTTTGACACACGTGCTTTAAAGTGTTCAGAAATTTCATGGATCCAAAGAGCTGTAACTAGACTGTTAAGTGGAACTGACCAATAGGAGCACACAACTCTTGTTACAACTCCACTGGTTACTAGGCTTCCCAAAAACAGTTCAAACTGCCACTTACATTTTACAGAGCCTTGCACAGCCCAGGTCCTGACCATCAGAAAAACTGCATCTCTTCGTATGAGCCCCTTTAAGCTTTAAGATCTTAATGAGGAGGCACTTGTATCTCACTACCTTCACAGGCACGTTTAGTAGAAACTTTTCAAAGAGATGACCACATTCCTTTGTTTCAACATAGAGATGAGTGAGAGTGAATGAAAGAATCCAGCACCTTTTAAGAGTAACTGATTTATTTCAGATGGGCTTTTGTGTTGATGGGGTTTGATGTACAGCCAGAGATATACAGGGGTGCAAGTTAATGGGAGGTGGGATCAGACTGTAAAAAGGATTAGGAAGATGCAAATTGTGACCAAATCATAAACATTCAGAGAATTGTGCAGGATGTAATCATGTAATGAGAAACTGGTAAAGAATCCTGGAATGTGAAAGCAATACTTAAAATAACGCTAGAAAAAGTAATTACTTAAGCACTGCTTTAGTATTAAGTAATTTAAAGTATTTATCAGTCAATAAGAATTACATAAGCAATACCTGAGGTAAAAGAACAGTGTGAAAACAATGTTAAATTAGCCCTTATCCTGGGGCTGGGAAACTGAGGAGTTTCTTCTTCTGAGGTGAATTTTATGTATGAGCAGTAGTGAGAATCAGAATATTAACATATATAATGTGCCAACAAACCACTCTCTGTCCATACCTCTGCTGATGGATTGGATTTTGGGGATACGTAGCAATTCAGCTGTTTCTCTTTCCAATTTTCCTTCGAAACATCTTTATTCAAGAAAAAACAATTTAAGTCCAAGAAGATTGAAATATTTTGATACTGTGAATATTCCCTGTTTAGTAGGAACAAGCAAGAAGGCCACCTCTGTGGCTTCCCCCAGACCCAAGAACTCGTGAGCCTAGGTTGGCTACTCTCTTGTCATTTTTATTTCAGTAGGCTCTGAGGATCTCATTGTTTTACCATGCATGCAAGATAAAAAGGTAGCATATTTTTATTTTTCGCTTTTATATCAGTATTTAAATGGTTTAATTTTGTTGACAATTTCATATTATTTTAACCATAACTTTCGGTACATTTTTAGACACATTTTCAGTTCTATTTTGTAAGCTGCCTTGAGTTCCAACTTTAGAGAAAACATAGGGTATAAATAAAGTGGATGGATGGAGGTGACGCCTCAGCTGGGAGACATACTGATGATGAACTCTGCCCACTCCAGAGTAGGTCTGTGCCATCCTGAAATCAACAAATGCCTTCCAATTATCTCAAATAACAACTTCACAATAAGGAAAAAAAATCCATTTTATTTATTTACAGAATCTGTAGATAGTATCTTGGAAGACTTTGCATTCAAACTGAGAGATGAAATCTTATGCTTTTTCTACTGTTAGGAATAGGAATGGTAGCTAGATAATTCATTCCAATCTCCTTTTCATTTCAAGCTCTTAATTTATTCCTAGGAAAAAATGCATCGTCTCCCAAATGGACTTACATAAAAAAACAAAGAGAAATGCTGGAAGTCACTGTTCCAGAAGGGGTACAACACAACATTCCTAGTAAAAAATGAGGTACAAAACCATTTTTGGACAAAGTTTTAATTATACAAGATATTTTATGAAATGCAATCTAAAGAGTACATTATAAATGTATATATAAAAAAGTAAGAAACATGACAATCTGCAGTTTATATTAGTCAGGAACTACACTCCTGAGGAAACATGCTTATGTAAAAACAACAAAACCTCTAATTTTCCTTCAAAAGTTTTTTTTTTCAGAATCACCTGAAAACAGTAGCATGTCCAAAATGGTTATATGGCGGAACAGTCTCTTTGCATAACTATTTACATAAATAATTTGAACCACTGCTCAAAAGCTTCAAATCCTAGTACCCCTCCCCCAAATGTATGCTATTACAACTTTTATCAGTTTTAGGCAGCACTGCTACTGGTCAAGGATAATATGATTTCTAATCCAAGACAAACAGAAGTTCCAAGGGAAAGGGAAGAGATAATGCAGTCTAAAGAAAGTTGCCATGATCATTCTTAGAACTGTTGTGCCATACATGCAAAACTTAATCCTGTACAAAAAAATAATTTTGTACACAGCAGTAACTAAAATGGCTCATATAAAAATGCAGGACACAGTAGAGATCATCACAGAACATAAGAATCCTGCTTCTCACCAAGATTTATTCAAATCTATAAAGGGAGTCATGTTCTTCAACCAAGCAAAAGGCAGGTTAGATGGTATGAGAACACCATCATTAATATCCAGGAGCAACGCCTACATATATTACACATACCCAGGTTGGGGTCGATAGAGAACAGGCGTTGTTAAACTTTGTGATCTCTTCTCACATGTGTGCTCTGCAGTATTTCAGAAACATTTAAAACTAAAACAAAAAAACCCAAAGGTTATCAAGAGCTATGCTACGGATACATAAATGCAAAACATAACTACTCAAATTCAAATGTGGTTACTTTCACATTGTCATCACATGGGGAATTCTTTCATCACCTATAAAAATGTGTGAATTCATTCTCTGAAACAGTTATTTCAATACATCTGTTTAATGTCATATGTTTAAATGACAATTGTTCCATTTTCAATCACAGCCAATTAAGTAAAAATATTATAATAGAATTCACAGATGTTTAAAGCTGTAAATAGCTAAAAATGCTATAGCTATAATGAGAAGCTATGATAAAAAATTATATATACAAAAATATATTAATTGAGAAGTGGCAGACTTTAATCACAAATTCATGTTAAAAAGTTGAATTAAATAGTAATTTGAAATATTAACTTTTTTTCCTCATTTCCAACAGTATAAAAAAGGCAAAATAACCTACACTGAGGTAGCAATGCCAATTCACACAACTTTCAATAAATTTCCCACTTTCATAATGCATTTGTCATTACAATATTTAAATGAGCACTTCAGTTGTTGAAAATTGATTTCATAGCAATACATTACTTTACAAAACTTTTCAAAAATACTGGAAATGGTTTAGTAAAAAATTAAAAATCATCCGGTCCTAAAAAACTAATGCATTTTACACTCAACACTGTACATCAAAATATTTCGATATTATAATATAAAGGAAAGCTATAGTACAAAGCAATGGTTTATAATCACAACTGAGGAAAGCAGATGTGCCTATACTTTTTCACAGGTTGTACAATATGCCATACCTTGCACTACTCTCTCATCACTGGATGAAGCACTTTAGTTTTTTGCTACTTGCATTTTGAGGCCTGAGACATAAAGAGTGAGTTGCATGTGAACTTTTTTAAAAAGCCCATTTACATCAATAACATAGCTAGTGATTATAGAAGAGTGCACAGCACACAGATATTTCCCACTAACAACTCCAATAGGCATGTAATAGCCATTGTTCTAATTTTATAGTGGAGACTTTTCCCCCATTAAGCCAAGTGGTAGAAAAACGAACTGCGCGCTGGTCAGCCTGGAAACCCTCCCTCTTCCACCTGTTTCACCAGCAGAATCAGCCTGAGGGAACTGGTTGTGCTAGATAAGACCTGAGTGAGAACAACCCTGACTAGGGAGCTGGGCATTAATCAAAGTCACTCTCTGCTCAAACTTACAGGGTTAAAAAATTTTATACATGTCATTTCTATAAAAATATAACAATAAGCAAATTCTGAGTTTTAAACTTGCAACTGGCCTTTCACTCTTGTCTTGAGAAACAGACTGTGGAAGTTATCTACAAGACAACCAGTTCACAAAGCATAGAAAAGACTTGGTAAGTTGTTTTTTTAAAAAACCAGACAAAACAACTAGCAATTGTTACTTCTTGAAATGGACAAATAGCTAATAATACAGAAAAGCCAGCATCTCTTAGATTATTGAAAAAAGGAACCTGCTAGTTCACTATCTGAACTCATCTTTAAGAAAATCCAGCAGAATATATATGCCAAGTGCAATGGTATGAGGTATGTTCATTGGCAAAAAAAAAAAAAGAAAAAAAATATTTAACTGAAGGAACTGTGTATTAACCATCAGTTTAAGAAAGATTAGTAGATGTACGGAAATATACGATACGGTACACGATGACAGTATTTTTCCCATGCTAAGCCATATTTTTTCTTACACTGATGTTCATCACGGGCTTCACGATGAATAAGCAAACCAGTAAAATATATGACGTAGAAATATGGTAAAATGTGATTGATTCCTGAAAGAAAATACACAAATATTCAGAATGAGTCATAATGTAATCACAACTTCCAAAACAATTTAGGAAAAAAGTAATAATTAGTTCTGCAAAAAGTAACTGATCTGAATTATTAAGTGTCATAAATAACTAATATTCACGAGCCAGAGTAATGTAGTGGTTGGAGTGCTGGATTAGAACAGAGCTTTTCAAACTTTTCATGTTGGTGACACACTTTTTAGATGTGCATCATTTCACAAAACAGTAAATCAGAAAGTGAAGGTAGCTCCTCCACCAGAGCCAGGCCCACTGCTGCCCTTCATCAGGATCTTGGCCTGGGGTGGTAGGAAAGAGAGCCCCTTCACCCAGGCTTGGCCTGTTGCCACCGCCACCGCCCTCACTAGGATCTTCCATGGCTTGGGGTGGGAGAGGCAGCCCCTTCACTCAGGTTGGCCCACTGCAGCAGCAGAAGCAGCCTCTCTGTTATGTTCGCATGACACACCTATACACTGCAGCCAACAAACTTAACATGTTGCAACGCACAGTTTGGAAAACTCTGGATTAGAACATGGGAGACCAGGGTTCAAATCCTGCTTGGCCACAGAAATCCAGAGGGTCACTTAGGCAATTCATAGTACTTCACCCTCAGAGGGAGACAAAGGCAAATCCCCTCTGAACAAATCTTGCTAAGATAGACATGTGAAGTCTAGCAAACTGTCTTTTCTCTTTGTGATTATATGAATTACGTATATTGCCCATCTTTCTGTATTGCTGTATTTTCTTTTTGTTAATATAACCAAAAGTATATGAAGTATATGCTGTCAACTACAGAAAAGTGAGCAAGAACTTCATATTATATTATATTATATTACATTATATTATATTATATTATTGCTAACTTACATTTAGATCTCAGTAATATCCCCTCAATAAAGTTCTATAAAAATGAATGCCTTCTTTTTCATTTCATCTAATTTCAGTCTTAATTATTTAGCTGAGTAATTATCACTGCACTGCAAAGATCAGGAAAGGAACAATAGAGGAAAAAAAAAAAAGCTGCTATGTCAAAGGAAGATGCATTTATCATCTTACCGCAAGGCAGGGACCAAGCCAAGGCCATGATGATATCCCCTAAATAGTTGGGGTGACGCACCAAGCCCCACCAGCCAGAGACCAAGAGGTTTTTTCCAGTTGCAGTAGGAATTATTTTCAAATCTGTATTGTAATATATAAAAATATGTATTATACTACCCAGAAGAACACATAATCTGTATAATACTTGTTTGCCTAAAACAGTACTTACGAGCAAATTTTGGATCCTTTGGATTTCTTCGGAATGAGTTTTTTTGTGAATTTGAACTACGGAAAATGTAATATCCAAGCGCTTCATAAAGAAGAAAAAGAACACCGTTATGTTGTACAAATTACTATGAACACAGTTTACATTCTACTACCCTACCCACTTTATGTTTGTAATAGCAATGTAGGCAATTTTATTTTTGTCAATGCATTTGTTTTTCAGTTCTCTAATCACTGCCTACTATTATAATATATGGAAATAAGTATGTCACTAACTTAGCTGGAAGCTACAGCAGATACTGGCCTAAATCCAATTGCTACTTGCATGGTAAATCAAGCATATAAATCCAACAGGAGGCCCTTGGTATCCACAAGGGTTTGGTTCCAAGAACCCCCCGTGGATACCAAAATTCATGAGCGCTGAAGTCCCATTATGTACAATGGTTTAGTAAAATGGCATCCCTTGTATAAAATGGCAATATCAAAGTTCACTTTTTGGATTTTTTAAAGTAATATTTTCAAGCTGTGGTTAGTTGAATCTGTGGATACGGCATCCATGGATATGAGGGCCAACTGTACTCTAGTTGGGACTAGATGTAGGCCAATATATTCACTTCTGAACTTTCATTAAAATCAAAGTAATCCTTTTTCCCCACTGCCAACCACAAACCAAAAGCCCCTGTGAGCACAATGGAGTGAGTTTTCCTGCTATTTCCCCTTCTCCCCAAAGCCTCTATAACTCGCCAAAGCTGCTTTGGAGGACTAGGGACTCCCTGCAGCAAATCTGAAGGGGCACAGGAGGTGCAGAGAGAAAGAGGAAATTAAACACACAGAACACCCTTCTCTATTCCATTGATGGAAGCCTTTAACTGGCAGGGATAAACTAGCTGTATTCTGAACTGGAAAAGAGAAAAGCGTATTCCTTCCTGGCCCTCAAAAAGAAGGAAGTGAGAAGAAAGGAAAACAACTATTAAGCTTTAAACAAAAAAATTAATACAATTATGTGAATTTATTATTTAGTAAAAATTACAAATTTATCTGTTATTTTTCTGCCCACAATGATCTTCAAATCAATATATTGAAAAATTGAAATATAAGAAGAGAACATTCTTCAGAAAGACTGAAAAACTGTTTAGAAGCAATTCAAAATCGATCTGCTCCTTCTTGTAGATATGCCAAAACGCTCAAACTGCCTGTTTTTAAATCAGATTACTGCTGTTATGAACTAATATAACAAACAATACACACTACATGTTTAAATTGGTTTTATAGCTTCAACCACCTAAAAAAATTAACGTTGATGACTGATTAGGTAAACTAAATCTATTAAATTGTTCTGTACTTAATGCAAACAAAATAAGTGAAAATAAGCAAAGGATCTCTCTGAAATAATTTCATTTTAACAATTGCTAACTCATCACTTACTATTCAAAGCCACAATTCCTGAAGCTACAGGCCACGAAATCTCATTAGGATGATTCACCAAATAGAAACCTTGCAGGCTGTAGAGAAAGGGAACCCACACCAAGTCTCCAAATGCTAGCATGAACCCAAACCCATCATGGGTGATGTCCATAGTTGTCAAAATAGCTTCCTAAGACATTAAAGAAGAGTTGTTAAATTAGAGTTTAAACATACATTTTTATAAACAACCAGAGTATTTCTCATTATTATTTATATACTGCTGCAGTGTTCTGGTATTAACAAGCTGAAATTGTATCAAACTGTAAGAGAAATCTTGTTCATACATCCACCTGAATGCTCACAGGATTAAAACTGGGGACAGGGACACAAGTGTGAGCTCTGTTAACTGTGTCCAGCCAAAAAACATAATCGAAGAGTTCTTTTCAGACCATTCAAAGGCCTAACTCATATCTGGGTACTAGGGAACATAAGGCAGTGGGAGTGGGAAACAAACTTTTGCACCACATAGATCCTGTCCAGTTGTAGCCTTCAGTCTGTCCAGGTAAATACAGAGGCTGGCAACATGGATAAGTTGGACTTGCATCATTCCAACTCCTTTTCATCATTACAGAGATCAGAATTCTGTTCCAACCATGCAACAAACAGCACTCCCGACCACATATCTGCAGGGGCACCCTGACAACCACTGAAGGCACCTATGGACACCTGTTGCTGCACGTACAGTTAAAGGAAAATAGGTGGATGTGCCCCCACTGAAAATTCCCTTCTCTAAGAACATGGAAATGGCTATACTAAGGGAGGGACTGTGCTACAAGGTAGACTTTAGGGGGTTAGCAGTGAGAACTGCAGTTACAGAGATGTAGCTACACAACATAAATATGTCTCCCAATGCAGGATCTCAGTCAGAATTAAATAATACATCTGCTTTTCTTTGATTTTAAGTTTTCATCATACTGTAGTGATGGCAATTAGCTTTTTTTTTTAACTAAGCAGTAGTCCTTAATCCCTTTTTCATTTTTTGGCACTCTAAGAAAAAACTGCAAACCTCCTTCCCATACCCACAATATAACTTGAAGAAAGGAAGAAACTGTTCACATAGTCTCAAGAACAACCTAATCCATGGTGATTTTAAGACCAATCAGCCTCTGATGCTTTGGAGTGTACAGTGAATGATATTGTCCATTCTGTGCAGCAAGTGGAAAGAGCAACCCATCTCAAGATGGTTTATGCTCCTTCAGTTGAGGAGGAAGGGCCTTATCCTTGTCTTGGCTGTCTGGTCTGACTACGACACTACACTCACAGAAACAAAAATAAACAGAGGTTTAGAGATATAACAAATATGTAAATATGTAAGCCACCATCCTCTATTTCAGCAACTATAATATTGTGCACAACCCCAAATCCCAAAGCAACTATTACCTCATTCCAAAGAGCATCCACTACATAGAGGAGCTGGAAACTATTAACTAGGATCATTGACAAAGACGGCATGTTTAGATGTTGCACCTTCATCTCAGTCAAGAGCATTGCGAAGTTAATAACAGCCTTTAAAAATGAAATTGCATATTAACGCCAGTTTTTATTAAAATTATTTTTCTTAAAACCACAATATTGAAACGCTATCACTGAATATTACTGTATCATAAGTTTACTTTTTATATTTTTATTTATATGCTGCGCAACGGCTAGTTTTCAATGGGGTGTTTCACTGCAGAATGTGCTTCTACTGATTCCTCTCCTGGAGTCCTTCAAGAATTTTAAGAACTTGCTCTAAATGGCTGGGAAACCGTTCAGAGCATCATTTAACACTATCTGTAGTGTTGTCACTACTACTTGCTCCTCCCCTTCCACCTGGGGTTTCTCAACTCCTCTAGTTTCATTCTCATCCCTCCTTCTTTGCTGCTCTGAGTCTCCACCATCTCTGCATCCAGTCTCCTCTCCCAAGGTCAGCCTCTATACTCTTTTACCCCACCCTCAGCCCCGTCACCTTGCCTAGACCTCCCTTGCTGTTTGCCACTGCAGCCTGGAGGTGCATGGCATTCAGGATTTTCAGCCTCTGAGGCTACCACCTCAATCCACCATTCTCCTTGTCCAGTAGGGTTAGTTCTAAACTGCTACAGATTATCTGCGCCCATGTCCCCACAAGCTTCCTTCAACTGTATGAGCAACACCCCATTCCTCACTAAAGCATTAACAATCCACATTCAATCACTCTCCCTTCCCCTAGCTAGATATTACAAACCTGATTCTATTATCAGACTGCACAACCAGAATTGATCCCAAACAACCTGATTCTGCTCTGGACACTTGACTCTAAAACAAAGTCAGTAATATGTTCTGCAGAAACCTATTTGAATTTGCCCTCAAAGTTTCTTGCATATTTGCCACAGCAAGCTTCCAAAGTTCTCCCTATTCCAAACATCTTAGTTCAATTTTAATAACTATTTCATCACCTGAATAGCTCTGCTGGACAGCTATACAAGAATACAATGACAGCTGAAGTAAACTTTTTGCTGTTGTTACTTCGATAATGTGCTTTTCTGCACTGAAACATATTCACGCTTGACTTCTGTCACATGCACTCACACTATCATCCTATTTCATTTCTGACGGCTCCCCTGAATACCAGAGGACTCATCAGGCTTGACATCATAGAAGAGGGTGTGACAGACTATTACTTCTCCAGATTGGTGTGGTGACTCCCTATCTGATTAGGCACCCTCTCGTCTCTACCACATAGCTCTGCCTCCCCCACACCTTATAACCCTACCTTTATGTAAAAGGGGACAGGGTTTTCAATGTTTATTTAGAACCACTTAATAATTTTAAGGTACTGTGTTTTCTGTGTTACTGAATACACTGTATACAACTCAAGCAGAGTTAGCATTTACAAAGATAAACCATAACATTTATTAAGATAATAATAAGATAGCTTATTAAGAGCTCATACGCAGATCAATTATATCTTTAGACTTTCACGAAAGAAACATTTATCATACAACAGCCATTGGATAAACTCTCATCAAAGGCTTAACCCCCAATCTAGGTCACAGTCTCTGACCAGATTCTACTAGGGTTCAATTACTCCTCTGTATCCCACTAGGCTTCTATTAAGAACTGAACCTTCCAAAACAGCCACACTCTCTTGACAGAGGAACTCTACTCCTTAGCTATTTGCTAGGCTCTCAGTGAAGGAATCAAAATACCCACAGGTACTTAGCTTTATATAAATTTCTCTCTCAGTAATAAGCCCCTCTCACACACTACTGGGTTTGGTTTCTCTCCTGAGGTGCTATCTGATTGCCTAGCAACCTGCTTCCAGGCTGCATTAGCTCTTCAGATAAATACACCCCCAGAACTTCATCACAGAGCAATACCTTATGTGGAACTACAGAGGAACACCAGCTTTGTTGTGGTGTCCCAGTTGTAGAAACACCTGTGTGGCATAGATGCTGGCCTCAATTCATCATTAAGTTAAAACTCAGCTTTACACAAAGGTTCAAGAATTATGGTCTGACTAGGTTGCTAAGTTTTGATATAATATAAAATATGCACAATATTTTAAATTGCTTCAGACAATTTTTTGTACTTTAGATGGAGTTTTTGAAATAGATTTAACTTATTCTAAATTGTTTTGTTGTCCATATACCCACTTAGCTCCTTTAATAGACGGCAGGACAGAAATATATTTGAAAAATAAATTGTGTTGAGAGTGCTCTTCACTGCACCATTCCACAGTGAAAATAGGATCTTAACAGGAATACCAGCCATTTCAGCAGAAATTCTACCAGGATATTCAGGAGTCCTTCTGAGTCCACTAGCCTTTGAGAATGAGCCATCTTAATCAGCAACCCCACAAAGAGGAATAGTAACAGTAACTCTAAACGTTATCAAAAAAAAAAAAAAAAGCCAAAAATGTGCTTAAATAAAGATTTAACCTTGTTCAAACCAGAATCTCCTCTTCTCATCCAGGAGTAAAAAACAAGAACACAAGGCATGAGCTGCAGAATGCACTAGATCAGTATTGTAGTGAAATACTCCATGGTTCTCCCAGTGGCTATGAAATTCTGAGCCAATTCAGTGTGAATGCTGAAGTCCTACAGTCTAAGGAGTCTCCAACAGCACAAAGGAAATAACTTCTGACAGGTTAGACAGGGCTTTAACTTGGCAGGAGGACATGCAGTAGATTGCCAGAAATCCCACATGAAGTGTCCCAAATCTGATTCTTAATTTTTTTCCAAAGGATTTCTCCCTGCCCATACAAAGCATTTAAATTGTATACAAAAGCCTGTTGTGTATTTTTTTGAAATTTAACCTATGATTGTATTTATTCCACCATGTTTATATTTTAACATTGTGAATTACAGCTATATATTAAAACACTGTTCTTTACACTGTGAATATTATACAAGTAATGTTGCCATGATAGTTGTGATGCCTTCAGCACTCAACTATTTTGCACTTTACCAGTACATTTTCATTTTACCAACCGCTGCCTTGTTTGTAAAATAAAATACGCAATAATATATTTCACTTACCCAGCCAATTAGACCTGGTCGTAATTCACAGAAATATTTCAAGTCAAAATTTCCAATGCGGGGATTTAACTCACGTCCCATAAAAAAATCATAAATGATATTCCCTACAAACAAGAACAAATCAGTCTGCAATCTTTCTGCCTGTCTGTGGGCAGGGATGGGAAAAACCCAGATTGTGTGGATTCCTCCTCTCACCAACCCAGAGAATGTTGCTTGACAGAAGTAATGCAAGAATTTCTTATTTTTTTAAAGAGTAATCACTTTCTAGGAAAAGCATCTAAGAACAAAGAAATCTAAGAACAAACAAGGATCTGTTTTGAACTTAGTTTATTTTTCCTAGTACCAAAATTTTCATCTGGATCATTTCTTCACACAGAATAGCAACAAATCAAAATAAGTAGGGTTATAATTAGACAAGTTATACTACAAGAAAGCAGTAGCTATAAAGTCCTACTGAAGTGGGAGACAGCTATCAATATTTCTGAGTGAAAGGACGGACAGAGGCCAGAGGACACTAGGTCATTTCTCTTCAACACGCACCCACAAACCAAGATTATGTACAGAAAACAGGAGCCATTCACTGTACGTTCTTCACTCTTATGATATACTGTCCTCCCCCTCACACTTGTGGGGTTGAGCTTTGTGAATTTTATTATTCACAAGGTACATGCATGCCTTCACCCTTCATTCTGCTCTTCCTATTCCTTGTTTTGCCAGGCACAGAGAAGGAAAGCAGGTGCGCCAGAACAAAAGACAAAGGAATAGGGGGGACAGAAGAGAATGGGAGGGGGATCATGGAGGGAGTTATTCATGGTTTTTCCACTTTCGCAAGGGTTCTGAACCCTGAAGCTTCGCCAAAGTGGAGGGGCCACTACAGTTCCCAAGCCAGGCAAAATTCTTCCAGCTACCATCCTCTATTTTTCATGTTCCTATAGCTTGCCAACTATTACTAACATGCCTTTTTTTCTCCTTCCTCTCTACTCAGCTCATCTTGCATCTTACAGCTGTTAAACCCTTTCAGTTAGGGGTGGGGGAACCTTTATCCTGTCAAGACTGGCATTACTAGGCTATCTTGGCCCCCTGGGGCGCATTAAAACCAGCATTAACAGCCAGGACATCAGAAAAATGAATCAGTAAACAACTTACATAGTAAGCAAAATGCTGGATTTTACATTGAAATACATTCAAGAAATTAAATTCATGAGTTCTGTTAATGTGCCACTGACCCTCAAGACAGTAACTATAGCACAAAAGAGACATAATAGTGAGGGTTACTGTAGTTTGTAATGATACTGTTTTTATACACCAAAATACTGTTATGAGAATTACAAAAATCAAGCAGGAAATGTTTGATTGTTCACTTACCAGAATTTCCCGCTGGTGACAATTCCTTCTCAGATGCACTCAAGGAACGGACATAGAGATAAATGCTTAACGCCACAGAGAAGACTGTAGCACAGACAGCAAACTGAAGGAAATGGTCATATATATAATAGAACTCAATTTCAAAATAGAGAGCTATTCCTATAGCTGCAGTTGTTAGGATAAAAGCACAGAATCCTTTAAAGGAAAAGAAAAACACCACACAATTAATACAAGGCACAGGTCAAGAAAAGTATCATTACTACAGGGCAGGGTTGGGGAAGTGCAGCTTGTATGCCACATATACCTTCCTATTTTTTTTTAAAAGAATTCACCTATAATGCCCCTAAACTCCCTCCGATAATGGGGGGTAATTTTGGCATATTTTTGGCTCTGCAGCCATTTCAGGCCTAGCAAATGCTTTTTAGCAGGCAGTGATCTGGAACCCAATTTTCAAGTCATTTCCTGTTAGAATATAGGCCTTTCCTGGGCTTACAATGTTCTGAAGAGAGGGCCAAAATCAGTGCTCTACAGAAGGTTTGAAATGGTCTAGAGAGAGCCAAAAATTGCCTCCTATGTCTCCTAGGGGATGTTTGGCCAAAAAAATTTAGCTTTCTGGGGGAGGGTGTGGCCCTCCAACATTCTCTGGGAGACAATGTAGTACCCTAAGAAACATATATTTTTCAGTTGTGATGACATGAATGGGCTGAATTTTAGAAAAAATTTTTTAGAAAAACCTAAGGAATTTACTTTTAAACACATATATGAATAGGAACACTAAAAGCCATGTTCATCTGTTAGCATCTGTTTATGTAAACAAACACAAATATCATACAGCAGATCTATTAACACTTCCTTTTAGGTAGCGTTTATTCATAACACGGAAACTTAAGGCTACAATTCCAGATTCACTCAGTGAGAAAAATCCCCAATGAATTCAGCAAAACTACCTTTTGAACAGATAACCAGGACACTATGACTAACATGAAAACATCTGTAATATAGCTTTAGCCTAATTGTGACTTTAGGAGAAATTGTTTTATACTAGTGTTCTGAAATCCCTCATGGACCAAAGACAGTTTAAACTGCTAATACAAAAAACATGAGGAGTCATACAAAAGATTCTTAGGTTCTTCAGTTATTTTGGTAGCTAAATGAGTCTGTATGGAATCATCAACATAACAAATACAGCATGAGCAGTTTACATAGCTATTTATATTCTCTATACCAAATTGAATGCAGACAACATGCTTTATGATTAAAGATGCTTAACTATGGTTTACAGCAGTGGCTTCCAACCTTTTTTTTTTACTTGTGTACCCCTTGGCAGCCCATTTCCATAAACTGTACCCTACAGATTAGCAAAATGTTTGCAATATGTATAGCTGGTATTATTTCAAATGTATATGTTTTAACTGCAGATAAACAACCCAGTAATGGTATTAAAAAGCAACAGAATAATAAGGTGAACAAACATTACATACAAACAAACATATATACACACACATTCACAATGTAGACTTCATGTTCTCTCAACTGATTTGCACTGGTCAGCTGAGAGGAGAGTCCAGTCTTTATCCCCAAGGTTTAACACTCTTCAGCTCAGCACTTTGGCACAGTAACCAAACCAATTCACTCTAGTTTCAAGTTTAGAACTATAATAGTCACAGCATGCTGTTCAAATACGTGATCATAATAAACAAGTAGCAAATTCAAATAGAAAAATTAATTTAAATGACATTTACCATTTATCCTGTATTGCAACTTAATTCCCTCCAAAAGGGGTGTTCCTTCCACAACCTTGAAAGAAATAGAAAAAAAAAATTCAGCTAGAATTTTAATAAGTCTACCTGTATATACCAACATGTGAACAGTAAGTATATTATAGAAAACAGCCAATTTTCAAAAGGTCACATTACCCTTTTACATTTTATAAAGCACAATGGGTTGGATCTAGTAATTTTATTCTGCTGATGGAATATCTTTGAATGAAAGCCAGACATAAAAGCAGAACAGGGCAAAGAGAGCTTCACCAATTCACCCCTCTTTTTGAAGCCATAGAACTTCCATTCTGACTGTTCCAGAGGCTTTGCTAATGCTCCAAATTGTCAGAGGACATACAGGATGAATGGAAGGAAACCAGCAAATATTGCCTCATCCTCATCCCTCAACCCATTGAGAAGCTCCACTAAAGAAGATGTTTTATTCAATGAAACTTCTTCTGGATCTAGCCCAGAGAGTCTGCAAATGAAGCAGTTCCTTTCAGGAAGGTGTCTAAAAGTGTATGTGGCAAATAATAATATGTTCATTCTCAGCAAGAAAAACACAAAATCAAGTAATCCCCAAAGCAACAGATTTCGGGGGAGGGGGCAGCTGTCCGCATCACAAAAAAAATTCCAAATAAGTATAAATTTCCTAATAAATAAAGACCTTAACTGGATAGATATGACTTAGGGTGGAGGATAACAACAGCTCTGAAATCTGTAATGAAAGTTTGCTTTCCCTACCAATTTATACCATAATTATTGCATAACAAACTATTTCCAACCATTTATTTTAAACTGCAGGAAGTTAAAATTAGAACCAAATTTAATATCATTATACAAATGCAAATTTCTACTTGATAAAATGTTTTACCTTTCCTATAGGCAGTAAGTAAAACAAGGCCTGGAGAAAGAACCAAAGCAGAAAGACACCAAACACTCTTGCCTCCCATAAACTTTGAAAAGCTGGGAGAGGAGGAGGAAAATTTAGAACACTGGGATCTTTCTGTGCACACATTAACAACAGATAAAATACTGTTGCAGGCATGAGAAATATCATGAAAAAGGCACCTGCAAAAAAAAAAAAAATCAAAACAGAGTTAATTAAACGCAACACAATCAGAAATTAAACAGAAAACAAAAGGAAATTTGACTCCTACAGAAAAAAAAGTCATAAGTCCTTTTTTTATGAAATTGAGAATCAAATTACTAGTACTGATATTCACATTTTTCCCCATGACAGGACTGTGATTATTATAATATAGACTATGCTCAGATGTTTCAACACTTGTTTTTTGTCACCTGTTACATATTTTTGCTACACAACTGTAGCAATTACACAAACTTGCCTATTCTTAGTAATTTTTTTTCCAGCTCTGGTTACCAAACATTGCTTAATTTCACCTGTAAGCATTCTTGACCACTGGTCATACTAGTTGAGACTTCTGAAAGCCAAAATGTAATACTGGCAAGGAGGTCTTAGTAGCAATCTAAAAGCTGTCTGGTCACATAGATGCAACAGAAAGTAGCCCAATTCTAACTACCTGCCAAAATTCCAATGACATTCAAGTATAGTAGGAAACAACAAAGATACATTTTGTGATGCAATAAATCTCATTAAAATCAATGTCTGGAATTCACTTATTACAGTTATGAATGCATAACCTAAAGTTACATATTCATAACTGATTCATATTCATGATCTCAACATATTCAATAGTGTAGGGACTATATAACAACTCTGGTGAATGAGGGTCTGCTCTCCTGTCAACCAGGAGACAGCACACTAACATTCCCACCATCCTCTACCGGATAGTTGCTGGCACAACAGTCAGAAGTAGGCTCCCCATCAAAACTGCAATCCCCCACACACTAGAGATCATTTGCGGTGGAGGTGGATCAGGGTGCTGCATCTCAACTGACAGAACAGATTCCAGTTGATCACAGCAACTGCTCCTGGGATAGAAGATCTGCAGCTGATTTCAATGGATATGGTTGCTGTATACATACAATCTACATTTTCAGAGCTTTTCTCTCAAATGAATTGGAAGCGTTTAAATGCAAGAATATCATATGAATGTTAGAGTGCACATGAGGCTCAGAAATTGTCTTCAATTACAAGTAGCTACTTCCAAGGTTATCATACCAATCTTTCCTCCAAATTCTAGTTCTTTTGTCTTCCGGCATACTTTTCCAATAGGTTTTGGAGTCTCAAAAATTCTCTCTTCTGAATACACCTCCTCTGTTCTCTTCTCCTCATTTCTTGGATACAAACTATATCGTTCCAGAATGCGCTGTCTTGCTTGTTCAGACTCAATCCGTTGGCGCTAAAACACAAACGGTAAAGCAGGGAGGGAATGATTTCCAAACTTGGGAGTATCACTTACTGAAAAAATAATCCTCAACTCAAACATTATCTCCAAATGCTTTGCCTATTTTGTCCTTTTTCTTGACACTCTATACAGTCATCTTATATCTTCATTTGATATGAATTAACAAAATTTAAGAATAACCAGCAGTCAATACTTTGCAACATGTCTTAAGATATTTGTTTAACGTACATTCTAGTTCACTGAAAAATTCTTTCTTTTTCTTTCTAAACAATTAAAGAACAATTAAATGAGGACGTCCAATATTACTTGAAATGTATTCAGCATTTCGCACCTCTAAAACACTGCGAGGAGAAGGGTAAGTCACTTCAGTGATATCTGGCTCCCCATTATACTGGTTGGTATTGTTTTCATGAAGTTTCTAGATAGAGAGAGGAAAAATCAGTGTTTCTAATATGGAAAAGATTATTTAAGAAAAACAGATTCTGCAACTAGGATTACGAATTACATTTGAAGTTCATAATTGATGTCTAAGAGCCTAATATCCTAAAAGTACCAGATTCCATCTGATTGGGGAAGCTAAGCAGGATCCATTATGGTTAGTACTTGGATGGGAGACTGCCAATGAATACCAGGTGCTGTAGGGTCTATTTCAGAGGAAAAAACTGGCAAAACCACCTCTGAGTATTCCTGGCCTAATAAAAGCCTATGAAACTCATGGGGTCACCATCAGTCAACAAGTGACTTGAAGGTACATATACACACAACACCAGACATACAAAAGAAATCAAATTCTATGGAATGTGAACAAGCTACAAAATAAGATGAAGTTTTAAGAATTCTTAGTTAAATTTTAGTTCAGATTTGTGGCAACAGCTAAATCTGGGTAGCAATGGAATTTGCATTGCATTTCTTTTAAAAAAAACTGCTACAATTAATAGTGTGAAAAAGTACATTAATCCAGAATAATAAATAAATGAAGAATTTTAATGGATCTTAATGTTAACAAAAAGTGATGCACACATATATATCACAATACTACAAAACATAACAAAAAGACTATACAGATAACCAAGGGAAATTAGCAAATAATGTCACCTCCACATGTGTTCACATGAAAATCCACTACTTCATCTCTGTACTGCACTGTAAACAATTTTTAAAAACCGAACAAAAGCCGACAAATCTAGAAGTTCTTTTCTGAAAACCCTCGTGTCTGTAGCAATTCCCTTTAAAATATGCATTTTAAAAATTTATTTTAAAGAGAAACTACATTAAAACATTTCGAAAGTGTCACAAACAGGTTCCTATCTGTCTACCTCCAACCTGGAGGTCAGACTTGTTTGTATCAGAACTGACAAAGACTGACTTTCTCAAGCATTCTTCAGAGAAACTTTGGTGGCAATAACGGCAGGCAATCCCACTAATCTTTACTATGTTCTCATTGCTTCGTTAGCCCTTACTGGTTTGGGGAAAAACAAGCCCATGGAAAGTTAATACTTTCTTCTAGACACATATCCTTGTTAACACACAAAGTTACTTATGGTTGAACCGTTTCACTTAGACATTTAAGTACTGTGCATCCATAAACCAAGCTGTGTTGTATGACTAAGATTACATCAAAATTCTCAATTTCAACTGAAGAAAGGCATTTCAATATTTTAGGTTCATACCATAAAATAGTAAATAAGGATTAGAAATGTGGAAAAACAAATCAGACAAAACCAAAAAACTCTTAAATAGAAAATGAAATACCAAAGGAATCAAATTCGGTTCCCCAATCATATTTTTTTCAGTTTTTGGCTCTCTGCTTTGAGAAGAAGAACGCTTTTTGTGTTTTGCTGGTCGACCAGGTGATCGAGATCTAGAGCCCGATCTAGATCTGCTCCCGCTGCGTCTTGATGGAGAACCTGAGGAAGAGCTGCTCTTTCTAAACCGAAAAGATGACACCGACTAGAAAAACAAATGAAATCAATTACATTATTTCAGTTTTGCAAACTAGCAACCAGTTACCAACATCTACTTTCTATAAAGAGCTTCATATTCTTGCAAATGATTTCAGTTCAGCAATGTCACTTGACTTAAACCTAAACCAGTGACTAGAGAAGAGAACTGAAGGTACATTTTCAGCTTAAGTGACTCAAGACTGCTACCTCCTCACACTCACTAACCAGGACAAAAGACGGACTCAAGAGCGGCTATCTCAAGTTCAGTTCTCTTTCCCACATATACCCTCCTCAGAATTATCACTCTTGCAGAAGCATGGGAACAATTAGAGGTAGCTCTGCGGACAAGTGGGGAAAGGAAGGAATTTCTTTTCCAACTGGCACAGCAGTATCAGAAAAACAATATATTTAAGCTTACACATATATAATGTATTGCAAACAAACACTCTGCATAAACTAATCACTACTAGATGAACCGGCATAACTGGAGTAATTACCGTGACCTACTTGAGGGTTACAATAACGTTTGGTTTCAGTTTCTGCTGTAATTTAATTGCAGCACACAAAGGCCAAAATCCTGCATGACTCACCACAGCACAGTAGTTCCACATGTAGAATTACGTTGCACTGAGCAATTTAACACCATAATTCCAAACATTCAATACAGCTGCTACAGACTCCTACTTATGTTCATTCACGGCTGCAGAAGACCAAGTAGGATTGCATGTGTTTGGCTATATGCCTATAGCCATACATAAAACAATTATATCATCTACTGAGGTGTTCCAAAAGTCTCAACAGCTTACGTAATCCTTCTCATCTGGCTACAGAGACATAGATAGACATTCTTCAGCAGCTCTATAGGAGGTCTGCAGGGGAGGGAATACCAACCTCCACTGCAACCAAAAATCAAGATATACAGGTGTATGCTAACTTGCACCTGCATATACCCACTAACTAAAGAGATCCTAAATGGCAAGATGAAGCCATATTGTTAGTTATGGGTTAAATATATGTTCCATAGCGCAAATAATTAACGCAGTAGCAGCAGGAGAGATTGGGCCCTCCAAGTATTGTTCAACTACACATCCCAGCAATCTCAGCCAGCATAGATGATGAGGAAGACTAAGAACTGCAATCCGATAATAGCTGGCTGGCTGAGTCCCATCCATTTTATAGGAAATGTGTCCTTCAACAAGTTATTGGAAGGAACGTAACCCTGTACCATTTGTTAAAGAAAATGTGATTACAGTTGGTCCTCCACATTTCCTAGGGTTAGGGGTGGAGGACCCTCACAGAACTGGAAAACCTGCAAATCTCAAAATGAGCGTGTGTGCATGTGTCTCTGTAGGAAAGGGGCCAAGGCACAGCAGGGAGAGTGGGCATCCAGAGTCCAGGCCGGGGAAAGGAGATGGAAAGAGGGTGTGTTGGCATGGTGGCAGTATACTTCCTCCCACTCTTTCTCACTCTCTCTCACTCACACACACACCCTTATCTTGTTCCTTAGGTGTGGAGGAACATTGGGAGAGGGTTTGTAGTGTTGAGAAATTGGCTATGATCCATCCTTAGCTGACCAGGAAACAGCTGATGGAGGAGGTGGACCAGAGGTGGGTTTTTAAAGGGCTGAATGACCTGATTGGAAGGTTTCCTTGGAAAAGAAGTGTCTGAGGTCGGGGCGCAGGGGTTGGACAAATTCACAAATAATCAAATCTGTGAAAGTCAAACCTGCAAATGTAGAAGGTCACCTGTACAGATGTATTTCAAAATGTGTTATGACATAAACTTTAGCAAGCTCAGTTATTATAATCCAAACAACCAAGGGCCATATTTTGCTAATAGGGAAATGAAATCTTCTGAACACTTTATAAAAATGCATATTATTATTATTCAATTTTAAAATCAGCTAGATGGCCTAACCTTAAGACATGCTAAATAAGAAAATAAATGGAAAAGGAATATAATGGCCAGCACTTTAGTGTATCATTATAAACTACGCTTTTATTTTAGTACTATGAAAACCCAGTTTAAGCCCCAACTAAAAGCTTCAGGAATGAGCCCAAGAAAGCTTCAATTTAAAATTATTCATTCAGGAGAATACTTACCTTCATATCGCTTTCCTTTAATTGAAGTTCAGTTCCATCTTTATATTTCACGGTATAAAGATGACTGCGGTCATCATAGCTGGTTACTTGTACTTCATAGTACAGAACACTTCCAGGCCACCGTCCCATCACTACTTCTTCATCAGCAAACTTTCTCCTGGGCATTTTCAAACAATCCTCAAAAGGAAAATAAAAAGACAGGAATAATTGATAGCATACAAAGTTGAAGAAACTAAAAGTTATATCTTCACTCTGTTTTCCCACTCTAATAAACAGAAATTCAATCCAAATTTCTTGCCACCTTATGTTGTTTGAGAGCAATGAGGGATATCTGAATCCTCTTACAAGCCCTTTAATTTCCAACACCGCAAGGATCTAAGAGTGGGCAACTGTGATGGGGGCCAATTTTACAAACACACATTCAACAGGCCACATGGGCATGTTTTTCCTCACCTGAAAATGATGTGAAAAATCACTAAGTTTTTCTTAATTTTAGGGTGCAGATGGGATAAAATCAGGCTGGGGCCACATACAATCTGTAGATTGCACTTCCTCACTCCTGGCTGAATGCTAACATTCTAATTCCTAGCTAAACAGGGACTTTTAAAGATTGCGATTCAACAACCACATATAGTGTAATGTTGTGAAATTACCCAAGGTGTAGACCGTGGACTGTAACACAATCTAAAATTACATCATCTTTTCAAAGTAAAAAACAAAATCTTAACTATGAGTAATTCAGTACCAGAGACAACTTCACAGTGAATGTGTATTAATGATCTCCCATCCCAGATAAAGTATGTTATTTGCAAAATAAAAACTTCAGACTTAAGAAACTAGTTAGTTTCTTTTCATAACTAACAAATCAAGAGAATTTTATGTGCTACACCATTTATTTATGGAACAGAGAAGGAGGGACAAGAGAATGGGACAGGGGAGCATGAGGAGGGAGTGCGTGTGTGCGCGCGCACACATGTTCCTTCACTCACTCACACAGGCAGGGAGAAGGGGACAGGATGGGGGACCATAATGTGTTAGCCATTTAGGCAGCACTTCTCAGTTGAAGAATGCAATAGAGCCACAGGAAAAAATGTTAGGATATTTGTAATAATTTGATGTCAGAATCAACTCTACCACGTACTCTAGGCATGGCTACGTTTGTCTCTTTAAACAAAAATGATAAAGACTAACAACCTGTAGCATGAACTTCTGCAGGCGAGAACTTGCATTATCAGATACAACTGTATTTATGGCACTTTAAAGACTGAGAGGATATAGTGATAAGTTCTTTCAGGTAAATTTCTTTCATCAGTTGCATCTGATAATGCAAGTTCTTGCCTGCATCACCGCAGGAGGACTACGCTAAAATAACACTATTTTAAGGATATATCCCTAAAGAGAGAAGTTTGTGATATCAACAGTTTAACTTTCTTTTGCTAAGCTTTCACTTTGCTAAAATGCAACTATAGTGACTTTTCAGAACTATTTATCAATTTCATTTCAAGTTGAGAAAAAAAACCTCATTCAGTACAACTAGTTGACCATTTTATTTCACTAATGGATGATGTGAGTGTTGTCACAAGAAAATACATTTTGTCTTGACTTACTTGTATTTGTGACCAATTGAGAGATAACAGATTTTGTGAGATATAAGCAAGCTGAGCAGTGCATTCATTTGTTAGTCTGTTCCACTGAGCGCTACCATTTATTAATTCTTGTCTCAGATGAAAAGCTAGAATTTCCTATCCTGTACTTAATCCATCTAAATATAGCTCAACTATAAATAAATGTGAGTGTGCACAGGTACACATATAGGCACGTGTGGTGTGAAAAAGTTTCCACAGAAAAACATAGCCACCTCATCTCTCTGCCCTCCAAAGGTTCTAACTATGCTGTATAGGATTGTCTGGTGCAAGAGTGAAGTCTTGCTGCTTAAAGCCAGTTTACCTTATAGGCCAAAACACCTGGACAGCCAAAAGTTCTTCACCCTTTCCAACTATGATTCTATCATATACTTAATCTTTTGATATTAATATTGCATTATATTAATTTTAGCAGAAGAAAACATTAGACAACAATTTCAGAACTATTCTGAATAAACCACAAGCAGGATTCAAGATAGGATTTAAAACTCTAACTTATGACTGACTTAAATAATGTTTCCCTAACACTATGTTATATATTTTTTTAAACACTGTTACAAATTTGATAGAGAGCCATCATGATGGTGTAGTGGTTTGAGCACTGGACTATGACTTTGGAGATCAGAGTTCAATTCTCTGCTTCACCACGGAAACCCATTGGGTGACCCTGAATGCACTGCACAACAACAACAAATTTGATCACTAAAATATTTTAATTTACATCTAACAGAGCAGTTTACAACATCTAGGAAGGTACACTGTGTGCGACTTTCCAAATATCATTTTATATTTATTAATTTAGGGAATGGCAGTATATAATGCACTCATTTCCTGCACCAACGCACAGTCAGGAATAAGAAATAAGTAATACTAAACCAGAGCTTTCCAAACTTTTCATGTTGGTAACACACCTTTTAGACATGCATCATTTTACAACACAATAATTCAGTAAGTAATTCAATGGAAGCAATCGCTCCACATGAGCCTGGTACACCACTGCTGCTGCCCTTGCCAGGGTCTTCCTCAGCTTGGGGTGGCGGCAACAGCAGCAAGAGAGGCAGCCCCTCCACATGGGCCTGGCCCGCCACCACTACTGCTTGGCCTGGGGTAGCAGCAGTGGCAACTCCTTCACTTGGGTCTGGCCCACTGCGGTGGCAGGACAGGCAGCCGCTCCACCAGTTACGTTCGTGTGACACATCTACACATGAACATGTCACAACACACCATTTGTAAAGCTCTGTACTAAACAATCATAACACTATTTATATCTAAATCCAACTGTTCATCTCAAGTAGCATAGGCTCACTGAATCAATGGTGTTTAGGTACATTTTGCCTCTGCACTACAGTTTTAAAAAGCTTGTTGACAAGCTAGAACGTGTTCACAGAAAGGTAAACAATATGGTAAAGCCCATGGAAATCAAGCCTTATCAGGAATGACTGAGGGAACTGGGCATGTTTAGCCTGGTGAAGATAAGTCGGTATTCAAATATGTAAAAGATGTCATATGGAAGAAAGAGAGAATAAGCTTGTTGCCTATTGCTCCAGAGGACTGGACCTGCACAATAGAGTCATTACAAGAAAGAAGAGTCTAACTAAACATTAGAAAGAAATTCCTGACAGCAAGAGCTGCCCATACAGCGTAACAGACTGCCTCAGAAGGTGGTGGTGTCTTCTCCATTTAAAATGTTTAAGCAGAGGTTAAACTGGCCATCTCCCAGGGAACCTTTAACTGTGGATTCCTGTACTGGCAGGAAACTGAATCAGTTGGCCTTTGGCATCCTTTCTAGCTCTATGATTCTGACTTACTATTCACCAACTGATTCAATGGGCCTACTTTAAATGGAATTAGCAAGTGGATTTCTTTATTGTGTATCAGTCCAATTCATAAAGAGTGCAGCAGCAACTCCAGAGATTTGTTGTAAATTGGACTTACATCCCTGAAGATCAATTAATTCATAAACAGGCTGAAACATGTTGAGCTTTTTAAAGAATAAACTTGGATCATTCATAAGCACATGGAGCCCAGTCTCCTTTCTTCTGCTGACTTATCACACCTGCTTTCCTGTACTTATTCCTGACCCTAAGGCAATACCTTAGGCAATACCAGTTTCAGTAAGGCCTTTGACAAAGTTCCGCATGACATTCTTGCAAAGAAGCTAGTAAGATTTGGGCTGGACAGGGCTACTGTCAGGTGGATTTGTAACTGGTTGGCTGACCGTACCCAAAGGGTGGTCACCAATGGCAGATTCTCATCCTGGAGAGAAGTGACTAGCGGGGTGCCACAGGGTTCTGTCCTGGGCCCGGTGCTGTTCAATATCTTCATTAATGACTTGGATGAAGGAATAGAGGGCATGCTGATCAAATTTGCAGATGACACCAAATTGGGAGGGGTTGCTAATACGCCTGATGACAGGATCAAAATTCAAAAGGACTTGGACAGATTGGAGAGCTAGGCCAAGGCTAACAAAATGAATTTCAACAGAGAGAAATGTAAGGTCCTACACTTAGGCAGAAAAAATGGTATGCAGAAATATAGGATGGGGGACACATGGCTGGATAGCAGTACGTGTGAAAGGGATCTAGGAGTCTTAATAGACTACAAGCTGAACATGAGTCAGCAGTGTGATGCGGCAGCCAAGAAAGCCAATGCAATTCTTGGTTGCATCAATAGGAGTATGGTGTCTAGATCGAGGGAGGTATTGGTACCACTTTATTCTGCTTTGGTTAGACCTCATCTTGAATACTGCGTCCAATTCTGGGCACCCCAATTCAAGAAGGATATGGATAAGCTGGAGCAGGTCCAGAGGAGGGCAACCAAAATGGTGAGGGGCCTGGAAGCCATGCCCTATGAGGATAGACTTAGAAAGCTGGGTATGTTTAGTCTGCAGAAGAGAAGGTTGAGAGGGGACATGATAGCCATGTTTAAATATTTGAAGGGATGTCATGTCGAGGAGGGAGTGGGCTTGTTTTCTCCTGCTCTTGAGACCAGGACAAGGAGCAATGGATACAAGCTGCAGGAGGGGAGATTCCACCTGAACCTCAGGAAGAATTTCCTGACGGTCAGGGCTGTCCGGCAGTGGAATGTGCTGCCACGGAGTGTGGTGGAGTCTCCTTCGTTGGAGGTTTTTAAGCGGAGGCTGGATGGCCGCTTGTCGGGAGTGCTTTGAGGGTTTTCCTGCATGGCAGGGGGTTGGACTGGATGGCCCTTGTGGTCTCTTTCCAACTCTACATTTCTATGATTCTACCTTCAGGGCATTTTCTAGGCAAGATTTATTCACAGAGAGGTTTGCCTCTGCCTCCCTCTGAGGCTGAAAATCCGACTTGCCTAAAAACCAGTGGGTTTTCATGACTGAGGAGGGATCTGAAGCCTAGTCACCAGAATTGCTGCCCAGCACTCAAACCACTACATCATTCTGGCTCATGGATTTCAGTTACAGCTTATTCAAATAAATCTTAATTGTTACACTGGGTTGTGAATAAGAAGGCCCCTGGATCCTGCAGAACTGCAACTCCTATTATCCCTCACCCCTGACTATGCTGGCTTATGGGAATTGCTGCCAAATAATATCTGAAAGCTGTGTTACATAAATGTTTCACAGTTGCTATTACAGTATTGCTACCTTATAGCTGTCCTTAAAACACAAAGAACATCCTTATGTATCTGAGAGCTTCACATAAGTACAATTCCTAAGATAGTTCTGCAGAGCTTACTATGAATAATAAAGACAAAAACAGAACTTCATTGCTGATAACACTTGGGCAGAGACTTCTTTCATTACAAGCTTGTCCTCACAGTTATGGGTTCTTTCATACTACACAATTACAGCACTATGATTTTACTTCAATCATAACAGCTACATTCTGAGGAATCCCATAATGTGCAATTTAGGAAAGTATTTAGGATTCTGTCAGAGACATGTAGTGCCTCTCCAAACTGTAACCTCAGGTCTGCACAGGCACCACCAATAGCTAAAGTAGAATCATAATGCTAAAGTTGGGTAGTGTAAGGGTCATATAAATTATATGAATATAATTTCATACTGCATTTTATGAAGTAGGACCTCTTGTTGACTATATCAGATGCACTGGTCCTGCATTTGCATGAATTACATCTTGCATAAATATAGATTATAGGAAATTGTAGTTACTGAACTTTGAAGTGCTCCACAGGGCTTATTTTAAGCTTCACAGAGCATGCTAGAAGGTGTACATAGTTCCATGGAATGACAGGATGCTGGTGCCTTCCTCAATTCCAACCAAAACACAGGGCATACCTGTTATCCCCCCTCAGTAACCCACACTGCATTTTGAAGGACGACTGCACCTTTCCATTACTTCAGTGTGATTTGAAAACCAGTTCAGAATTAGGTGCTACCATGTTTCCTTCTGCTTGGGCAAGGAAGACACCACGAATACATTGTTGCACTTACAGGTCACAACCCTAACATGCAGCTCTACCTTCTGGCTCACAATAAACAAGTTTAGAAGTTTGTTGTAAAATGTATATGGCTGCTTGTTAGCAGACATCAACATTCACGAGTTCGCCACAAGTCAAGTCCACCTACAGCAGGTAACAACAAAAACGAAGAAATCTTTGCTCTTAGCAAAGCACAGCCTTATAACTTACAAACAAGTTGTCCTTTCGCTTTCAGAACGCCCAAGTCCTGTTTTTGTCCTATCACCTCTATCGAATACAGGAACCCGCAACTGAACATCAGGGATTATTTCAAACGAGAGCATATATACCAGTGAGAAGAGCCGTTTAACTCATTCCTCTCAGAAACCTTAAAAAAGCATAAAGGGAACCTAAACCCTCAGGAGTTGTTTAGCAGTGTAGTCCTGCATGGCAGGGGGATGAATGAAAGGGCCCTTGTGACCCTTTCCAATCCTATGATTCTCTGAACAACTATAACGTAAGGACTAGGAGAGCGCATGCGACTGAGCCTGGGGGGGGGGGACCCTCAACTGACAAGCGCAATCCTAGAGTGTTTTTATTTGCAAATGAGGCCGAACGAGTTCAACGGGTCTGACTCCCTCTTGACGGCAACTACAGCTTTCAAACCCTTTACACGGCCGTCAAGATTTTCCTATTTGTCGTTACATCCACGCGAACCCGCTCCTACACCGAGCCAAGCTCCTCTTAACGGGGCGCCGTCGTTCCCCGAAGAGAGCCCGACAGCCCATTTTCACAAGTTTGGCGGCGCCCTCATGCGGCCCACAGGAGGACCGACCCCAAGGCTTCGTGAGGAAGCGTTTTTTGCATGGCCTCAAAAACAAAACTCGGGCAAAAACTCGGGCTAGAGAGAGAAAAGTGGCCGGTCCAGACCCCCCCGCATAGGATGAAGACCGACGGAGACAGCGAGAAGGGGCGATGACTAAAAAGAAGTCATGGCGCGACGCCACCGAGCCTGCCAAGGCCTCAGAAAATGGAGGAGGGCGCAGCAGCAGGAGGCGGCGACCACCCGGTGCCCTCCCTCCTCGGAAAGGCGCCGAAGGGGTGTGTCCCGTCCCGCAAACAACGCGCCCTCACCTGGCCACCGTATCCCGCGTGTGGTTGGGCAGTGAAGGACTCCGCCGAGCAACGAGAACCCTTGACTGGACGAATGAAGCCGAGGGCGCAACGGCCGCGAGACCCAACCGCCTCAAGCAACGGTTACAGAAGCGAAGAAGCAAAGACTGGCGACACTCCAAACCCCTCCCCCGGTCGGGCGGGGACGCGCGAAAGACGAGGCGCCAAGCGATCCCATTGGCTGAGAGGCTGCGTTTGAATCGCTCCCGGCAGCCGGTGATTGGCTGCCAGTGGATGGCGCGTTCCTCCCTCTCTCAGCCGCTTCTCTCTCGGGTTCCGCTGTGGAGATCTGCCTCCGCTTCAGCCAATGACATAGTTCCCTCCGGGGAAAATAACATACGGTATAATATAATAAAGGCGTGCAGTGCCAGAGGTCTCCGCCTGAAAGCGTGTGGTGCCAGAGGTCTCCCCCTGCTCTCAGCTCCCCGGTGCCTCTCGCTTGCCTGTTTGCATGTGAAAGCAAAACCCTTTGGAGGGAGCAGCAGTTTCTTTCGATTGTCGGCTTAAACGGATGCAAAAATCTAGCGGATCTTCACATCGTTGACGTGCCTTTTTTGCTTACTACTGGCAGAAGACAGTTTAAAATTGGGAGTGGAGTAGGTGCCTGCTTACACTTTAGGTTTTAAAGGGGGGGGAGAACAAAAGAGTGCACAAATGTGTATATTCATTCACATGCTAGTGTCTATGTACACATGCAAAATTGGACGTGATTTTCATAATTTAACCAAGAATTACAACGCATCTCAAACGCGGAAGCCGGTGACCAGATGACCTGTACCCCTGCTGATTCTTCTCTGCAAGTGTTAACTGCCCAGATCGGTAGCGTTCTTGCATTTTAAACCAAACTTGGCCTCTGACGGACTTTCAAATGGGTGACTATGCTAAGAGGACGTGTGGCCACACTTGGGGAGGTTAAAAGAGAAGGTCTGCTGCTGATGGAAAAACAAACACATCCGTTCCCAGAGTGTTAAACGATCTTGTGCACCAAAAAAGGGTGAACAGTGCTGACAAAGATTAATATGTAACCATATTACAAACATTCAGAATGGACTTGTTTTCCAAATATGTAAGATTCCAATGTACACATGTTGGAGAACTGTGTTTTCATCAATGTGGGCAGTAACTTCACTATTGTAGATCACAGTTACTCTGCATAATTACAGCAGTTACCTTATGTGCTGGTTAACCTGGCCATGAGCTTTTGGACTTAGCCTGGCTGGTTCTTAGGCGGCAAACGTACCATACTCAAAGCTTTACCAGTTGGTACAGCCTGGCAGAGGTTGTACTCCACTGGCATAGCCTATGGGAGCCCAAGATCAGCTCCACGCCACGATACGACTGAAGAAGGCACTCCAGAGGAATGGAGTTATTGAAATTCATTGGGTGGGTAACATTGTTAGAGAAATGCCTTCTGTATATTCTTAAGCTGTCCCATCTGTTAAATAAGGATAAACAGATGTGATTCTATTGTAGGGCTTGATTGTAGACATTAGCCTAAATTCTCTTGTTAATCCCAACTAGGATAGCGCCACAACATCAGTTAGATTTGCCTATGTGTCAATTCACCATTCATTTCAATAGATCTACCAAAATTGGGGCTAACCAACAATTCCAGCCAATTTATCTTGTGAATGTTCTGGATGAAAATTACTTATATGTCATTTATATAGTTACATAGAATTCAAATCTTAGCCATGTTAGTCTGGATCAGTATGCAGAGGAGTATTGTGACATATTTGAGACTAATTAAGAAAAAGAAGTTGGCAGCAAAAGAAAAGTTTGTAGACTTGACTCTACTTGCATGGAATTTGTTGTCCCTCAATATCCACGAGAGTCAGGGGCGTAGGACCTCCATGACAAGTGGATCACAGCGCCTGTTAGGGAAACCTTTAATGCAGGACTGGGTTTGCTTGGTCTGACAATCTGGAACAAGCAGAGTTGTGAAACAATTATCATAGTGACTGCTGCTGGCATCTTTAATATTAGTCTGTGTTTGTCTCCTCTGACAATGTGGTTAGCGTTTTGCACGAGGGGGGAGGGGAAGGGTTTCAGGAAGAGAAACTTGGAGAGGCCAGTACATCGCAATGGCTGTTAGGGAAACTTTTGATGCAGGTCTCAATTTGCTTCTTCTGACAATCTGGCAGAGGCACAATCATGTGAGACAAAGTGGGGGGCGAGGAGCTAGAAACTCACAAATAATCAAATTAGTGAAAGCTAAACTTGCAAATGTGGAGGGCGAACTGTAAACAGACCATTACAGCTATGAATGAGCAAATGGTATATGTGAGTAGGAGTAGAAATGCAAAACTTGTGGGTATGGTGATGAGCTGACAAGTTCAGTCTTAATGGTTGTTGGAAGACAAAAGCCATTTCCGCACTACACTCTTACAGCAGTTATTCCACTTTCAACATCCTATGGAATCCTGGGGTTTGCAGTTTCAGGAGGGGCCAGCCGGCCCATTCCAAAACAGCAAACCCCAGGATTCCATAGGATGTTGAAAGTGGAATAACTGTGCTATAAGAGTGTAGTGCGGAAATGGACAAAGGCAGAAAAGGTATTGCCTAAGGCCAAGCAGATAACCATATCAATGAGTACATGACCATATCAATGTTAGAGGAAGTTATTGGAATATAGTGCGATGCTGAGTAGGAACCAGAAAAGAGATGTGAGGTTGTCTATAGTCCTTTACTTGCCACGCCACAATACAGATCGGGAAACAGATACAAGACCTTGCCACAAACCCAGATGTGAACTCTGCCCACACATCTAATTGGGAAATGTCATAACAGGACTTCATTACATCACCCACAATACTAGAGGTATTTTCACTTGCTCATCTTCTAATGCAGTGGTTCTTCACCTTTTATTTACCAAGGACCCTCCTTAAATATCTTTTGTTGCTGCAGACCCCCAAGACCTAACTCAAGATTTAAAACCCTAGTACCAGGAAGCAAAGGGGTTGGCAGCTCTCCCCAGCACTGATGTCAACTAAACTCCCTCCTTCTTTCCTTCTCCCATCTCACTCTTCTCCAAGGTAGCTGGCTGTCTGGCTGTCAGCTCCACTGTTGCTCAGCTGGTAGCCTGTCTCCTCCCTGCAGTGGAATGGCCACATGACAGGAGCATGTAGGCCCAGCCAGTCAGCCTGCCTGCCTGCCTGCCTGCACACACCTTGGTTCCTGTCAGGTGGACACTCTGCTGTGGGGTGGAGACATTCTGAGCAGCCTTTGAGGCTTTGTGGACTCTTTGTGAGGACACTGTGAACCCCAGGTTAAGAACCATTGCTCTAAAATAATACATGCCATCCTCTGTCAACAATGCCCTTCAGTACTCTACATTGTGCAAACAGGCCAGTCTCTGCACCAGAGGATAAATGGACAGAAATCAGACATTAGGAATAAGAACACACAAAAATGAGTTCCAGAACACTTCACTCTTCCTGGCCATTTTGTCTCGGACCTCAGAACCGCAGTCCTTGAACAAAGGAACTACAAAGGAAAACTGGAAAGAAACAGCAGGATTGGAATATATCCACAAACTTCAATCCATTGACAGTGAGCTGAACAGAGACAATGGGTCTCCTGGTACATTGCACGTATTATAACACTAGTTAACTCCCCAGCCTCGTGAGGGTTCTTTTTGGCAGTTTGTCATGTTGGCCAGCACGGGCAATGATGAGGAAAACTGGGTACTGATGTTCAACAATATCTGAGGAGCCACATATATCCCTGATGTAGTAGAGCATTTGCTCTGTCTTACATTTAGTTTTCTGTTGCATATATGTGTGTGTGTTAGTATTTTCCCTTGGAAGACCCAGTTATTTCCTTTTTACCAAACCACTCACTTCACTATAAACTGAAAGAACTGATGTTTTTCAGGCACATAAACATTGTATTTTTAGGACCATTTTTAAGGGTCATACCGGTTTTTATTATCTTATTCCCTCTAACATATACTACTTTGTTTCATGAAAGTTAAACAACATGGAGAATGAATTTCTATAGTCCCTGCTGTTTTTTCTTGTGTTAGAAATGCACTTGCTGTTGTTATGTGCTTCCAAATCATTTTTTATTTATGGCAACCCTAAGGCGGGGTTTTCACGGGGTTTTCTTGGCAAAATTTGTTTGGAGGGGTTTTTCACCCTTGCCATCCCAGCATGACAGCAGGCCTACCAAGTCTATTTCTAATTATGATGTATTTTTAATTATGATATTTAATGATGATATATTTGTAGTTTGAATAGTTTTCTGTCTTTAGTGTACTTTTGTGTGTAATATATAATAGTGTATAACAATGTAATGTGCTTTTAATTGTATTTTAATTTATGTTGTACTCTGCCTTGAGGAAAGGCACATAACAAATAAAAATTTATTATTTTATTATATTATTATGACTTGCCCAAGATCACCCAGTAGATTTCCATGGCTGAGTGGGCATTCAAACCCTGGTCTCCCAGTGTCCTAGTTCAGCACTCAAATCACTACACCGCACTGATAAAATTCAAAGAAAATGACACGGAGCTGTGAATTGCACATGATATGTAACTTAGTCCTAAATATTGTAACCTGAGATGAACTCCATAGTTTTCAAGTGACATTATTCCAGGTAAAGCTAATGCACATCCTTTCGTTGCATTGTAGTTCTTGTTTTTTTAAATTTGCTTTTCCTCTTGATATCCTGCAGAAGGTATGCTGCCTGTACACACACATTTGCTTATCAGACTGTTCTGAGTTCATATTTATTCCTACTAGATGTGTTCATACACTGCAGTTCCATCTGGTTCTGCATAGTGCATCTCATTATGCCTAACCTGAGAAATTATCAGTGCAATCCTATTAGAAGAGATGATGATGAAAATGACGATGATATCATTACAATATACCTTCATCTATATCACTGGAAAATGCCCTTATCCTTAGAACAGTGGTTCTCAACCTGTGGGTCCCCAGATGTTTTTAGACTTCAGCTCCCAGAAGCCCTGAGCATTGATCATAGTGGCTGGGGCTTCTGGGAGCTGAAGTCCACAAACATCTGGGGACCCACAGGTTGAGAACCACTGCCTTAGAAGATATTTTCATATTTAATTAGTATATTTTAACTCTCACAGATATCTTCCTATCCACCCAGCTAATCAACGTGGCTTGGTTCTGCCTACTTTTGGCGGAATTGCAGTTTAAATGATTTTGAGTGTTGAAAATTTAGGACCACTTAGCAATACTATGCAAGCTAGTTTCTGAGCAAGGTAGATAATATTGTATTACCTGGAACAGGAACAGGCAACAAGCAAACTTTTTCTAAAGAACCAGGAAGCAATATACATGATAAGAATATAAAAGATATGTAATTTTTAAAAAATTGCGAGAATACAGATGCTAAATATATGGTTATTACAATAATGTTTAGCAACATATACTAGTTGAACTTAAATCCCAGATTGTTTGAGAGATGCTTCAAACACAACTGTTTGAGGTACGGGCGTATACGTGCACTTGCCTACTAGAAAACTTTTCCAGTAGTTATCTACAGAAACAGCTTTAAAAAAAAAAAACTTACTGGGCAAAGCAATGAACAGCAGTGTAGCACACATGTTTGGGTTGTATCTTAGAACTGGTAACAAGAATGTAATATGACAGAACTATTAAATTCTGTTTTTAAAAAAAGATGATGGAGAAACAACTCCAGTCATTGTATAAACAACCAGCAAAATTTTCATAACTGCATGCCTGTGGCAATTGTTTTTTATATATGGAAGTATGCAAGCCTGTTGCTGCATAAGGAAGCTGGTGCAACCATTCTATTCCTGTCTATTACGATAAGATTACTTGGTATAGTATTTTTTCTTAGACATACATAGTACACTACTACTCTTACAATTCATTGCTCAGTGACTGATCTTGTGAGAAAGTCTATGTAGCCCAACTGCTGGAGTGTTTTTTTCCCCATGAATTAAATATTATTGAATACCTTTACAAGTTTTCTCAAGGTTCACAACATTTTCAGATTTCTGAGCCATCATTTTTAAAATATAACCATTGTAGTAAGAACTGTAATGTGTATGGATGACCATTGTAAAGTTTCTAATTCTTTTTAAAAATTATTGTCTTGGTTTTTTTGCTGGGACAGGGGAAATACATCAAAAGTAAATTTCTGTGCCTCAATTGCCTCTGATATTTAGTTAGTGTTTGATACTCTGCTAAGGAAACAACCAAACGAGAGACAAAAACAGAGCAAGACAAACAAAAAATTCACCCCCAATAATTTCTGGGCATCTGAATATAAGCAACTGAGAGAATTTGAGACTGCTTGCAAAGAAGGATGTAGAGCAGGCAGGCAGGAGGAATTAAGAAACATAAGATTTTGGTAGCAGAAGGAGACATCCTTGTTTGGCCACTTGCACCTTGCTGCCTGGTTCTAGAATACAACCTCATAGTGCAAATGGCTCCCCAAGTTTAGGGAGACACAGAACTAAGAGGCTTGATGCTTTAGACCTCCACCAAAATATAGAATCTAACCTATCCATACAAGCATGCAGCAAAGTACTCCCAAGTTCATCCTCTTAGATGCCATTTCTGCACTACACTGTTATAGTGCTATAATTCTACTTTCAAACTCCTATGGAATCTTGGGGTTTGCAGGGAGGGGCATTTAGAATTCTCAGCCAGAGAGCTCTTGGGCATCAGTAACCCCAGAATTCCACAGGATGTTAAAAGTGGAATAATAGCACTATAACAGTGTAGTGCGGAAAGGCCCTAAGATAGCTTGATCTCAAATTGTAAGTTGCTCTTATCTTTAAAGTGTTTTGTGGCCCTTTCACCCTAAACATTTACAGCATGGTGGTTCTATTTTAATTGCCATAGCAACATCTTATGGAGTTCTGAGCTTCATAGATGAGGGAGAGTTATTTAGAATTCTCAGGCAGAGAACTACAATGCCTCACCAAACTACAAATGCTTGGATTTCAATAAGATGCAACTATGGCAAATAAATTGGAATAATAGTGCTATAATTGTGTAGTGTGAAAGAGCCCCTGCAATGCATATCAAATGAACTGCTTTCTCATGTAGGAACCCACCTTCCGTTTTGAAGTACGGAAAGGTATTTCATCTTTTAAGTATTCAAAGATTGGCAAGAACATGAGACAGGACTCTCTCAGTAGTAGTACCATATCTTCCAAGAGAAAAACAATCAGCATCCTTCCTAGGTTCAGTTTGGGTGAGGTGGGGGGAGCAATTGAAATTATTTCCACTTTCTCAAGCATCCTCTGATCAGTTCTGAATTAAGAATTGGAAGGGTTTTTTTTAAAAAAAATGCAATATATATGATTTTCAACTCCTATTTCAGACTAGATAAGTGCCTCCAAAGTTTTCTAAATAAACAACAACTTCTAAATCCATTAAAGAAAGTTACACAAGAATATCCATTATTGAAAAATATTGGAAAACAGTAGTAACTCAACACCCGAGACACAAAATGCAAAACAAAAGGTGCACACATTCCTGAGAAAAGTCTCCATCTCTTCTCCTTTCATTACAAGATAGAATTACCAAACCAATATCAAATGACTGATTGGAATTAGGATTTCAAGGGTGGTGGTGGCAGAGACTCTTTCATTACTCAGTTTTTGGACATTTTCCCAGTGTATCTTTTCTTAGCACTTGCACAGTACCCAGGCATTTGAGGGGATTTGTATCATGCTAAGTTCAATTATTTATTTTGCCTGTTAAATTCAATAAAGTGCTCTTTATACTTCAGTACATGTTTAGTTTTGAAAAATATGCTTATGCATGCAAAATGCATGCCTCAAGAAACTTAATGGTATGCATGCCTCTAAGACGTTCAAGTAAAAGTCACTATGATTTACCAGTGTTTTTCTTATATTGCCTTTAGTTGTGCCCTTGAAAGATTCATGTAATGCTTATCTTCCAAGAGCTGGACTAAAGCCATTTACTCCTGTACACACTGTAAGCAACTGTGCTGTCACTTGGCAATCAGCTTCTCACTTGGCCTACATTTTCACTGGTAGCCTAGAAAGGGAAGGTTCTGCACTCAGCTTCTAATCTCAAGCACCATCTGGTTCTGTCTCATTAATATGCAGCACTAATGCAGGAGAGGCCGTCATATCCAAGCTGCAGACAAGCAATGGGCCCATTAAAATAAAGTAACTGTCAAAATGATGATCAACAATCTGCTATGTGTAGAAATCCTTTTTTCAGAATACCACCTGAATCATTCACCTGGCAAACTTATTTGTATTTCCCTGTTCTGCTGTAGTACATAGGAAAAAATTATTTGGATGCTCTCCAGATGATTAGGAGAAACATGGGTAACAGAGGAATGGGTCATTGATGTTTCATACAGACAAGGATGAGGAACTTGTTTATTTCGACATGTTGTACACTCCACCTCTCATCAGCCATAGCCTATATAGCAAATGCTGAGAGGTAATGGGTGTTCTAAGCAGTGGTGTATCTAGGCTCAACAGTGCAAGTGGGGCAAGTGGGGAAGTTGTGCCCCTAGGTGCTGCTGCCGCTGCTTCCCTCCTGCACCAGGCCAGGAAGGACCCCGGTGGGGGCGGGGAGGCAGTGGTGGGCCAGGTCCGGGCAGGAAGGTGGAAGAGTTTTGGCCCAGGGCACGTATTCCAGTTGCGCCACCCTAGATACACCTCTGGTTCTAAGCCAGCAACATCTGTGAAGGTTCCCACTCCTGTTTTAGATATTACTAGACTAGATTAAATATATCTTTGATAAATTCAGCATTCTGCAAAGCTGATTCTATGGTTCATGGCTCTGAATGCTTAGTTGATTGGGGAAGTGAAGGAACAGAATTATGTACCACTTGAAAAGTATGTCCATAGTATAGAAGTAAGGCAGCTGGTACAGAATAACTCCTACTGAGGTACCTAAGGGTAATGGCTTATATTCATTCATGCTACTTGGACTTGTTAAAGAGAAAGGTGGCAACAGCAAATTTACCAAATAAATGATATTTTTAGAAAGATAGAAAGGTCTTATTCCATAAAGAGAAGGTACTTGTTTTTTGAAGCCCGGTCATCAATACAGCAAAAGTGTTAACTTAAAAAAAATCTTCATCAATGTAGAAAAGAACCCAGCTCAGTTAAAAGATTAGTGTGGGAAATTCACAAAGCTGCAACCAATCATTTTTTTAAAGATTAAAAAAAATACCATTGGTATCTTTATGTTTGCTCTGTTCCACAGTGGTTTCTAGACAAACAGGCAGCACAGGTTTTTGAACTACTAAGGCACCCTGCAAAACAAGTTTTTTCAGCATCCATAGCAAATATGTCAGAGGAACTATGGCCCTTTCCACACGTGGAGGGAGAAGCGGGGGAAAACGTGCTAAAACAGATCTTACCGGCAGCTGGGTAAGTCCGTCGCCATGCAGAGCAGCTCGAGCTCGCTGCTCCGCAGTCCTCTGGTGTCCAAAATGGCAGCTTCGGCGTCCAAAATGGCGGCTTCCGGTTGGTGGAGGCTCTCCACCAACTGGAGAAGCTCACCAGCCTAAAGCCCGCCCCCAGCAGATCTGCAGGCACGTATTAGTGCGTGCCTGCAAATCTGCACCAGAGTGCGGCGACAGAGCTGCACAGGGCTGCGCACTCCGTGCTTTTTAAAAACCTCTGAAAAGAGGTTTTTAAAAACACGCTGCGCCACCAGTTCTGGTCACTTCGGAGCGGATTGAGGTGCGGAACTACAAAAAGTAATCCATCCCAGTCCACTCTACGGTGCAGAAGACCTCCGTCGGAGGTTGCTCTGCACCATTTTAATACCCCAGTGTGGAAAGGGCCTATGTGTCTAACAATTTATAGTTTTTGCAAAACTGATACTTGTATAAAACTTAAGACTGAGCAACCTTTGAAACATGCACAGCAAGCAGTGAATAATGCGATTGTTTCTTCTGCATACACATGCACCCTGCAATAAGCCATATTTGTTGTTTGTGGTGGTGTGCCTTCAAGTCATTTCCAACTTATGGTGACTCTAAGGCAAAACTATCATGGAATTTTTTGGGGGCTGCGAGAGTGTGATGCACCCAGAAATACCCAATGGGTTTCCATGGCCAAGTGGGGAATCAAATCCTGGTTTCCAGGGTCATAGTCCAACACTCAAACCACTACACTGCTCTGCCTCTCAAAAGCAAAAAGTTGTTGCTATTGTTGCTGTATGCATTCAAGTCATTTCTGACTTACCGTGACCCTAAGGCAAACCTATCACGGGGTTTTCTGCAGCTGCGACTGTGTGATGTGCCCAAAGTCACCCAGTGGGCTTCCATGGCCAAGCAGGGAACTGAATCCTGGTCTCCAAGGTTATTGTCCAGTGCTCAAACCACTATACCATATTGGCTGCTCAATTTTTTTTTATTTTATTCTCCCTGCTGTTCCACTGTCATCTACGAAAAGGTCCGGAATTATTTTTGAATAAGTACAATACCTCATTTTGGTAGCAGTTTAGGAATTGTATAGCCCTCCAGATGTTGTTGTGTTACCTTGTGAATTGCGGGTCCCGGGAGGGGCGCCCAAATAACCAAATAACAAGCAAGATGGGGAAATTAGCTGGAGTACTCTCTTGGCTAACGAGAGGCAGGGCAACGCAGCGGGATCTTTTATCCTATGTATACCGGTTCAGATCAGTGAGGAGTCAGGCAGTTTCAAAATACTAACAGTATTTATTAAACAAAAATAATAAAAACACAAGCACACTCCTAACTAGAAAAGGAAAGAAAGAGAATTTGGGGAATGGGCAATACGCCATCTGTCCGAAGTCCTGGAGACACCAATTGAAGAGGAGGAAACCCGGCGTGGAGACCGAGGGGAATCTGCTGGACCAAGCGGCAGCAAGGCAAGGAAGAAGATCCGATGGGAGCTTCAAGTGATTTCAGCAAGTGAACTTCAGCAAGGCCCGACGAGAGTTCCAGATGGTTCAAGTGATCCAGCGAGAGTTCCAAAGAGCTCTCAGAGTGGGGGATTTTTATAGGGAAGAGAACGACCACAGGCTAGACTGGTTTGGGGTGAGAACAATAAGTTTTGGGCTGGAGACAAAGCCTCCGAAAGGTCAGACTTCGCATGATTGAATTATATGCCGAATTGACAATAGTATGGCCAGTATGTAGATGCGGCTAGCTCGGCTGTTAAGTGCCTAGCTCACCAGGGTGTTCTCTCAGGCAGAGAGTCCTTTTGTTTTACTGTGCATTTGTAATCAAGGTGTTTGTGTCAGGAGGTCTCCCTCTGAAGTGGATCTGGCAATATCTGGTGTTTGATAGGAGCAGCAAGTATCATCCATGGCTGTCTTTGCGCTTGTTCGGCGGGGCCTCACAAACACTTGGCTGGTGGCAGAAGGCTGAATTATGATATCAAAAATGATATCTTTGGTTCACCAAAGCCAGGCCAGATCGCGGTGGTTACAGTTGGACTGCAAGTTCTGGAAACTCTATCTGGCATAGTGGTGACGAATGCTAGGGGGGATCAATCCAACAACATCTGGAGAGCTATTTGATTCCTACCTCTTTTGCTGTATTTTTTTACATTTATTTTGCAAATCATACTCATCACTTATACAGCTTAGATTCAATCACTACCCAGCACAACTTGTATGCATGGGCAACTTGTGTCCCTTCGTCTCCCATCATCCTTACGTTTGGCCATGCTGTTAAGTCCAATGAGAGTTGCAGTGCTGCAATATCTGACAGGGAACAAGTTGTACACCCCAAAGTGAAAGAATTATGGAAATTTTTCAATTATGGCTAACAGAAGTTTGGGTTGGAGGATTTCAGAGGGAAAATGGAGCAGAAGAAAAGTTTAAACTCTATCATCTGTTGCAAGGCTTTCTAAATGGTGTGTCACAACACATTAGCGTGTTGCCTGTAGTGTGTTGGTGTGTCGCCTTTCTGGCTGAGAAAGCCCCCCCCCCCCCGAGCTTGGCCTGCTGCTGTTGCTCTTGCTGGAGCCTTTCCCCAGCAAGAGTGATGGCAGTGGGCAAGGATTGAGTGGGAGGGGGCTGCCTTTCCCCCTGCCACCGTTCTAGCTGAGGCCTTTCCCTTGCAAGAATGATGGCAGTTGGCAAGGACCAGGTGAGAGGGGTCTGCCTTTCCTCCTGCCGCCACTCTTGCTGGGTCCTTTCCTGGTGAGGGTGATGGCAGCAGGCCAGGATCGAGGGAGGGCTGAATTTCCCCACCCTAGAGGTACCTCTGGGTACCTCTGGTTTGCTAGTAAAACTGAATTACTGTATTACAAAATGATGCATGTCAAAAAAGTGTGTCACCAACATGAAAAGTTTGGAAAGCTCTGATCTATTGTCATGCCCTTGCCCTAGGACCCAGACTTCCAGGATCCAGACAGGTCCCTTCCCAGCAGCCACACCCCAGAAACATGAAAAGGTTGTATTTACAGCAGCCAGTGCAGGAGGTAAAAGGAGAGCTCAGACCTTTGGCAGTGCTTATCTGAGAAGGGCTCATTAATCAGGTCAAAGCTGGCCATAGGCTGAGGCTATATAATCAGAGGCCTCAGCAACAGAAGGTTTCTGAGAACTACGGATGCTATTGGTGGAGACAGCCATGTGATTCTTGCATCCTCTACCCTTGGACCTTGGCGGTTCGTTCAGATTATTTGGCTTTTGGACTATTCCCTTTCTGGACTTGTTTGTGTTTTTGCTGAGAATTTGCTTTAGCCTCGAGGCTGCTTTGTGGAGATGTTATCTAAGTAGCTGAGGAACCTTGGCAGGCAGTCAAGCCCAGGACACCTATGCAGTCCACATGTGAATTAGCACAACTCCATGGCTGCTTTTCATAAGGAAATTAACATAGCCAGTTCCAGTGCAATATCTTAGAGTAAGAAGCAGTATGTACAAATCACACCCTCTCTCCATGCCTGCACCCTGCTTATGCCTCAGGAGGGTTCTGTCTTTTCGAAAAAGCAGTTGTTATTTGCTGCTATTTAACACTGGTTAAAGGCACACACAGACCTACCTTCTTTGCAATGGAAGGAAGAGGAGAGAAAATGGTGATGACAGAAACAGGTCTAATTGCTCCAGTCACATGATGTCAAGAATGAAAGAGGCAGGGGCCCTGATCGGCTACCGACCAGAAGCCTGATCCTCTCAGTTCAGCCTATCTGTTATGTGTCTTCAAATCATTACCAGTGTATGGCAACTCTAAGGTGAACCGATCACAAAGCTTTTTGGCAAGATTTCTTCAGAAGTAGTTTATCTTTGCCATCCTCTGAGTCTGAGAAGGTATGACGTGCCCAAGGTCACCCAGTGGGTTTCCATGTCCAAGCAGGGATTTGAAGCACGATCTCCAGAGTTCTAGTTTAGCACTCAAGCCACTATACCATGCTGGGTCTCCCATCCTATCTATTCCCTTGGAATTCCCCTGCAAACAGAATTCAAATTATTGTCACATCTGTTCTGGATCTTTTTTTAATTCAGATTCTTTTCTTAAGTGACAAAAGACTGGGTGTTAATTAAAATGTGTGGTAATTTTTTAAAATTCTTTTCTATTTTTATTTGGATGCTTTGAATTTTTTAGTGTTATTTTTAAAATAAAATTTTACTAATTTTTATATATTTTATCTGTATTTATTTGTTTTAATTTTCTAAACTACTTTGAGTCCCACTTTTGATGGAAAAGACAAGATATTAAATAAATTAATAAATGGGTGGATGGATATTGTAGTCAAAGAATCTTTGTGACAAATTTCATCATCATTATGATTTCCCACAGAACACCCAGGAACAATGCAGGTCAATGGGTCTTTTTCTATCCTGCTATTGCATACACAGCAGTAATGATGTGATACTGGCTGTGAAATAGCTGAAGTTATCTTTGCTTTTTTTAAAAAAAGGGTTAACTTGAACTGACAGAGGCGTCACAGCTAAGCAGCCTTGCATGAAAAGAAAGATGTTTCCTGCTTATGGTTGAATGATTATTCCAATATGCCCAGTGCTGATTAAAAGCAAGTGTCATTTTGAAAGACACCAGCAATATTGCACTGAAGACATAAACATGGTTGAAGATTTTCTTTTTTAAAAAAAATGACAATTGTAATCTGTTGTTATGGAAAGCCACTGTTGCCAGTCAAAGAAATCAGTCTGTAAAGACACCTTTTCAGTAGTTATGAGTGCTAAGTTTAAATAGTTCTCCACAGCATGTGAAGAAACACTCTGTCTTAAATGCACCAGTTGTGACTGAAGTTACATTTTTTGCAGCCGTGAGTGGTGGATCTCATGTCAGCGAGGCTGTGAATCCACTACAGGTTTAAGCCAGGCTTTAAAAGAGCTCTCCAAGATGCTGAACTATATCCTGCAAATAGGCTCAGGCCCTTCAAGAGCTCTCTGAAAGCTATTCAAAACCTGAAATGGATTCATAGTCCTACTGACATGGGAGCAACCATTTGCTGCTGATTTATTGCACTTCAAACATTCAACAAGAGCCATATTAGATGATAGATGAGTAAAAGAATGCAGTGTATGTATCTGTTTGGTTGCAGTTGTTTTAAATATTAATAGCTGCCACAAAAGGAGAGCATCAGGACTGTATTGTGGAACTTGGAGAAGGTAGACTTAACCCTTTTCTGCTATGTCATGGTCTAGTCATCACTGCAGGAGAGAATGGCTGTAGGTCAATACTCCTTAGAAACAACACTCAAATGAATGGGACATTGCGTGTACCTTCAAGTCATTTATAATTTATGATGACTCTAAGGTGAACGTATCATGAGGTTTTCTTGGGAGAGTTTTTCAGAGGATATTTGCCTTTGCCTTCCTCTGAGACTGAGAAAGTGTGACTTGCTCAAGGTTCCGGTGTCCTAATCCAACACTCAGATCACTTCACCACAAACGGGATTTACTTCCAACTAAATATAGTCAGCATTTGAGGCATCAGCAACACATTCCCTCACAGGAAAGATCTGCATAGTCAATACAAGGAAGCTATATTTCACCAAAGAAAGCAAGATCTCTGCACTACATAATTTCCATACACTTTGTGTCCCCTTTGATCAGAGCTTGAAAAGATTACCCTATGGACTAACACCCTCAGAATTCCCAGTCAGCATGGCTGTTGTGCTGGTTGGGGATTCTGGAAGCTGTAGTCCAAATGTAACTTTTCCAAGTCATCCCTTTGAACCTGTGAAACTGCTATACATTGTCCCATTTAGCTTGGTTCTATGATGACTGATATTATCTCTCCAATCTTAGACAGATATTCTTTCCTACAAACTGTTACTTCACCTTTTCAACTGGAGTTATCAGGGATTCAAGCTGAAACTTTTGGCAGGAAAAACATACCTATCATTTGTCTAGGGACTCATCCCTCATTATCCCTTACCTTTGTAGCTACTTTGTTTAAAAACTTACACTTAACTCTAGATCAGGGCCAGATGGTGCTGGACTGCAAGTCTCAACACCCATAGCAAGCATAACTGGGAGCTGCAGTTGATCTATTTCTGGAGGGCTGCATGACAACCATCCCCTTGTCTTTAAACAGCAATAGTTCCTTCTTTGTCAGAATACTTACACAGTATTCATTTCCTTCTTTGACAGCATGGATTTCAGGATTTGGTGGAGAGAGGCTCAAACAAAATGCCTTCAGTTGACTTCTATAAGTGGAAAGAGAGTGTGGATATAAAAACGTGTTGTGTTGTCTCCATATTTCTTGAGAGCCAATGCAAAGTAAGAGTAGCAGTCCTGTTTGGGTAACAGTAGTAGACTCTTTTATCTACTGCTCAATTGTCTGCTGACCACTTCCTTGGAAAATGACAACAGACACCATGACAGTATGGGTTTGACCTGAATCTCTGGCTGAAATCCTGTTTGTGACGTGTGCTGGCATAACCTCCCATAAGGTTAGGGTATGGACTTTTGTTGTTGTTGTTGTTGTTGTTGTTGTTATTATGGAAGGAGATCCCAGGTACCCCCTTGTACAATAACCCCCTGAGCACAACATTATCTAGAGGAGACACCTCCATGGTCCATCTGTGACTGGGGAAAATGCTGCTCCCAGGCATCATCTGTCTGCACTTGCTCAGCCCAGAAAAAGGAACAGTCATTGCCCTCCTGGATTGGCCCATTTTCCAGGCTTCTCAGTCAAAGCTGGATGGTACTCTGGATCTGCCCACTGTCCTGGCCACGGATTGAGTAGGGGAGTATGCCTCAGTGTCTTCAAATTGGGATGGCACAGCAGAGGTCCAATGGAGGAGCAGTGGAGTGAAACACTTGGCTCCTTTCTCCACAGGAGCTTGGCCTTTCTCTCCACGTACTTTTACACTGAGTGAGGTTTTACAGTGGGGTGTGTGTAGGAGGAAATATTCCAAGAAGTGCTTTCTATCATGAGTTCACAATTTCTGCAAGTATATATGGTTGCACCAATTCCAAATACTTGCAGTAGAGATATGCTGCTGGTCAACTCAGTTATGAATTGGGTTGAGCCCAGTGCTGGTAAGTCCATTTACTATGCAGAGTAACTTAAAGAAAAAGCACTGAAATGCTTTATTTGTTTCTAAAATACTTCTGGATGCTATTTATATATCTGTGAATTTAAGGTGCATTTGAAATATATTCAAGCACTGACAGACATATAGGTTAACATAGATTTGTAAGTAATAAAATACTAAGATACATTTCTTTTTTGCACATTTCAATATGAAAAGACTGTTTTTGTTTTTGTTTTATAGACCTTGCAGGACATTTTAACCAGAGCTTAGAAAAGTCATTATTTATTTATTTTTTATTTTGCATGGTAACACTCAGAATCCAGTGGCTGGGGGAATTCTGGATGTTCTAATGCAAATGCCGTTTTCCCCACCTCTGATATTAATTTCTACTAGAATAGTCTCAATACAGAGAACTATATTTCTTGTAGATTTTGGTATTGAAAAAATAATAGCAACAGGCCACAACACCACTCAGCTGTGGAGTTTTCACAATAAAAATCCTTATATTTCATTTTGAAATACAACTGATGGCTGAAAGTAACCTGATGATAGCTCTGGAATGACTGTAAAAAATGCAGCCTTCCTTACAACCTATCAGGGACTCAGGAGTTTCAGATACATTTATTTGAAAATGGGTGTTGCTTTGGAACAGAATGTTTCTTGTTTGCCTTCCTGCGCACAGCTGCCAGAAAGCCTTTAAATGTTCTCAAGCTCCAAATGCCTTTGTTTCAACATCTACATTTCCTCTTTTTTTTTAAAAAAAAGTTTCACCCTGGTTGCCCCAATCATTCTCCACGCACATCAGGGTGTGTTTTCTGTACTTTCCTATTTGATATCTTCTACAGCCCTTGTGTACCTTGGAGTAATGTTAGCATTTGTAGTTCTCTCAGTCCAGAAGCATGAATGAAATTTACACTTAGTTTTCAGAGTGTGTTCCTATTGCTTCTGGGAAATTGACCAAATACTGTGGTCTTATGTTTCTACATACAGAGAAGGCAGGTCCATTGCAAAGATCTCCTCATAACACAATTTCAACTCTGGCTATTTGTGCACTAGACTGTTATAGGCCCTTTCCGCACCAGGCAATTAGAACGGGGCAGTGCGCCCTCTCACGGAAGTGATCTGCACCTTGGAGCAGACTAGGAGTGGACTACTTACCAGAGATCCACACCTCAGTCCGCTCCAAAATGACCCCAAGTGGTCCTCCAGCATGTTTTCTAAAGACCGCAAAAAACAGGTCTTTATTTTCTTGGAACGCGCCATTGCGCTCCTGCTCCCTTGTGCAGATTCGCAGGCTCACACCAATGTGAGCCTGCGATCTGCAGAGGGTAGGCTTTAGGCGGGGTGAGCTTTAGCAGTTGGTCAGGACTCATGACCAACCGGAAGCCACCATTTTGGAAGCCGGAAGCCGCCATTTTGGAAGCTGGAGCAGTGCGGATCTGCAGACCTCGCACTGCTCTGATTCGCCCTGCACCAAGGAGAAACCCTGTGGAAGAGCTTCAGGGACAGTCTGCGTTGCTTCAGACCCTAGAAGAAGTGGCAGGTAACGGCATGGAGCAATTCCCTCACCTTGTGCAGAAAGGGCCATAGTCCTATTATACCACTTTCAACATCCTATGGAATCCTGGGGTTTGCAGTTTAGGGAGGGGCCGTTGAGGGTGTGTGTTGGGGCAGAATGGAAGTGGGTTTTGATATCACAGACCCAAAGCTCTCTAATTTGCAAGGCATACCCTGGGAGTGGGGAGACGGTTCTTCAGTTGATTGTATTTTTTTTAAAAAAATTGTTTTTAAAATTAAATATAAGAAAGAAAAAACTGAGGCAGAAAGATAGAAAGGACCCTGCCCTTCATTGCCTACCCAGGCTAGTACCAAAGGTTCAGTCTTCCAGGCTTTCATACCGTTCCACCATCAATCTCTGTTCCTACAAATTAAGAATTCAGCATAGGAGTTTGAAATTGCCATAATGTTCATTACTACACAGAAAAGTAAGAATGCAATTATCTACCTAGTGAAAAAATTAAAAGGAGCCCTTTGGGTTTTAGTATTTCAAATTCAGTTACTCAGTTACATAACTATTAACAATGTAAATGTGTCAGCTTTATCTTGTCTTGCAATGGTTTTGTGATAGCCTTTCAGATATAGATTTTTTTTTCCTGGCAGTATGTCAGACTATTATAAAATCCTATATAGTTTAACAAAATTAGGATTGACACTTTCCAGTCCTTCAAATGTGGACATCTATTTTGCAAGTTATACAAACTATTATAATTGTGCACATTCTGGTGCAAATTCAACATATTACTTGTATTTGTCCTACCACTATGTTTTGGCCTCAGTACCATTTTTTAAAGTAACCACTGAGAAGCAGAATAGAATGAAGTTTAAAGTGCTGAACTTGGAAAAGGAAAACTCAAGTTCCAATTGCTGCTTGATCATGCAATTTACCATGTCACCCTGATCCACAACTAACTTTCAACAAACTTACCTTATGGGATTGTAGTAAAGGTTAACAGAGATGGGGAAACAATAATACCCCTCAGCAACACAATACTATCTAAATGGCAAACTTACTGTATAGGACTGGCAACAACAATATTTTGTCATGCACAGGCTTTCTCAGTAGTCACTATAAATTTTTTGTGGTAAGTTTCCCCTCTCCCCCGGGGAAAAAGCTACAGTTCCACAAAAATGTTACAGGAAGCCCTTGAAGGTTAATACCATCTGCTCACCAGGGAACATGCAGAGGAAAGTAAAAATTAAATATCAGTAGTTACGGGGGGAAACCAAGATGTGATCTCTGTCAGAGATTCAGATTAGATATTTTATCATAACTAGTCAATAGCCTAGTTTTACATTGTCCTATTAGACTTTTCATCATAATGCACGTGCTAATCATCTCATCTATGCTACACTGTCTGTGCTACCATCCAACTATTTTTTGTTAATTGCCAGTTAAGGTATGATAAATGTTTGTAAATGACTAATGACTAATTATATTCACCCACCTAACCATGTGTATAATAATCTGCCAAGTGAAGCAACTTCAAACTGGTAAGAGCTGCAGTTTATGCCAAATAAAGCACATTTATCTTTAAGGTGCAGTTAGACAATGTTGTTCTAGCCGCAGCAAACTAAACAAAACAAAAACTTTGCAAGGTATTCCTCTGTGTAAGAGAAAAAAAACTCAAACCAATCACCAACCTGATATGGCAGACCTGTTCTCCCTCTGCAACACGGCCCCTCCCCAAATTTTACCTCCCTTTCACCTTTATATGCTTTCTTCCTACAACCTCATCCTATTGCTGCTGTTTGTTTCCCTGCTACAGTTGACTTTGCAGAAGGAAATGGTATTCCTAATAAACACAAATATATAATTGTCCTGTAAATTAACTTAGATGTAGGACCCATTTAATTTAATAGGATGTATATATGTGTGTGTGTGTGTGTGAATAGTTTAAATATCAGTAGAATAGCTGAAGGTAAATATACATGATGTATACTCTTCCGAAAGGTCTTCATGTTTTCTTTACCATTGCTTGAATCCGTTGACCCAAAATCTTAAAATTCCCAGCTCCTCTTTTCCTCAGAGTGGCACCAATAGTGACCATATCCAGCAGTGGGACACTAGGACCATTTCTGCACTAGAATGTTATAGTGCTATTATTCCACTTTTAATATCCTATGGAATCCTGGGGTTTGCAGTTTAGGGAGAGGCCTTGCTCAGCATTCCTTTACACATTGCCTGACTTTGTACATACTCTTCTTGCTCCTTGTGTCCTGCTTCTCTGCATCCCTCACTCTCCCTTTGCTGTTCTCCTTCTTTCATCCTTTCCACCCTACACTGTTCTAGTGCTCTTATTCCACTTTCAACCTCCTGTGGAATTCTGGGGTTTGTCGTTTCGTGAGGCCAAAGAGCTCTCTGGCTGAGAATTCTCAAGACCCCTCCCTAAACTCCAAACCCCAGGATTCCATAGTAGGTTGAAAGTGGAATAAAAGCGCTACAACAGTACAGTGCGGAAGTGGCCTTTGCTTCACCTTGAGCCCTTGCAATGTTTCCAGGAGCAATGGATTCAAGCTACAGGAAAAGAGATTCCACCTGAACCTCAGAGCTGTCCAGCAGTGGAATATGCTGCCTTGGAGTGTGGTGGAGCCTCCTTCTTTATAGGTTTTTAAACAAAGGCTGGACAGCCATCTGTTGGGAGTGCTCTGATGTGTGTTCCTGCACAGCAGGGGGTTGGACCAAATGGCCCCTGTGGTCTCTTCCAATTTGATCATTCTCTGATTCCCTTCCCTGACTTCTTGCACTCTGCCAATGCGTGTTTTGGTTTGCCTTCTCTGACTACCCCTCCCTTTCATACCTCATGATGTCAAACCTACTTTCCCTTGCACCAACTGCCATATCTCCTACTATCCCTCCTTCCCTTCCCCCCACCCCTAGTTTCCCTCAGCCAGCACCTGCCCCATGCTTCTTTTCTATGCATCCACAGCACCACTAACCCTCCCTGTCTTTCCCCTACCATTTGCTTCACTTCGTGCTGCCCCCTTTTTTCCCTTTCTGCGGAGAAGCTGTGGCTGTGCAAAGTTGCCAGTGCTGCTTTCAATAAAAGCAGGAAGGCAGACAGAGGCCATTTCTGCACCAGACTGTTATAGTGCTATTTTTATGGCCAAGAAAGAGGCGATACCAGGTTTCAGGGAAAAATCAAAAAGCCAGTTTTATTACAATACCTTCCGCAAGGGGCAACAGTTATTTCAGAGCTGTTGTGTCGATTAATTGAGGTGGCATCACTATATCCCTTTTTCCTTCTATGAGCAATCAATCATTTACTTAGCCCGCCCATCACTGGAGAAAAAGATCTTTGGTTAACTTTCCATTACATCATTGACTGGCATACACTTTCAAAAGAAACAAAAGGTTAGTTTAGAAAATGATACAAAATTATGGTAGGGAATAGTGCCTCCCTGAAAATTTCCCCAGCCCTTTTTGCAAGGCCTTTTTTATAAAATTTGAGAAAAGACAGACATCTGCAATTTACTCAGAGGCACAATTCAATTCGCTTATTTTTCCTATTCAAGTGGTATTGGTTTTAAACCCCCTTATTCCCCCCCTTCATGCTAAATTCAAACTACTTTGCAATTTAAACATGTACTTTTTTCCTATTTCCTTATAACACAAATAATATATAACAGCAAACTACATAGCAGCAAAAGGGAATTCATTAACACACATTACACTTACACGCTGTTCCCAAATAACGGAGGGGGTCGGGTTTGTGCGTAGAGGGGTTTAAACGCCCTGGTGTAACCCCAGCAAAAATCAACCCCCAAATTTTCTCTCCTCAGGAGTTGCTGGGTCTGGTGTACTTTTTGGGAATTTCCCGGGAGCGTCAAATGTATCACCTAGCCCAGAATTCTTCTGACCCCCCTTTTTTTCCAACCACCAGTTAGGCATACACATCAACTTCCTTCTTCCATTGACTTGAGCATTACAGATTAAAAAACAACATTTTTAACATGCAGAGTAAAGACTGGCAGATTTAGGAAAGCCATTATGTTACTACAAAGTACTCTTGCTTACTGTCCCTTTTTCCCCATACTTCTTAGGGAACTCAATTTTATCCACATGCCTGCAGACCATTAGAATGATTTTTTTAATATTGTATACTTCTAAATGCATTTTCCCTTTTTTTGCATTCAACTCATTTACATAATGACAACAGGTTGTATTTTACCAAAATGCTGAGTACCCCTTCACAACTGAAGAGATAGTTTCATGCTGGGCTGACACCCAAACCCGCACCCGCCTTACATGAAAACCAATTCCCTCCATGGGGATCATGTGTTGTCATGTACCTGTTGCTTTTTTGTGAATCCTTTTCTTTTTTGGCCAGCCACACTATATCAATTCATGCACTGAGTGAAAAGTGATAATCCCAGGAAAAAAAAACCAAAACCTATTTCCCTTTTAAAAATTGGTTGCTTTCCGGGCTGACTATGGAGGCCCCAACCCCCCCTTTGTCACACAACTCAATAAAACCAATACTATAACTGAAAAGAAATTAACATTAAGACATTTCCCTGGGCATACCTTTTGCCATTAAAATCTCTTCCAATCCCTAGTGGTAAATGGGTAAACCAAACTTCCTCCCCTTTTCCTATACCTGTCTCAATCTATTGTTTTCCACATTAAAAATCTGATCATGCATGTGTCCCTTTTTAGCATTTTTGGCCACCTTTACCACAGTGGGGGTTGTAAACCACCTGATAGGTCCCCACCCATGTCTCCTGGTTTGAGGGGTGTGCCTGTGCTTGTAGGGAAAGAAGCCCCTATTTTAACATTTTCTCCCTTGTCGTCTGAGCTTTCCCTAACACACTAACTCTTTCCTGTAGAGTTATTTTCCCCTTAATCCATCCAAAAGGGCTTTTGCTGAAAGGTGACAACTTCATGACTCTGTGAAGTATATATTGCATCTTCTTTTTCCCCATCATGATGGGGCTCGGGGAAAAAACAAAAACACTCCTGGTTTCTCTGTTGTGGGCTGCACATGGAATGAGAATGAAAGGTTTCTATAAAATGGGCTCAGAAGATAAAAATGTGGTATCATGCCGCTTGTCCTGTGCTGGCATCCATTCCAAAAACATAGCCAGGGCTTTTTTTGGACCATACACGTTGAACTACTGTGTCTCCAGGATTTTGTTTCACCTTCTCCATTTTCCCTTTTAAATTCCAGGTCTGCAGGTACAATGTGACTCCTCTGGGTGATTCCTAAAACAGTGTTTAATCTTTGATGATTTTGTGGACAAATGCAGGTCTGTTGTTTGAGCCTGTATGGTGTGTGGGCTTTTTCAGGGCTGTTGTGGGCCCCTTTAGCTGTCTCACAGCTTGCATCTCTTTTCCTGCTCTGCCTTTTCAGCCAGAGTCCCTCAACTGCAACTCCACTTCCAAACTGGAGAGGCGCTTTTGGCCTCTCAGAAATGCTCCCTTTTTTCTCCCCCCCCAACTCAGAGGTGCGCCGTCACCTCTTTCCCAGCTTGCTCGTAGGGGTGCTCCATCACCCCCCCCATCTCGCTAGGACTGCGCCAGGGAGCCTTTCCAGTTTTCCATCTTATGGGGAACTGGTGGGGGCGTATTTTGCATTTGACTCGCCCCTTTTCCGATTCTCCATGCTTCTGCTGCCAACGTTTCTCACCAGAATGGCACAACTCCGAATCCTTACCCTTTGCATTTTTGGGGGTGAGGAACAAAACTTTTCCTCTTAACTGCTGACCACTGACATTATTCATGGAGCTCTGCTGTCGTCTTCCACAAAAGGATTCTCACCATACATCACCTCTCACTTGGTCCCTGCTGTCTTTTTCCACATATCCACCACATATCCACATTTTCCTGCTGGTCTTCCCACTGTCCAATTTTCCCCCCTTCCCTTTTTCCCCCAGGCGGGGCACTTGGCACACTCCCAAAAATTTCTTCCTTTTTGGGTTTTCCTACCACCTTCTCATCTTCCAACCTCTACTCTTTTTGGATTTTTACAAAAACTTACAGCTCCCAGTATTCACAAGCGGTCTCCCATCCAAGTACTAACCAGGCCTGACCCTGCTTAGCTTCCGAGATCAGACAAAATCGGGCGTGTTCAGGGTGGTATGGCCGTAGGCAGTCAAGCCACTCCCCTTTGCCCTCTTTAGTCCCTTGCAGCTCCTGGAACTCTTGGGGTGCCCTGCTAGCTTTTTTTGTCAGCCACTTGGTTCTGCTCATTTTATTTCCTCTTCCGCCTGGTTCTAAAAATTTTTAAACCCTCAGACGAACTGGAAGGGGGGGGTAAAACCCCCCCCCTTGAAACTGACTCCTCTGTTCCCGCTCTTTTGTCGGCTGCATCCTCTCAGCCTCCGCTGCATCCGCCGCTTCCATTTTCCCCCCCTCGCCATCTGCCCTTTTCCCCCCTTCCCGGGCCCCCAGCTGGGGGGGGCCCGTTGTTTCACATCGCTTCTCCCTCAGGAAGCCTCTTGATGCTGGCAGCGGCTCTCACTCCTTATTTCTGGTATTATTGCTCCCCCCATCTGTCCCCTCAAGGGAAGGACAGGCAAACAGGCATGCAGAAAGGATCCGGTGGGGGTGGAGCGTGGTTGTTTCCCAAAGGGCTGCCGCTTTAAGGCCTCTGTGGGGGGTCCACCTCTCTGTTCTTTTGCATTGGAATTCCCAAGGGTTTTTGGGGGAAAATTTTTAGGGGATTTTTAAAGTCCATCATTCCTGAACTTTCCCAATCTAGGCCTTGTCTTCTTTTTTCCACTTGCCTCTTCCCCCCTGCCTGTTTGGAGTCTCAACAGCTCTCTTCATCCCTTTTTATCACTGTTTCCACCAACTTGATAATCAGTGAAAGGGGTTTTTTCTGGTCAAGATTATTTGGATCCCACCCCGGATCAAACTAGGGGAACTCTGCCTCTTCTCTGGTGCCCTCCCGGCTGGCTCGCCATTCCTCATATTGGATTTATTCTCCTCCACTCCTCAGTAGTGTACAAGGTAAAAGCAACTATTGACAATCCTGCCAGTTAGAGACATGTGAGGCCATGATTCTGGAGCAAAGTTCTATTTTCTTATAGGTCTGACATGGTGAAGGGTGTGTATTGATAACTCTGAACTCACTGGTAGCCCCCCCCGACTGCTGAGCATCAACTACCAGCTGATCTTCTTGATTCTTGGGGAACCTGCATATTTATCTCCGAAGGGGAGGAAGTCCGGGGGGGGGGGGTTGTGTTTTTCCCCAGACTGTTGATTGATGAAGGGATTCATTGAGCTTCCCAGTAATATCTTTCCCCCCTTTGGGGCATTTGTGTTGAGCTGACAGCTCATTAAATATTTACTGGAGTTTTCGTTCTCCCTTTTCTGAGACATGAGAGATTTTTACTAGGAAACAGACTTTGCTTCTAGCATTAAAAGGGGAGAAACTGCCTTTTTCTTTTTTTTTTTTTTCTTTTTAACAGGGAGGGGTGAGGGGGGAATTCCCCGGGGGGCGCAGAGTTCCTCTTTTTTTTTTCCTCTTCTTTTTTTCCTTTTCAAATGCAGCTTTTTTTTTTTTAAAAAATAGACTCTGCGCTAAACTCTGCCCCTTGTGTTACCTTGCTGTAAAGGTTTTTGCAAAAGTACTAGAGGAGAATCTTTTTCCCAAATCCTGGCATGTCTCCATGCAACACCTTTTAAAAGGGTTATTATTTTTTCATTAACTCTCTGACTTTATTTCTGTTATTCCAAAACCTCTTAGCTAAATAAACTTCTAGCCCAAGATCAGTGTCTCGCTATTACCAACCAGGCAAAAAAACTGCTTAAAATACATCCCTTCTAAACCCTTTTGAATGTTAATTGCCGGCCCCTTAAATCTCCATCAAGGGGGTAAAACTTGGTCCGAAAAACCCTTATTTCCTTTTAACATGGAACAAAGGGATCCCTTTCCAGTTAATTGTAACATTTTCCCACTGCCTGAATTGCAAAATCAGGGTTTTCCTTTCACCTTTAAAAGAAAACAATGAGACTCTGCATTGCTTCCTCACTATTTCTCATTAACACCTGAGGTTTTTGCACTGACTTTTATTTCTACCATTTCCCAGCCTCTGGCTGAGTTAACTTCTCTCTTAAAAAAACAGAGAGCCCAAGAAGGAGGGGCTTAGGAAATGGCTTCGAACACTGAGAGAGGAAACAAACCATTTTTTTTTTCTTTACACTACAACGGCAATAGTAAGTTTCCACTGAATCCTCCTTTAAATTCTTTTTTAAATTCTTTTATTCGTACACTCTTAAAGGGGGGTTTTCCCAACTTTTTCCCCCCCCATTTCCTCCCAAGTTCCAGACAAGACACAATAGGAATGGATTTAACCACAAGTAAGGGGGGTTTGGGGCGCCCCACACAAAGGGTTTTCACTCCAGTCACTCCAGCACTGACTTGGCCACCCGGACAATCACGGCCTGATGCAAGCTGCAATGCTGCAAGCATTTTACACACATTTTCATTCAGACAAACAACCTCCCATCTGGCCCATTAAACCACAACTGAGACGTCTAAATTTTTTTCCGGCATACCAAGGTTTTCCCAATTTTTTCCCCCGTCGAGAGGTACTCAGCCGAATACTCGGGGAGTGATAGGGTCCCCCTTCCCCCTCCCAAACATGAGGGGGCTCTTTACCAGAGGGCCATGGGAGGCTTGATTTCCAGCTGTAACCCGAGGTCCTTTGACTGGATCGCTGTCGCCAGGGATGCCACCACTCCCCAACCCCCAAAACCCCTTCGACAAAAGGGTTGAGGGCGCCCTGGGTTTTGTCAAGGGGGGGCCACAATCCCTTACGTCCAAACGTCCGTCAAGGGGGGCAGAATAGTCCCTTCCCCCTGTTTTTCCCGGCCCCCCGCAAAAGAAAAAAGTAGTGGCCAAGAAAAAGGGGATACCAGGGTTTAGGGAAAAATCAAAAAGCCAGTTTTATTTCAATACCTTGCGCAAGGGGCAACAGTTATTTCAGAGCTGTTTTGTCGATTAATTGAGGTAGCATCACTATATACCTTTTGCCTTCTATGTCAGCAATCAATAAATTTTTTTTAGCCCGCCCAAACACTGGAGAAAAAAAATCTTTTGGGTTTAAATTTCCATTACATCATTGACTTTGGGATACACGTTACAGAAGAGAACAAAAGGTTAGTTTAGAAAATGATAAAAATTATGGCAGGGGGTAAGTGCCTCCCTGTAAATTCCCAGACCTTTTTTCAAGGCCATTCTATAAAATTTGAGATAAGAAGACATCTGCAATTTACTCAGAGGCACAATTCAATTCGCTTATTTTTTCCCATTCAAGTGGTATTGGATTTAACTCCTTTTACTATTATTTTCTTTTTAAAATCCTATGGGAAAATTTTGGGAATTTGGATTCCACAGGAAATGGAAAATGGAATAACAGCACTATAACTGTTTAGTGAGGAAATGGCCAGATAAGAGGATGCAATTGTCCTGCCAACTGCTGGGGGGAGCGGTGAGGAAGACAAAGCAAGGCTTTAAGGCGGTACCCGGGTGGAGTACTGGAAGGATCAAATGAGGTATGGTAAGAGTAAAAAATGACAAGGGTTGGGGAGCCTTATTTTCCATATCCCAAAAGTAGGGAACCCTTAAGTTCTTCCCCCCAAGAGTGGGAATTTTATTTCTTCCTCCTGTAATTTCAGTAAAATGCATAATATTGCTATGTCAAATCTTTCAAAAGCAACTCAGCAAAACCAGCAGATTCCCTGGTATTTAAATGAAAATTTCTTTTGGTACAAAACAACTTGTTAATTCCCCTATTGCTTTCTCCCTCCCCATTCATTGCTTTCTGTGCAATCTTTGCAAGGAGGCCTGCAAAACACACCTCAGCTAGAGTTTCTTCCAAAAGCCAAACTTTCCTCCAAAACTGTAACTTCATTCAAAACATTGAGAACTGGTATTGAGAAGGGGTGGTTTTTCTGCGATTATAAATCTAGGAAAACATCAGTCATAGGTGTGAGACTTCATTCAGTAGCTAAATACACTGAAAGGCAGTGGCAGGCTTGGTTCTTGTAAAAGAATTGACCGTACTGGTGATCACACATTTTCCCCATATCTTGGTTTCTGCAAGTGGCAGAGATTTCCTTTTCTTTAAAAAAAGGACCATGAAATCTGATTCAGATAATGTTCCAAACCGGCACCAGGAGGCATGCTTTGAAACCAGATAAAATCTGGCCAACCAGGTAGTATGGAAACTTGAAGCAAAATGAACAGTTTTATGAAGAAGGCAAATATAGGGAAACTGACTACCAGTCTGTTTCTGGGCAGAATACAAAGTATTGGTTATGCTTTATAAAGCCCTATACAGATTGGGTGCAAACTATTTGAAAGACTGTATCTCCCTGTATAAGTCTGTTTTAAAGGTAAGGCATTCTCTAAGTTGCATTGGTGTCACTGATACATTTGGTGAAGACACTGGAGGGAGCTTTCTCAGCAGCTGCTCCCGGAGCCTGGAATTCCCTCCCAGAGGAGGCTCAGGAGGCCCCTTTCTGCTCTCTGCCAGCAAAGACCTTTCTGTTTTGACAGACCTTCAACTTTTAATTGGTTGTACAGAAAAATGTTTAATAGGGTCTGGTGTACTTTGATCTTAATGTTTTAAAAATGTTTTTAATTGCTTTTAAATTAGTTTTAATCATATTGTCTATTTAATGGTTTTCCAACTTTTGTATTGTACATTGTTTTAGTTCTATTTTATTGTTTAACTTACACTGTAAGCCACCTTCGGTCCCATATGGGGAGAAAAAGGAGTATAAATTAATTAAATAAAAAAATAGGTATTCTTACATAAATGACATTTACAAGACTTGTTTTGTAGCCCAAGAAATAACACACAGGCAACACAATACAGCTTACTAACTGTTTATTTAAGATATAGTTTCAATATTGTTTCATAATCTCGCCCAGGTCTATTAAATTAGGGCAAACTGCAGACTTAGTCCTTGGCATAGGGTGTTCTTGAAGAGCAGTTTCCAGAATTTCTCACCACTAGCTATGCTAGTTAGAGCTGTTGGGAATTGTAGTTCAAAATCTGTATAGCCAAAAAATTCCCACCACTGCCCTAAGACAACTCATGAATTAAACATCCTTCAATTCAGAGATGGGGAACCTGTGGCCTTTCATAATTTGTTGGATTACAGCTCCCATCATCCCTGACCATTGGGCCTACCTATTGAAGCTGATGGGCAACTCCCAAAGATTTCTAAGTCTAGTAATATATGGAGAGCTCTAGGTCCCCCATCTCTGCTCTACCTGTTGCAATTTTAAAATATTTTTTTCATTGTTATTAAGACTTTCAAATTTTAGAACTGGAAACAGCCTATACCAAGTTTATATACCTATTAAACATTTGGTATCACCCTCTATTTTTCCAGTAACTATCATTTCTCAATGAAGAAATATTTGTTTAAGTATTTAGTGTCAAGTACTTTTTTAATGGAGAGAGAATGGGAGAGTGAGCATAGCTTCTGCCAGAATCTAAGCAGCCACACCCTTCACTGGTTGATGCTAATTAACCAGTGAAAAAATTCAGGTTGGTTCCAAGCCACTGTCTGGTATACAAAAAATTAATGCCTTATTGTATTTTAAACACAGCATTTTCCAGAGAAGAACAAGCAAAGAGTAATTAAATAAATTGGCCATGAAATTTGATGGTTTTCACATTACAAAATGACATATACTTTACTAGTTATGAGGTGTTTTAAACGCTATCCACATGTATAAAGTTCTGCTTCAAACCATAATCTCTTTCTCCCCTCTCAGCCAAAATATAGCAGGCAGAAGGGTAACAAGAAGTAGATAGTACAGATTCTGAATTTGGACTAAGGCAGTGTCCACAGTACCAGGGTTCGTACAGCAAACTGCAGAGTGGAAAGAAATCAAGGTCACAAGCAGTCTCTTCCTCTACTTGTATCATGTTCCCTCTTCAAATATCGCAACTCAGTTTACTTCTCATCATAGGGTCTGTATCACATTCCTTCATTCTTAAAATACATAGCCAGAGTGAGCAAAGGCCTGGGCCAAGAAAGCTGTTAAGGTCATAATTTTTAAACTGTATTTCAGCAAATATAGTGGAGGCAACCAAAGTTAATAAGCAAAACAAACACACACTCAAGCTTCCCCCTTACATCTTTACTTTTTCTCTTTACTCACGTACAACTAAATATAATTTTGTCTCTTCCATGGGCTAGTAAAATAACTAAATAATAAATACAGTAGAAATAGGGAAATTGGATGCTGCTGTCTTATGTCTTCCTTTGAACGGTATGTTAGTGTTTGCTAGATCAGCAACATACTTTCCAAGTGCATATATAGAGTAAGGTGGTGGTTGTTGTTAGCAATAGCATGTGTATTTCTATACTGCTTATCAGCTAAGTGCTCTCTAAGTGGTTTACAATGTGTTAGCTAATTGCCCCGAACAAGCTGGGTACTCATTTTACCAACTGCGGAAGGATGGAGGGCTGAGTCAACCTGGAAGGATCAAACTCACAACCTTGTGGCTGCAGTACTGGCATTTAACCACTGTGCCACCAGGGCTCCTTGTGTGCCATCAAGTAATTTCTGACTTCCTAAGACAAACCTATCATGGGGTTTTCTGGTGCTGAGTGTGTGTGATGCACCCAAGGTCACTCCGTGGGTTTCCATGGCCAAGTGGGGAATCAAACCCTGTTCTCCAAGGTCATAGCCTAACACTCAAACCGCTATATCACGCTGGTTCTCAGGGCATAATACACAACAGCATGTCTTTCTTCAGTGAATAGAGCTTTTGTTTTAGATAAGGAGTGTCATATGAGGAAATCACTGCAGAGCAATAACTGAGTGTCCATTCAGGCTCGACTGTTAAGCCAAATTGCAGAGGAAGTTGCTTTTCCGACCCACAGGCTGCTGACACTAGGCCCCTGCAAGTACTGTGGCTCTTCTTGAAAACATACAAATAGGATTTATTTGTGAGCAAATTCATATTTTTTAAAAAACTCTGAGGTCGTTCCTGATACATCTCCTATATTCTTTTGCTCTAGGCATTGGCAACATGCAACCCTTCTCCATCTGTTGCTTTGGCATCGTTAGTGACAAGGGCTAATGGAAGCTGCTGCCCAACAATGTCTGGAGGATCACACATTTCCTTTTCTGTATTTCAGGAAACCACTGTTCAGATGACCAGTAAACACATATATGGGAAAGAAAAGAACTTGAGATCATGCCCACAGTTCCTACCCTATATGCTCAGGTTCATGTTCTGTGCAGAGCTTACGCAGATAATGCACAGAGCAACAGATGTAAGCAAAGAGGTCAAGTATAGGACAGAAGGTACACTCTCAACCTCTCTCCCCTCCACACATTTGCTGGTTAGCTGACTAGATTTTATGCTGAGCAGTGGCAGAAGCGTGAATGGTATAGATATGTTTCTGCTTTAGGTGTTTACAGTCAGCTGAGTGCTGAACAAAACGAATTTCAGAAAGAAATATCCAGCAAGTATGTAAGTTGATGGATTTATTTATACAATATATGCATCAGTTTTAAGGAATATAGAACTGTTTCAGGATTTGTCATTCAGAAATGACAAAAAGCATGCACTGTGAAGCAGTGCCTTAATCTAGATGCAAATTGCAGTGGTGCTTGGAGAGAAAAAAGCGTTTCAGTCCATTGTGTAAATCAAGTATGGGAATTATGCAGCCCTTTAGAAGTTGTTGGACTGTGTAACACCAACTACCTTAAACAAGGTACCATTTATATTACATAATTATATTCCACTTTAACTGCCATGGCAACATCCAGTTGGAATTTCAGTGTGTGTATACTGGTGAGACACTACAGCTACCTGGCTGAAAATTCTAAATAGCCCTACCTAAACTGCAGATCCCAGGACTCCATGAGTCTTGCCATGACAGTTAAAGTGGAATATAAGTGTATAGAGCAGTGGTTCTCAACCTGTGGGTCCCCAGATGTTTCTAGACTTCAGCTCCCAGAAGCCCTGAGCATTGACCATAGTGGCCGGGGCTTCTGGGAGCTGAAGTCCACAAACATCTGGGGACCCACAGTTTGAAAACCACTGGTATAGAGTATATGGGCCCCAAGTTAGACCATCAGACAACCATGCAACCATCAAGCTCAGAACTTTTTTCTCTAACTAGCAGCAGCACTCCAAACAAAAGTGTTTCATAAAATAAAAGGAGATGGAGATGCCACTCAGTGGCTGAGCCTGGAAACTTGTATGCACAACATGTTTGACCTATCACTAAGTTACAGGCACTTGTTCCTCAAGTAAAAAAATCAGCATCCTTCTCTTTCTTCATGACAAAAAATCCACTCTGTTATTCAGTACTGGCTCCATTAATTCCAGTTGCTTTAGTTTGATTAATGAATTTCAGCAGTAAAGGACTGTAGGTTCATTTCAACAACTGGCGGTGTTCTTACAGGAAAACTTGTTTAGGAACTTCACAGAACTTTATAGAAAGTTAGAGGTATAGGAATGCAAACTGATGCAGGAAGGAAGGTAGAACAATAGGCCAGCGGGCATCCTGGAGCTCAGTTCAAAATTCTTACATATCGGCTACTGTTATAGCAAATGGAAGAAGCAGATTGCCCAAGAGGTCAAATTTTACATAACCTTGAGAAAGAGTGTGTTGCTAAATTAATGTGCGTATAGAAAAGGAGTTCATTTGTAAGGGAGCATTGAGAGGCTATAAAATGCTTTGCACTTCCTATGCTTTGCTCTTATTTGCATATACATATACTTTTTGCAACTTTCTATAAGATTATCTTGGCTGTCCTTTTATGATACACTAGAGGAATATTCTTGCTTTTCAAGAACAGACACATTAGGATTGACTCTAGGATGTCTGCAAATGTTAGCAACCAACAGTAATGAGCAAACCTCAGAACTTGGAAAAGTTACAGCACTGTAAAGTTGGAAGGGACCCCACCAGTCACTGAGTCCAGCCCTCTGTCACTGGTGGAAATTCACAGCTAAAGCATTCCTGTCAGATAGCCATGTAACCTCCAGTTAAAAAGCCAACCATAATCTGAAGCAGGCCTTTCTACCATATGTGGAATGAAAGTTCTTCCTGATCTTTATTCCAAATAACCTAACTTATTTACTGATTCAGATCTTATCTTCTGAGGGATAAAGCAAGCTTCCTACATCTTTTATATGACAGATCTTCACATATTTGAAGATGCCATCCTATTACTTCTTAATCTCCTTTTCTCTATGCTAAGTATATGCAACTATCTGAACTATTCTTCATAGGGTTTGGCTTGCAGACCCTTTAACATCCTGGTCATCCACTTTTGAACGTATACTGACTTGTCAATATCCTTAAACTGTGGTGTTCCTAACTGGCATCAGTTTTGCAGGAAAGGCTTGAGCAAAGCAGAATACAATGGTCCCGTTACTTCTCTCAAACCGGGTACTATGGCCATTTCTGCACGAGGCGAGGGAATCACTTCGTGACGTTACTTACCATATCTTCTGGGCACAGACCAACACGGACTGTCCCTTAAGCCCTTCCATAGGGGTCCTCCATCTCATCCAGGGTGAATTGTCGCAGTGCGAGGTCTTAGATCCGCACTGCTCTGGTTTCCAAAATGGTAGCTTCCAGTTATTCGTGGGTCCTGACCAACTGCTGAAGCTCGCCACGCCTAAAGCCCGCCCTCTGCAGATCGCAGGCTCACATTGGTGTGAGCCTGCAAATCTGCGTAAGGGAGCAGGAACGCAATGGCACACTCCGAAAAATTAAAGGATGGTTTTCTACCGTTCTTTAAAAAGCGTACTGGAGGACCAGTTGGGGGTGTTTCGGAGCGGACTGAGGTGCAGATCTCAGGTAAGTAGTTTGGACCTAGTCCGCTCCAAGGTGCAGACAACCTCCATGAGAGGACACACTGCACTGTTTGAAGTCCCTCGTGCGGAAGTGGCCTGTATTTGTCTGGATGCAGCTTAGAATTATATTAGGGTTATTTTTGTTTTGTCTTTTTTTTAACTGTTGGATGATAGTGTTGACTCATGTTAACCTTCTGGTCTACTAATATACTTATTTCCTTTTCACTGTCAAGCCAGGTGTTACTCACTCTATATTTGTACATTTTTTTCTGTCTAAATGGAAAACTTTATATTTATCTCTGTTGAAATTGATTTTGTTCATTTTGGCCCAATTTGCCAATTTGGTAAGGTCATCTTGAATCCTCACTTTTTGGACTACAGCTCTCAGAATCCTGCAGCTAGAAAGGACAGCTTTTACAAACTCTGTTTGAGAACATGGTGTTTCAATAGCTGAATGCACAGAACAACATCAAAGAAGAATCTTCATTCGTTTCCCAGCCCCATGAATTCTGCCCACATTTTAATTCTTGAGTTTCAGATTATTAATAATTTCTTTTTGCAATTGCCTTTTTATCCTGTTTCAAGGTGCTGGTTTAAGGTATACTTCACAAAATTTCTACAAAAGCCTCCAGCACTATTAAAAAACGATGATGAATATTCTTGTGTAGACAGGTTAGTCTAATAATTACATCATCTCTGTTTCAGTTTAATTAAAGGGAAGCGATGGAACATATATTTTCCTTTAATTAAAATTTTGTTACAAGCCACAGATGTTACTATTTTTTACACTGAAACTTCACATCAGCTTTTCCTGTTGTCAAACATTATGACATTTACGATTGACTGTCACATTAAACTATCAAAGATAAGGGAGCCTCTAGAACTGGTGTGTCTACTAAAAGTCAAAGTGAGATGTATCAGTCAAAGATTTCTTTCAGAACTAAGCAGATGACATAATTATTACATGGTCAAATGAAAAATAGACCAATCCTATATATATTTATATATTTTCACAGTTACCGAAGTAGGTTCTTTACATTACAAATTGATTTCCAGCCTCATGATTAGCACAAAATATATACTTTGGTCTTTGTCCTTCATGGCTTGTGTCTAACAGGGAGAGGACCACCACGTCTCTTCACTTATGTTAGGAGGATGCAGTTAGCCTCTTTGAAGGAGGCATTTATTTGTTCTCTACTCCAAAAGAAACTGAACCTGGATCAAAATGTAAACAACTATAAACCAGTTTTCAATATCTACTTCCCAGACAAAGAGCTGGAACAAGTGTTCAAAGACAACTCCAGACACTCTGTTATGAAACAGATCCATTTTGATTGAGGTTCAGGCCTAGTTTTGGAACAGAAACCACCTTAGTTAACCTGTGATAGGACCTTAAGAGAGGGAGGGTAGCCCTGTTAATTATCTTGGTCGTTTTCACTACCACTGACCAAGGTATCCTTTGGGACAGGCTATATAAACTAGTTGTTGGAAGTACTGAGTTATAGTAGTTTTGTTTCAACATGGATGGGCAATTCCAGAAGATGGTGTTGCTGGATTATTGCTTTGCCCCTTGATAGCTGTGCTTGGGAGCTATTCTATGCTGTTTAACATTTGGTACTGCAAGTGAAATCCAGATCTATTCCTCCTTTACATTAGAGACAAAACAATAGCTGGTTTGAGTCAGTGCGTGCATGTGGTAATGGACTGGATGAGGACCACTAATGTGAGATTCAGATCAGAACATATGGAATACAATTAGTGGGCTGTTTTTCTTGCATTGGTGAGTGCTTAAACTTGCTCTGGAGGAGACTACACTTCCGCTCAAGCAGGAGTCTCGCACTCTTTAGGACCAGTGATCAGTTTGGAATTCTGTGGTGCCATGAATGTGCTACTGTCACAAAATAGCCACCAAGAAGGAGTTGCCCATTTAGAAAATTGTTACTATTATGCATAAGGCAAACCATAAGACCCTGAAAATTCATGTGGAGAGGATAAAAAACACTTTGCCAAGAACCTGACTACAGGTTAGTGAGCGATCATGCTTCTCAAAATGTGTACCTATAAAATGACCATCTTCCCTTCATAAGTACCTGTGGGACAACATAGCTTCCAGAGCCATTCTGGGCAGAAATGAAGATGACAGATGAATGCAAGCCAGAAGTATAACTTTTCAGGGACCCAACCTGAGGGCAGGCGACCTTATTGGGAACCATGAGAGGTTCCTGAAGTTGTTGTTGCCGCCATAATCTAAAAGTTCCTGGATTCAGCAGTGTCATTGAAGACTCAGGTCACCTTGCAGGCTCAGAGCACCTTTAATCAGTCGATGCTGATATACTAATATGAAGGACTGAGTGGGCTCAGCATGCCATCACTCTGTTGCCATATGGTAGAGAATGGTTAAAGAGAGATATGCAAAATTGTCTGTAAGTACTCCAGATTGTTTGCTTGATAACAAGTACCTCGTTTCATCCAAATTTAAGAATACTTTTCTAAAGAGTACTTTTCTCTACTCCCCATCACCATACCTGTACAAAACAGGTAAACCAAAGCCAGATCTATTCATAAATCTAATAAATTAGGACCTTGATTCCCTCCTGCAACGAATATTAATTAACAAAAATGATTTAGCCTGCTATTCTCAACTGGGAGTAAGTCCCATTGAATATAATGGGGTGTCCTGTTCAGCAAGCATGCATAAAATTATACCACATGTCTCTTTTACTTTTGGTTATAGTTTTGTTTTGGACAAAACCAGTTTTAATAATGTTTTCTATTCCCAGTGAACATGAAAGAAATGGATTTATTTTTGTCTGTTATTGGCTATTTAGGAAACTAGCTGTAAGTGCTTCTGCTCAAAAGTCCCATTATGTCCTGTGGGGATTACCTCTCTCTGCTGTCAACAGTATTCAAGATTACATCCCAAAGTAATCAGTGTTATGAAAAGCAAAAATTAGTCTCAATATTTGAAAAGGCAAGTAAAATAAAACATTAAAAAATTGTAATTTCATTTTGAACTTGCTATATTGCAGATCAGTTTCTACTTTCTCTTTCATAAATTAGAGGAAATGGGCTAATGGATGCCACCCTATATTCAGGAAGCAGGCCTCAGATTATTACATCAGTGTGGTATCCTGAGTCACTATATGAGGAAATGCTCCCTTGACTAGAACCAGATTAGAAACTGCTAAACCCCAGAATATTTAGGTCATCCCAAACAAATTTTCTCCCTATTATACATGTGTATTTGCATGAAGTTGCTTATCATTTAGTTTCATTGTTTAAAATGTTTTTTCACCACAGAAGGTGTTATAAATAGAGAAAGTCCTGACTTTTTAACACTCCATTGTCTGACGTCTCACTCTTTAGACACTTCCAAATCAAGGACAAATTCTATTAATTCAATGGGGATTTCACTCATTCATCAGTTTGTTACTCCACTGGAAAAACCCTATCCCGGGGTCTACAATTTTGATATTAAAATATGATTCAATGTGCCTGAGAGGTTACCTGGATGAGCACGTAGGCAGCAATGGTCAAACAATCGAAAACCAGGTCAGGCCAGTAAAATCCCCAGTCACATAGCCCCAGGAGACCTCAAGCTGTGCAAACCCACAATAAAAAAAGGGTCTTCAGCCCCTAAGAAGCTAACTTGAGGGGATTAGTGTGTCTGCCCCAAGTTGAGCAAATATTCCATCAGGCAAGGACCATTTACATGAAGTCACACCACAAACTAACACAGCCAAAGTTCCTGAGACTTTGGCTGCACCTTCATACAAAGGAAATTACCATGGTGGAGCTTCGTTATCGCTCCAACACTCATTGTTCTCCCCGGGAAAGGTTTAGTCCTCCAGGTAGTTTTCCCCCTACAAATAGTCCCAGTTGTTACCCTGTTTACTGGGGGTCCTGCGAGGGGCTCCAATCGTGCTCCAACAAAGGTGGGGAAAATTAGCTCAGAGCACAAGTTGGTAAAACGAGAGGCAGAGCAAAGCAGCGGAATCTTTTACCCAATGTCTATGGGGTCAGGTCAGTTAAGCAGTCAAGACAATTTTAAAATAGCAAAAATGATGTTTTATTAAGAACAGACAAACACTTAAGACAACACAACCACACAGCTAACTAAGAAATAAGAAATGAGAGTTTTTCGGGGGAAATGGGTGATACGACACCTTTCTCTTAGTCCTGAAGAGGTTGCAGATGGAGAGAAGAAGCTCAGTATGGTTCGCTGAGGGGAGCTCGCCGGGCAAAGCAGCAGCAAGGCGATCTGGAACTTGGGAAAGATCCGAGGTTGCTGCGGTCTCAGCTACTGGAGCTGAGGGGAAGGCTCACCCAGGCAAAGCGGCAGCAAAGCTTGATGGAAGTTCAGAGCGATCCAAGGAAGGTCTCAGACTCTGGGGTTTTTATAGGGTGAATTGGGACTGCAGGCTGTGCCTTACTCGGGGAAAACAATGAGTTTTGGGTGCGAGACAATGTCTCAGGAAGGTCACAATTTAGCATGATTGAGTTAAATCCGAATTGACAAAGAGGTAGACTGTGTGCAAATGCTCAGTGCTTGGCCTTTAAGCTTCTAGCTTGCCAAGTTACCTGCTCAGGGCAGGGAGTCCTTTGTAAACAGCATGCATACATAATGAGGGTGTTTGCAGAGAGGTCTCCTAAAACGGTGATCTGGCTATTTCTGGCCTGCCTGTATTGTCTTGGGATATCGCAGTGTTTGATGGCCGAGCCTAGTTCTGGGCTTGTCCAGGGGCCTCTCAAACACGTGGAGAGGGGTGGTGGAAGAGAGCTAAATTATTGATATCAAAATGATATCTTTATGCTATCTCCAGGTAGGCCTAGGCTGCAGTAACACAGTTCTTGAGTGGTTCTTTGGATCACTTCCGGTCACCCCAGCAGACCGTTGCTCTGCCCATTGAGTGATCCCCTCAGCCCTCTCTGTGCTGAGCCCCACTTCTCTGCTGCCTTCCCAGACCCAGGACTTCAGGAAAAGGTGTAGTATTACTCCAACTGTACCCCTCCAATACTCCCCTATCCAATTTCCTCTCTTTTGTTTCTTAATAGCTCTTGGGTGTGTGTGTGTGTGCGTGATTGCGTTGGTGCGTGAGACTTGCATTCAATAAAATCATTTATTGGACATTCTTGTTTGGTTTTTGGCTTGGCCTGACCCCGTAAAAACTGGGTAAAAAGACCCCGCTAGGTTACTCTGCCTCTCGCATTGCTATGGCTTGTGCTCTGGCTATTTTCCATTCCCCATCACATGGAGCACATTGAGGTGTCCCCCAAGGGACCCCAGAAATCAGAGTAACAAGTTCTTCTTGTCTATGGAGGCTTACTTGGAACCGCTTGCATGGACACGCTGCTTGCAGAGCCAACTGGGGAGAGGTGCTAAGTTGGCTGAGATACTTTGCAAGCAGCACACGTACGGTCAGTCCCAAGTGAGCCTCCATAAGTTTTTCATGCTCCCTACTACTGTACAGTCAGCCCTCTACATTTTCTAGGGTTGGGGTACAGGACTCCTGCAAAAGTGGACAAATTGTAAATATCAAAAATGTATGTGTGAGTGTCAGTGGAAAGGAGGCTGAGGCATGGTCAGCAGAAGAGGCACCCAAGGTCCAAACCAGGTCAGGGAAAGGGGGTGGGTCAGCACAGTGGTCCTATACTACTTCTTCCTCAGGTGTGTGTAGGGGACAGTGGGAGAGGGTTTGTGGTGCTGAGAAATTGGGCTGAAAATTGTCCTTAGTTTGCAAGGTAGCTGGTGGTGGAGGAGGAGGAGGAGGAGAGGCAGGCTTTTAAAGGGTTTCAGGGCCTGTTTGGAGCTGCTGAGAGGGAAGGAACCCTGGTAAAGGAGTGTCTGTGGTGGGATGGTGAGAAGGCTGGAGACCCTCGCAAATAATCAAATCTGTGAAAGTCAAATTGGCAAATATGGAGGGCCTGTTTTTCAACTAATTCTGTTTTCTCACAGTGCTCCAATCCCCAACCTGTTAGATAGGTAGGGGATGCCTGTAATACAATCTGCAATCAAATCCACATAAATTAAAATTAACAGAAGAAATACAACAGAATAGGTTCTATAGTTCTCCTTTGATGTTCTCAAACACTGTAAAGTGGATGTACTTAGAGAAGGAGCTTGCTACCCCCACCCATTTCTGAACCCGAGAGCCATTTGTATTCCCAAAGGACCTCCATGTAATTTTGAACTAATTTTTCTCAAGGTTGCAAATTGCATATTTTGGAAATGGGAATATGGCTGTGGGAAACAACACTACACACAAATATTATTTGTTAAAGTGTCCTGGAAAGCAGAATGTACTGGCCATGACCCTGCATAAATCTCTCTCATCATATCTGCATCCAACAATACCACCCCTCAAAAACCTTCCTTTTTAGCCTGACAGCACCCCAGCAGAAGAAAGCAGTTGCAATAAGACCCCACAGGGCCCTCTCCAGCTCCCAGTAAGTCCATGAAAGAGACAGCATTGCTGACATCATCTCCAGTTTCCTGCTTTGCAGGACTCTAAAAACTCTTTGGTTGACTGAAAAGTCATCTTTGGGTTGCTTGCTGGTTGGGGTCATATCTGGTTCCTAAAGACCGTAAATGTGAATGGTAGAGCATATCCACACTGAATAAAAACACCAGACAGTCCCAGATTTTGTTCCTCTTTTGTCTGATTTTATTTCATAGTTCCATCTAAACTGTGTTTAGAATATTATATTATAAATTTTTCAGAATTTTTCAATTTATATTCTAAATATTTCAGAATATTTTCCCCCAGTACCAAGACTTTCTACATCAGCTCCCAAGGTCGGTTTATTTTAATCCATATAAAACTGGAAAGAAAGGGAACAAAATATGGAACTCTTCAATCAGTCTAGATGCATTGCCAGAAGTTACAAGATCGTAAGTCTAGCTTACAGTCTCATAACTACTGACAGCCACAGAGTTAAAGAATCATAGCAACTGAACTTAAATAGAACTAGTATTGTCCTGGCCTCTTAGGAGAAGATGCAGGCTTCAGCCACCCTTCCTAGCTTCTGCCTTGAATTGAAAACAATCTCTTCTACAAGGCTTGCTAGCACTGAAACATTATGTGCCTCTTAAAGAGACAGTGCACTACAACTTCTATGGCTAAAGGAAACTCTCCTCTTCCGATAAATCTTACCCTCCACATCTACAGAGCAACAGGAGCTAACATATTCCTCCTCCTTGTGCATTCACTCTAGTTGGACCTAGACAACCTGAAGGATCCTCATGACCTACCAAAGATTAGAGAAATATAAAAATAATATTCCAGTTGAATAGGATCAGTAAATGGTATCCCCTAGGTAATATCTGGCCACCTTAGAGACTCTCTGAGAGTGTTTTCAGACACAGTGGCCAGTGCTATCAATCAGTGCAATGATTCCATCTTTTTCAGCTGATTTTTCCATAAAGTGGGAAAAGACAGAGAAAGCAATGGAAAAACATGGGAGAGGTACAAGACGGACATTGCACATTGTCTGACTTCCCATAAAAATTCATGGATGACATAAAGCAATTCCATAATGACATCTTCATCTGGAAGTGCTATGAATCTAAAGTTAGCAACACAATCCAGAAGCGACTGAAACACTGAGAACTGCATTTGTGGAAATGGAGTTTTGCAGCAAAAGGTGGGGGACAAGATTAGGGTCTTGGCCCCTTTCCCCCTCAATGCGTCCATGTCTGGCAAAATATACTGCCAGCATCCAGGCAGGCATCCATCCATCTTCACAACATGCATGTTCCATCACTATTAATAATGTGCCCATTTATCCTGTGAAAGAAGCATATAGTCTTGGCTTTATATTTTTTACTCTTTGTCTTTTGTTCCTCACATTGAGGCTGTAGCAAAGTCATGCTGATTTTTTCTTTATAACATTGCCAGAATCAGACCTTTTCATTCTGCTTCCTTGACTAAGTCCTTAATTCATGCCTTGGTCATTTCTCACCTTGATTATTGTAATCTTCTTTTGATTGGGCTTCCCTTATCTTACCTTAGTCCTCTGGTTTCCGTTCAGCATTCTGCTGTTAAGATCTTTTCGGCATGTCATTTTGTTCATGTTACCCCACTTTTGAAATCTCTTCATTGGTTATCCATTCAAGCTTTTTGTTTTAACTTTAAAAGCCCTACACAATCTAGCTCCCCCTATCTTTCGACCCCTTTTTCTTTTTACCAGCCAGATCTGCTTTCTAGGAACTCTAGGCTTCTCACCTGACCAAGGCCTTTGTCTTTCTTAGCTCACCTTCACCCTTTTTCACTCACTACTCCATGCTCTTGGAATTGTCTCCCTAAACATTTGCAGACTGCTCCTTCTCTCATTATTTTTAAATCTCAGTTAAAAACGTTTGGTTTTCCAAAGCTTTTGGAATTTTAGTTTAATATTGTTTTATAATCTTCTGTATTTTGATTATATGTATTTGTCAGTTTGCTTTGTATTATATCGGATTTTTAATATTTTATCTGGGTAATTTGTTTTACAATTGTATTGTATAGTTTCATATTTTGTTATTTCTTCCTTCCCTCTGTGTGTGCATATGTGTATGTCTGTACACATATATTTTAGACTGTACACCTTTGATAAGACCTACTGTTTTTGGTTGCTTTACTTGTAAAGCACCATGTACATGGAAGGTGCTATATAAATAAATGATGATGATGATGATGATGATGATGATGATGATGACGACGACACCATCACCACCAACAGCATGCATCTTATCTCAGAGCAATAGTAAGGTTGATATTTCTCCAGATACCAATATAATTCACTGTTGTTATAAATATTGATCATTGCAGATATTTGCATGAACAGTGTTGAGTTCCTCCCATTTTATCAACTACTCTTATACACTTGAGAGCCAGTGTGGTTTAGTGGTTTAGACTAAGACTTTGAAGGCCAGGGTTCAAAATCCCTTCTCAGCCACAGAAACCCACTAGCTGACCTTGGAAAAGTCACATTCACTCAGCCTCAAAGGAAGGCAAAGGCAAACCCCCACTGAGTAAATTTTGCCAAGAAAACCCTATGATAGCTTCACCAGAAATGGCTTCAAGGCACATAACAACATTTTGCACTTAGGAGGGTTTCTTTTAGTGCTAAACAATTAAAAGTGTTTTAATTTCTTGTGGTGCTCTTATCTAAGATTTATCAAGCATCCTTAAGCATGAACATGTCAATCAATTGATCGGTCACTTTATTTATATCCCACCTTTCCCCCAAAGGTATTCCACCTTTACTGTTAACTGACCTCATGGCTTCACTTCCTGAGTATCATTCCCTTCCCATGTATCATCTCTGAATTACTGTATTAGAAGAGCATGCAGTTATCCTACAAGGTATCAAAGAAAACCAGGGAACACCCTTTATTTATGTGGAAAAGTCCCTGAAAATAGATGAGGGCTGATGAAGAGAAGCTTCTGATCAGTTCTTGAAAAGTCCAGTGGGATTAAAAAGATAGTTAGAGAGAACCAGTGTGAATAGAATTTCTAAGAAGCTACCAAGAGATGTCTTTGACCTATATTGCTCTTGCCAGCCCTGCAGTGTACCTCCTGTTAAATACAGTACAATTAAGGCCAACTCCAGCAGGGCATGCATTGTGAGTGATGACAGGATCAATGATGGTTTCATTAGCAATTACAGTGGTTAATGGAAAAAATATGCATAGTTAATAATGTGACAATTATTGAGCCGGCTTTGAATAGACTATGGTTTATTCACAAAAGTGAAGTAATCAAGGACTCTCCTACAAATGAATAACAGTGAATATACAAATTGTAGCTGAATGTTAACAACCCCAAATAAATTTCATTGGTTTGCAAAACCAAAGAAAAACTGAGAAAAGAGTCTTGTGGCATCTTAAAAAGGACTGCATGTATTGTGGCACAAATTGCATTGGTGAAGTCGCCAATAGTTTACAGCAGCTTGTGTAATCATAAATGTGTTAGTCTTTCAGGTATCACAAGACACTCATCGCTCAGCCCTCCCTCCCTCCCTCCCAAACAGGCTAACATAGTTCCTCATTCAGGATACAGAAATAGAGAGATATTTGAAGAGGGAAAACACCTTAACTTTCCCCCATGCATCTTCACTTTCCTTATGTGAAAAGAGGCCATCAAAAGAAGATGCCTTCTGGTAAACATGGAAGCTCTCCATTTGATTCATGAGCCATAGGATATCTGTTGATATAAAAGGACTCTGAGGACAGAGGGAGATCTCCTTTTCAGACTATTGTTCCTCAGAGGAGGGAAATGATGGTGGAGGAAGGCAGGGCACCTCTTCATGCGTTTACTCAATCACATTTGAAACATTTGAATAGGACTATGATGTCATCTTAATTCTGAGAGACAATCAATGTTCTCGGACAGACTGCTGTTCTAAAGAATGTTGGGTGATTATACTGATGCTTGGCCAGATTTACAGAAGGCCTCACTTTCCCACATAAATACTGTATTGTGTATAGCTGAATAGTTCTGAACACAGCTCACTTATTTATGTCCAAGATCTAAAATTGCATCTTCCATGCTGTTCTCTTTTTATGACCGTTTTACTCCCTGACAAATCAAGAAGATCTTAATTCTGTTTCTCTCCCGCCCTCCCGCCCTCATTCTTTTAGATTTACCAAATGAGAGCTTTTTCTCTGGCAGGCACACACACATCTGTGTCAGAGCTGTGGTTTAGATCACTTCCTGTCAGTATGGTTTGCCTGTTGCTCTCTTGGCAGCATTGCTTTTAAAAAGAATACCATGAAGGGATTTTTATCAAGTAAGCTAGCAGATTTGTTTCCAGTCTCCATAAATCCTCATTCTGGCATGAAACAACTGAAATTGCACTTGGAACCAGCTAAAATTAAAGTACAAAAGAATGTTCTCCATATTATTGATTTTTGTTTGAAGAGATATTTTAAGTTTACTGTAAACGACATGCCACTAAAAGAGTTCAGATATAGTTGCAGGGCAGGGGAGGAGGATCCCCCATGCCATAGGATCAGAGCATGATTCTTATCAGGTATAACGGCAATTCCAGAATGCAAAGAAACTGATTCCTCCAATGCTGCCTCGTATTACAGAGGAAACTTCTAATTGGGAATGAACTTCTCTTTTGCATCTCCTCACAATTCCTTACTGTATCTGCCTCCTTATTTTTGCCTCCTGGATGCCAGATGTCAGAACTAAGAGCCAAGACTTTTTGGCTAGCATCTTTCTATATATATATATATATATATATATAATTTTTATTAGAAGTTTTTAAAAATGCACTAAAAATTACATACAATATGTAATAAAAAAGGAATAAAAAATAAGTAAAAGAAAAGAAGAACAAAGAAAGGTAAACTATAGAAGGAAATATAAATAAAAAAAAAGTGTGGCTTCTGACTTCCTTTTTGGCGGTTATATATGGATACAGGATAGTCAAACCTCTCTCTCCGAGACTACATTGTTCACTTCTGCCAACAAAATCTTGCCAATTGTCAAAACCAAAATCTTGCTAATTGTCACAATCAAAAATTGCCAAATCATTTTCTTCAAAAAGTGTATAAGGGGTTTCCATTCTTTCAAAAATGTTTCCAATGACATATACTGGAGTAATCTCCCATGGCTCTTTTTCAACTGATCTTCCATAAGTCCCAAAAGAAAAAGTTCTACTTTTAATTGAATATGAGCCTTTAAAATCCTCTGCATCAAAGTACGGATTTGAACATAGAATTTTTTAGCCTTTCCACAAGTCTACCACATAAATTAAAATGTTCCTTCTTATTGTTCACATTTCCAACATGCTTTCAAAACACCCTTGTATATTCTAGACAGCTTTTGTGGCACTATGTACCAACAATACATCATTTTATAAAAATTATCTTTAAGATCACAACATAATGTACATTTCTACTCCTTCATCCACATCTTTTCCCATTTTTCCACCTGCGTATCATATCCAAAATTCTTAGCCCATTTTACCATGGAATCTTTAACTTGCTTATGTTCCATCTCAGATTTTAGCAGAAGTGTGAATATTTTACCAATCACATGCTCATCATCAATACACAATAGCATTTCAAACTCTGGGGGTTTTTTTGTTCAAAACCATAACTCTTTTGTTCGTCTTAAATGTTTCAAATAATTGTCAATGAGAAAACCACTGAAAGCAATATCATTCTGCAGACAACTGCTCCGTCAATTTGTTTTATATTCTCCACGGTGATTTTCCAAGAACTCTTGATAAGTTAACCATTTTCCTTTGCCTGTTCTTTTCTATAGTGAGCTTCTTGTGATGAGAACTATAATGGTATTTTGGGGCACAATCCAGGTTTACAATATATTTATTCCATACTCTAAATAAGGTATGTCTCACAAAATGACTATTAAAATCTACATTCACCTTAACTAGCATCTTTCTAATACACTGGCATCTGGCATGACATCATCATCATCGATTATTTCAGCAAACTGCCACAGTGTCAAAAACGTGATAAGCATACTTGTATTTGTAGTACCATAGTCTCAAAACAGTGGTCCTAAACTCCTTGAATAGATATCTTGAGAGGTTAGGATATGGTTGAAGAGCCCCTCAATCAATAGCGGGGGCAGCAAGCAAGCAACCCGACCCACCTATCTCAGAGGTCCCAGGTGTGCCTGTAGAAAGTCCCACAAGCATAAACCTACTAATGTTGCTATTTCCATTGGTGATAGGCAGCAGCAGGCCCCAAAATGATGGCATGGGGGTGTGGCATTGGGGTGTGGACAGCAACAGGCCAACTCTGCACCCACAGGCTCCAAAATCTCTCCATTTCTTATGAGACCCCAGGATTGGATCTGAGAGAAATAAAATACATTTTAGTTTTTGCAAATATTATTAACAGTATTACTAACATGGATGTATTAGCTTATAGGTATAAACACATTTTAAATATATTTACACACATATATTTTAGTATGTTTTGTATTTAAGCTTTTGTAATACAATAAAGTCTAAGAGGCATATTTTTAGAGCTGGCAAAGAAGGCCTTGGACTGGCAGGTGCAAAAGAGACAGAGATAAGGTACTCAACAGTGGGGGGATACTCCCTTCTCAGCTTCTGCCGATTGAAGGTCAACAGAGCTGTGAGGAGTAAAACAAAGGCCATTTCCACATGGGGATAAAATCCCACGGTGCAATGACTGGACACGGAGGTCGTCTTCACCACGGGGTGCGCTAGGGCGGACAAAAAAAGGGAGGTTCTAAACCTCACACCGCCCTCGCGCGGCCACGTGGGTGGCGCTCCGTGTTTTATAAAAACCACCTTTCAAGTGGTTTTTATAAAACCTCTCGCACACTATTCCGTCGTGGCGCCCTGTACAGAACTGCAGGGACGCGGTAGCGCGTCCCTGCAGAGCTGCCCAGTGGTGGGCTTCCAGCTGGCGCACTACCCCGATTGGCAGAGCACCGCCGGAAGCCGCCGGCTGCCATTTTGGGCACCACTGGGCACCGCCGAGCACCGCCGAACGCCACCGCTGTGCAGAGCGGCGAATTCGTGTTGCTTCCTGCGGGGACGGAGCCTCCCACTTCACGGTAAGCTCCATCCGCGCATGCGCCGCCCCATTTCTCCGCGTGTCCACCTCCTCGGTGTGGAAAGGGCCTAAGTTGATAAAGAAAGACAAGAGAGGATTGGACTGTTTAGTAAAATGGGTGGTTGGAATCTGTTTGATGGACATTTTGAAATTACTAATAAAAATTAAGGTAGCACAAGGGAAAAGTGTGATTATGTGCGTGATCATATATATTGTAAATATGGGGAAGGGGGCATGTAACTTCTTAGGCGATCCTCATAGGTTGTAATTTCTAGGGATCCTGGCCAATTGGGTCCCAGAGGAGGGAAAACTTGCGTCGGGATAGGTAATAAAACATAAGGTATTCAACATTGGGGGGGCGTCCTCTTTTATGAGCACCCTCTTCTGCAGAAGAACTTACAATAAATGTGATTCATTTGATCCTATGCCTAATTTCTTTGTGAGTTTTCTTTTTCTCTGAGTTATTTATTACAGATCCCCCACATCTTGTGTACTGCCTCTTTAAAAAGCAAGCTCAAAAGCTCTTGGTGCTATTAGGCCATGTGGGAGGAACTGAAGAGATACTTTCAGTTTGGGGCAAATCAGGGGAACTTTCACACACCCTTTTTAGCTTATTTAAATCATTTTACTGTTTTCAGCCTGTTTAACCTGTTTTAATGTTATCTGTAAGCTGCCCTGAGAACTCTTGATATAGGGAAGGGTATAAATATTTTAACAAACAAACAAAATGCAAATACAGTGCTATGATTCCACTTTATCTCGTAACATCCTACAGAAACCTGGGGTTTGAGAATTCTATGGTTGAGAATTCTACATACACTGCCTAAACTGCAAACCCTAGAACTCCGTAGGGTGAAACTTTTGCAGCCAAAGTGAAATCCTAGTAGCTGTGTAGTGTGCAAGGGCTGCAGGATAATCATGGTCCACCTTCAGTTAAGTTGTTGTGTATATTAGATATTGCTCTATTAGTGAAGGTATCATACCGTCCAACTGTCCCAACTGGGCAGGAACAGTCCTGATTAATCCTCAGTCATTCCTTTTTTCTTCTTCTTCTTCTTCTTCTTCTTCTTTTTTTTTTGCTGTTTTTAAAATTTTCTAGTTTCTCCTCCTTCCACTTTCTTCCTTTGTCCTCCACATATTTCATTTGTTGTGATCTGTGTTCAAAATGCAGAAATAGTCTAGGGGGGGTAAAGAAGGGGAGGGTGCAGAATTTTGCCCTTTCCAGTACACTCAGGGAAAAGCAGAGTACTGCAGCCATTCCTAGTTTGTGTGTCCTTCTTCATTAATAATTTTTGCCATCTTGACCACACTCTGATGTTGCTTGGCCACATATGGCCTGGTTTTAATCTGTGCAATGTTGCAGGTATAAGATATCCCAGTGTAGTGTTGCCTATTCCCCATATTCAAAATTACCTATGCCAGGCCCAGGCAGATATTTTCTATCCTGCTGATTTCAATAGGAGAGAAAATGTGCTAAAAGGAGATTTTTGTGGGTATGAAAACTAAAGAAAAGATCTCACTCATCTCCTTCTCCAGCCACTTGTGTGCCAACAGTTCTATATGCTGCAGAAGTTCAGCAGTTAAATCTTTCTTCTGCTTTGTTTAGCATTGCTCTCAGTGTATTTTTTGAAACGTAATGTAACAAACATCAGCATTACTTAGAATCAGAGAATCATAAAGTTGGAACAGACTACAATGGCCATCAAGTCCAACCCCCTGCCATGCAGGAACACACAATCAAAGCACCCCCAATAAATGGCCATCAAGCCTCGATTCAAAAACCTAAAAAAAAAAAAAACCCTTCGTATTTTTTAGTTTTTAGTTTATCTCAAAGTCCTCCAGCGCTTCTCTGTGAAATTCTGGGGTTTGTAGTTTACTAAGGCCAAAGAGCTCTCTGGCTGAGAATTCTAAATGCCTCTCCCTAAACTGCAAAACCCAAGATTCCATAGGATGTTGAAAGTGGAATAATAGCACTATAACAGTCTAGTGGAGAAATGGTCTATAACTTGCCTCACTACTGCCCGTGCTGGCTAGAACTGATGGAACTTGCTATTCATTAAAATCTGGAAGGACATACTTTTTCCACCCCTGATTTACACTGATTCTAGTTTGTTGAAAGTTAAAATTCAATCGTTTGGAATCCTGATTTCTGAGTTATGGTTTGCTGAAAAACACTACCAGAAGCTTCTAATCGCCTCTTTTTGTGCCAGGAGGAAAGGAAAAGTTAGCAATTCTGATGGTCACACTCATAAGTGGCACCTTAAATTCACTTGATTTCATCCCCTACATTAGTTTGAGAATTCCTCCACAATTTTCACAAAGACCAAGAGTAACTTCGTTACAATAGCATTTAGAATGTACTGTAAGACTTATTCATTTTAACAAAAATATGAAGGAAAAGCTACCACATCATGATGTTTCTGACTTAATAACTACTAGTCTGTTGAGTTCACAACAAAGTTTGCATTTGGTTTGAGAGTGGCATGCAGCCTTTATACGATATGCATGTTACCTCACATCCAGAATTAGCTTGACACAAACCACATTCTTGAGAAAAAAGGAAATGTTGATCTCTCAGGCAACCTCAGAACAATAGCTTCAACTCCATGCCTACCTGAGTGGCACCGGAAAGTACATTTTAACAGCTATTCAATTTGACATTTATTGTAACTGCTACTAGTAATCCATCTGTGCTCCATCAGTGCACTTGAAGATGTGGATTGATATCCATGAAAGTTCATACTGAAACCCATTAAGTTTAAAGGTGCTGTTCTTCCCATCCTTTTTCCTTTTATCCTGTAGCAGACTCGCATGGTCCTCTCTTGGGAAAATAGTATGTACCTGTATACAGTCTTGGGCCCTTTCTGCAGCTTCCCTTCTTGTGGTGGTGTCTGGTGGCTATCCTGTCAGCAGCTATGCCAGGAAGGGGGCACAACAGCAGTGCTCCCCTCCACACAGGACCAGCTTCCTGCAGAAGGGAGCATAATGGAAACGCCTCTTCCTTCTGCAACACAGCCAGGTAGTTTCCCACACTGCACTGGGGCAGGAAGCGCTGCCATCGCAATGTGGGATGGTGTAAATGTGAGATGGTGGTAAGTGTGGGATGGTGGCGGCATCACAGAAAACCTGCCAATGATTTAACCCGCGATCGCACTGCCTGGGGACAAGAGAGGAGCAGGACCGTGACAACATCATGTGGAAGTGTCATCTCAGTCCCATCCTTCTCCCATCCCCGTTAGCTTCCAAGTTCAAACAGAACCTGGTGCCTTTAGGGTATTTTGGCTGTAGAACATGAACCATTTATTTATTTATTTACCTACCTACCTACCTACCTACCTACCTACCTACCTACCTACCTACCTCTCAGCCCACAGTGGGCCAAAAATAAAAAAAATGTACATCAGGCAGGGTGTATGTGATCTCCCATTCCATACTGGGGCCTGAGGTCTCACCCATAACCCAGCATGAAACATGTACATAACATGTGCATAACCCAGCATGAAACATGTACAGGTACCTATCACATTGTAAATGGAAATCATGCAATGGGGTATCAGCCATGCACATTTAGCAGTGACATATGTACATTGCACTACAGTGGCATCCAATATAACACAAGCAGAAAATAACTCTGCTGGCAACTATTTATGCTGCCCTGTGGTGATGTAGAGCTCAGCCATGCAGAGAGAAGGGTATCACCACTGTACAGTGTGTTAATTTCCTCATGTGTCTGCCTGGCTGCTTTCAGAAAGAAAACAGAAATATCTATTTCTTCTACTGTTTCCCCTGGGCCGTGTTTTAGATCGTAAACTTCTTGAGGCAGAGATCTGTCCATTTCAACTCTGCAAAGCGACAATTAATATAGCGTACTGATGGATGAATATTCGTCACTAACATTTTTGGTCTGCCCAAACATGATAGTTCTATTGTTAAGTAATTTTAAAAATTAATTCTGTTTCCAGTAATAAGTATTCCTATTTTTGTGTGCATTAAACAGCTTTTGTGTGGTGTGCCGCCAAACAAGTGAGTCTTTTAGAATATCTTTGACAAGTATTAATTTCAGTTTGGTGCAATTTGAAGTTTACTTCTCATTTACTCTGTCTTTACAGTTCTCACCTAGCAACTGCTGTCTCCTTGGTTACTTTTTCAGTGCTGTTTAACACTGCTTCAATAATGTTTAATCTTCCAGCTCATGCATCAAATGTCTAGTACTAGCTCTGGAACTCTCCCATTAAGCCTTTTACAGGTAGAACCACTCACAATCACAATGTTTCCCCCTTACTATAAACTGTTCTTTATTACTGTTTACAAAAGATGCACTATGCATACCCAGTTAAAAATAATTTCAATCTGCTTTCTCTTTCTTTAGCTGACAATGACACATCTGCCCAAGTTAATTCTAATTATCAAGCACAAATGTTTGCAAATAAGGTTTTTGTTTGGCAAAATGCTGATCAAGGAGGCTGAGCTTGAAAACCCATACCAAGCCAGCCAATAGTGCAGGGCAGAGCTTGGGAAAGTTACTTTTTTGAACTACTAGTTGCTACGTTGAGTGGTGTAGTCTGAGAGCAACAGTGCAAAGATTGAACTGTCCCAATCTATGGACTTCTGTGTCCAATTATCACAGAATGCCATCCATTCATTAAAAGAGCATGAATATAAAACACAGAAAGAAAGCACTCTGCAAACCATGTGAACCAACCTGTACCCGTAGAAATATTGCCCATGATTGAAAAGATCTCTGGATACTGTCCAAAACTGAACTTTTCAGACTGAAGATGGAGATATAATATGGAAAGCAGCTGGTGCAGTTATGTGAATGTCTAGCCACCTGGAATCCATCAGACACATATTGTAAGGAAATACTTCTTGGCTGTGAAATTAGGCAAGGGTTATAGCAGATTTTGCTTCTAGTAACACTGGAAAATCCCACAACATTTTACTTAAAGTACCTACACTCTGTATAAAACAATTTTGCTTTGCCCACTGCTGTCATCTATTCCCATTTTTATCCAATACAATCCCTTGCCTCTCACCTACCATCTCTTGCACATGCTTAACCAGTGAGAAGTTCTGGGAACAGTGCTAATGAGGGTTTTGGGTCCCTTTGTAAGAGAATGCACTGGAGACTTATGGTAGTACCATTTTTCTAATGCTAAGTGTTACCTTGTGACTTGGGGGTGCCGTGAGGGGCGCCCAAATAACCAAACCAAACCAAACAAAGATGGGGAAATTAGCTGGAGCACTCTCTTAGCTAGCGAGAGGCAGGGTAACTTAGCGGGAATCTTTTACCCAATGTATACAGCGTCAGGTCAGTGAGCAGGCAAACAGTTCAAATGAACAACAATATTTATTAAACAATTATAAAGAAAACACAACCTCACTACTACTAAGAAATAGAAAAGAGAGTTCGGGGAAACAGGTGATACGCCACCTTTCTCGTAGTCCTGAAGAAGCCAACTGGAGAGAAGGAAACTCGGCGTGGTTGCCGAGGGGAGCTCGCAGAAGAAACGGCAGTAAGGGGGGATGGAAGTTCAGCGAAGTCCGAGCGCTCCAAGCAGTCCGAGCATTCCGAAGAGCTCGGGGGGTTTTATTTTTATTTTATTGGGGGAAGGCATGACCGTGGGCTAGCCTGGTCTTGGGTGAAAACAATGAGTTTTGGGCTAGAGACAATGTCTCTGGAAGGTCAGAATTTACATGATTGAGTTAAGGTCCGAATTGACAATAGTATGGCCAGTATGTAGATGCGGCTAGCTTGGTAGTTAAGCACTCAGCTCACCAGGGTGCCCTCTCAGGGCAGAGGGTCTCTTTGTTTTAACACGCATTTGTAATGAAGGTGTTTGCTTCGGGAGGTCCCCTAAAGCAGATCTGGCAGTGTCTGGCTTGCCTTAGTGTAAACAAATGTGACTCAGCAAATGATAGCCATGCCTAGCTTCGCGCTTGTTCGGTGGCCTCACAAACGCTTGGCTGGTGGCAGAACAGGGCGGAATTATGATATCAAAACGATATCTAAAGGTTACCAAAGGCCAGGCCAGTTCACAGTGATAACATAAGTTTGTTTCACAAATATACAAGTTGAACACACACGGAAGACAGCATGATTCATTAGCCACACACACACCACCAGACATCATAGTCACTACCTCTCATCAGCTCTCCATAAAAAAAAAGCACCTAGTATCAGCCTAAAACATCGGAAAGGCACCAGATCCCATCTAATCTAAAAAGCTAAAGAAGATCAGGCCGGGTTAGTATGTGGGAGGGGTTATGCCATGGAATACCAGTTCCTGTATACTGTATTTCAGAAGGAGACAATGGCCATTTCTGCACTAGACTGTTATAGTGTTATTATTCCACTTTCAACATCATATGGCTTGAGACCTGAAGCCCCTCCCTAATCTACAAACCCCAGGATTCCATAGGATGTTGAAAGTGGAATAATAGCACTATAAGAGTCTAATGCTGAAATGGTCAATGGAAAGCCACTTCTAAGTATTCCTTGGCTAAGAAAACCATATGAAATTCATTGGGGAGTTGCCATAAGTCAAAAGACAACTTGAAAGCAAGCACACACATACACATCAGCATGCAGTTCTCTCTCTGCTTTCTCAGTGTCTCTAAATTGCTGAGAAATATGCTCACTTTGCATCAGTTTGGAAAGTGGGCAACTTTCCTATTCCAAACAATCCAGAGAGATTTAGCCTGATGACTGCATCCCCACTCCAGTCTGAAGCATCCTGGGGTGGGAAGCAGCACTTGCAATTTGATTTAAAGCTGTCAGTCGATGAAGAGTGCAATGAAAAGAACAGAATAGTTTCCAGTTGATTAGAGACACTGTTGCCAACCTGGTGGGTTCATTTTTGGACCCCTTTGTGGCATACAACATATTGATTTATACCCACTGGTGTTATTTTTGTATGCATTTGGATTGGTGGGGCTGTCTCATTTTTTAACAGCATTAAGACAGCAGCTGGCACTGACATGTTTCTTAGGTAAATGTGTGTGCTTGGAAATTTCTTCCACAACTGTAGTAGCTAGGAAGGTAGTTTAATTTAAATGACTAACTGGGATAACTCAGTCTTTTCAAAAGTGTTGCATATGACTTGCAGAAATTCTAGGGTGGGAGAAGGGAAATGACATCTGAAAAAAATGTAGCAGCTTTTCTGGCATTTTATTGGTCTTTTTAGGTAGTCAGCTGCCTACAATATATTGCAGCTGGATTCTCTATTTGGACTTTGTATGGAGAAATTACTTTTTTAAAAAAGAGTTGAATAGCTGGATATCCTCCAGATTTTTTTTTTAAACTACAGCTGTAATAAGCCCCAGCCAGTGTAGCCAGTGGACAGGGAATATGGGAGTGCTCCAAAACATCTGGACTGGGCCAGTTAGCCAACCATAGTCTAGAACAGTTCTTTTTCATACTTGACAGGGTTTGTTCAATGAGAAAATTGATCAGTAATACATTTACTGTAACTTTCTCATTGAGAAATAGCGCGATTTAGTGCTGGACTAGGACGCTGAGAGAACAGGATTCAAATCCATATTTGGCCATGGAAATCCACTAGATGACTTGGGCAAGTCACACTCTCTCAACTTCAAAGGCAAACCCTCTCTGAATAAGTCTTTCTAGAAAACACCGTGGCAGCAGTTGCCTTAGGACAGTGGTTCTCAACCTGTGGGTCCCCAGATGTTTTGGACTTCAGCTCCCAGAAGCCCCAGCCACTATGGTCAATGCTCAGGGCTTCTGGGAGCTGAAGTCCAAAAACATCTGGGGACCCACAGGTTGAGAACCACTGCCTTAGGACTTTCATAAATTGCAATAATTTAAAGGCACACAGCAGCAGCAGCAAAAACAACAACAAAACTTTCTCATCATTACCAATCTCTTCCTGCATTGTGCAATTGTAGGGAAGTGTATGAGAGTTAGTATGGTGTATTGGTCTGAGCATTGGACTACAACCCTGGAGACCAGGCATGGAAACCCACTGGGTAGCCTTGGCCACATTATACACTCTCAGCCCCAGAAATTCTGTGATAGATTTACCTTATGGTCTCCATAAGTTGGAAACAACTTGAAGGCACACAACAACAATAACAACAACAACAACAACAACGGGAAATGTGCATTTCTTATGGTCTTGGGCATGTCCTGGCTTTTTAAACTGTCTCAGATTAGTGGTTCTTGAGCATGTTATGGCTTTTAAAACTGTTTTAAATTAATGGATTAATTTTTTAAAAAAAATTGCTCTAAAAATTATTTTAACAGTATTCTGTTTTATGTTATGTTGAAAAGTGACATTGCTTTTTCAGTGAGAGAAATATATATAGAATACTGGAAAGCTACTGAAATGATTAATATTTATTTTACAATTTTCCACTTACCTTTCTGGCACTCTCTCAAGGCAGTTTACTTCAGAATTTGCAATCATATATTTAAAATGTAGGATTTATCAATTGATGGAACATCTTAGAATTTTTCTTGAAGCTTTGTCTAATGAATTATCAACCTTGCAGAATCTCTGTATTGTAATGTAGTCAGTGGAGTGGAAAAACATCCTTATTGTATGTGTCATTTTAGTTTTTCCACAGAATCTTTGTCTCTCCTCATATATTGCTCTGTCACAGTATTTGGCATTGTTTTACTAATGGGCTGGGGCTTTCACACAGTTTCATGAATCTTTGCTGGGCTGTCTGTGATCTCACTGGATTTCTAGCTTGACAGTCAGGGCAGACTAAGAATAATTCAATGAAAGTTTATCAGTTTTGAACTGATTAAAAGAACCTTAATGCAACAATGTACCCCCTCTCAAAGAAGTTGGACTAACTTTCATCTCCTTATGCTCATGGATCTGTTATACACCTCTTTTTTGGTAAATATTACCAAAGTGATATTTGTAAGCATAATATTTAGCATTTCTGAACAATTAAAAGAACTTTCTTTCTTTCTTTCTTTCTTTCTTTCTTTCTTTCTTTCTTTCTTTCTTTCTTTCTTTCTTTCTTTCTTTCTTTCTAAAAATGTAGTTCAGCCACTGTGAGGTTTTCTGGGGGCTTGGCCATGGCTAATGGGATTTATCTCTTTATCCTTTTAACATCACACTCCCATGCCATATTGCAAACAGCCCTTAAACACACTCCCTCAGTTTTGAGGTGTTTTGCCACAGAGCTTTGCAGAGAGGCTGCTCAAGAAACAAAAACCTTTGTACAGTTCTTTCAGTCAGCCTTTCCCAACCAAATGTATTGAACTACAGTATAACTCGCATCAGGTCAAGTCAAGATGCTCAGTGCTTTAGATCAGAGGGCGGGCTTGTGCTGCCCTTCAGATACTGCTGAACTGTAATTCCTTGTAGCCCCAGTCCTGGTTGGGAATGCTGAGAGTTGTAATCCTTCAGCTTCTGGTGGGCTGCATGATTCCTGCTTTAGGTCATGGTCCATTAGTAAAAGTTCAGATCCTGTAAGCCAAAAGAAGAAGAAACTGCCTGCAGCAAGAACTGCTGAAGTTGCAAGGGATGAATTGTCATTCATATTCAAACCTATAATGGATAAAATGAACATATATAAATGAATGTGATGCCAAGATGTAAAAATGTCAGTGGTAGCACTGGCATGATCTAATTCAGAGAAGGAGAACACTTGGCCCTTCCAGATGTTTTGGAGTGCTGTTCCCATGGACTCTTTACATGGGGTAATCTGGCTAGGGTTGATGAGAGTTACAGTCCAACCATGTTTGGAGTGGTACAGGATTCCCATCCCTGGTCTAACTTAAAGGTGTAGGAGCTTTAGACATTTAATTGGTTTAGACAAGGCTTAAAGCCAAGCAATCTCAGCTTGGAAGCAATATATGCTATGAAACAGAAACAATGAGTCTTCTTTTGTTGAAAACATATAACTTAAAATAGGAAACTGGATAGTATAACTATTTAAATAAAGTTATAGGGAAGCAAATTTCTCTTTCTTCTTTGTGATCTTTGACTCTCACGTATGAGGAATTACCAAGCTAATTTACCACAGGTGGATAGTTGTGTCACCAGGAGAGAAGAACTACCCAACCAAAGGCTACATCTGGCTCTCAACTCTGGAATCCATCTGGTAATGCATATCCTCCAATTGTCCTCATTTGACTGAGACAGTCCCAATTAATCCTCCGTCCTCCCACTTATTCAGCTGCTTTTAAAATATCCCAGTTTCTTTCTGAATTCAAAGTGCAAAAGTAGCGTGAGCTCAATTTACTCAGCGGGGGGGGGGGGTAGAATCTTGCCCTTTCCAGTAGCCTCAAGCAAAAACAAATTACTGCAGGCTCTCCCAGCTTGTGTGTTTGTCTTCATTTGTAACTTTAGCCATCTTGACCACACGCTAATGTTTCTTGACCATGTGTCCTGATTCTTATCTACAGAATGTTGGAGGGTATGGCAACAGCAAATCAATGTACAAGGATGAGACCATGCAGCTACTTAATGGAGTTCAACAAGATGGATTCCTTACAGAGCAGCAGATGATAAAGCCACAACTGTCCTGAGTAGCTAAAGAGAGATATTCAAGCTGATGGCACAGGACTATTATAGAAACTATCCTTTTGACAAACCTCTGTGGTGAAACTGAATATCCACAATGTGATGTATGGTAATAAGCAAAGAGTTTACATAAAGGCAAGAAAACACAATCTGATCCACATAGAATGTGAGGGGACAGTGGGGGATAGGCAACACGTGTGTATGGACAGGACCCACAGCCTTCTGTCACAGTCCTGTTTTAGAAACCCCGGAGCTCTCCCCAAGACTGAAAAATTGTGTGTCTGTGTGTGCATGTGTGTGGAGAATCATACTCCTTAAAGCCTCCAGGTTCTCTACCTTTGTTGTTATTGTGTGCCTTCAAGTAGTTTCTGACTTATAGTGACCCTAAAGTGAACCTATCACAGTGCTTTCTTGGCAAGATTTGTTCAGAGGGGGCTTTGCCTTTCCTTCCTCTGAGGTAGAGGTTCCTCTGAGATTACAGTGTGGTCAAGATGGCAAAAGGGCAGGCAGTAAGTTCTCATGGCTGAGTGGGGATTCAAACCCTGTTCTCCAGAGTCATGGTTCAGCTGTCAGACCACTGCAACACACTGGCTCTTCTCTTTCCTGCTTTACCAAAAATGTGTATTCATTGGGGATATTAAAATGTGAGGTGAACTGTCTGTTAATCAGTTGGGGAAAATACATTTTTACTGAGGTTGTGGCCTGCATGTATTGAAAATTGGCCTGCATGCCTATCTCCAATCTAGAGAATAGAACACATCTCCTAAATGTGATATAAGATGCTTAGTTTTGCTCTAGAGCAGTGGTTCTCAACCTGTGGGTCCCCAGATGTTCATGGACTTCAGCTCCCAGAAGCCCTGAGCATTGACCATAGTGGCTGGGACTTCTGGGAGCTGAAGTCCATGAACATCTGGGGACCCACAGGTTGAGAACCACTGCTCTAGAGAGTACAACACATCTTCTAAATGTGATATAGGAGTCTGAAAATATGTGAAGTATTCCATCTTCTCCCAGATGGAATTGAAAGAGTACTTTAGAAAGCAATGTAACAAACAGTTTTGGGAATTATTTTTTCTTTGCATAAAATGAGATGTAGTTGATCATGCTATGAGGGACAAAATCCAGTAGCCTAACAAGTAGATGCTATTTTTGTCAAAACGACCACCCTTATGACAGGAGCTGCATATCACAAGCAGCTAAGGGCTGAAATGATTTATCCATGAGCTCATTAGAACCACCAGAAGACTCCATGTTGGAGTGTAGAAGAAACAGGTAAACTGAGTTTCTTAACATACCTAATTCTACTACATGCAGGTTAACTTATGAAACTTCCACTAATCAGATACTAAGGAATGAAACTGCTAAGCCATGGTTATTTGATGAAAGAAGAAATGCTATGACATGAGGAATATCAGTATATAATGGCTGAATGACATAAAAAAAATATGCACCTATTTCACTGGACTTTGTGAACCTCAGTCCACTATTGAGTAGGAAGTTTTGTGCAGCATATAAAACATGGACCACCTCTTGAGAAAGGTATGGATTGAAATAGGTCTATCATGTTGTGATCCAGAGGACCACGATATCTGGTTGTTCCACCGTGTCATGGACCTAAATAAATAGGTGCAAGGAAGCCAGTACCAATGTGAAGGGTGAAAGTAATGGCAGTTTCTGCCAGGACTTACTATATAGGGACTGGGGCCATGAGGCCCCTCCCTAAACTGCAAACCCCAGGATTCCATAGGATGTTGAAAGTGGAATAATAGTGCTATAACAGTCTTGTGTGGCAATGGCCTGAGTCTCATGACTTGAAGATCATAGTGATTTTTGAGTGATGCATTTTGCAGTTAGAATAAGGAGAGGGAGCTGAGTAAATTGACAACAGCAGTAGCTATGATCTCAGATTTTTGTCCCACAGTCCAGGTGCCATGGATTGTGTTGTGCAGTTTATTGGGATGGAACCCAATTCCATCTATGGAGCAATCTTCTCCTTCATGCAGAAGAAACGGAAGAAAAGTAATAACTCTGAGGATGGTCTCTACAGCCTGATTCCTATCCAGTTTGAGAATGACATCGCTAAGGCAACGTCAGTACTAGAGACATCTCAGATTTTGTTGTTGTTAACCACCATCAGGTTGACCTCAACCTCTGGCAACACTATAAATGAGAAACCTCCATCAAGCAAGACCTGCGCTGGTCTTGCAGGCTCATGGACATGCCTGCCTTGATGGATTATTGATCTTGATTATCTTTCTCTTTTCCTACTGCCATCCACCTTGCCAAGCATTATCGTCCTTCTAGTGAAACACAGTGAAACATGTCTTCTCATGATACGGCTAAAATATGACAGCCTCAGTTTAGTCATCTTGACTTCTAGAGAGAGTTCGGGCTTGATTTGCTCTCATATTTCTGTATCATATCATAGGCCTTTTCCTCACTACACTGTTGTAGTGCTGTTATTCCACTTTTAACATCCCGTGGAATTCTGGGATTTGTAGTTTACAGAGGCCAAAGAGCTCTCTGGCTGAGAATTCTAAATGCCCCTCCCTAAACTACAAACCCCAGAATTCCACAGGATGTCAAAAGTGGAATAATAGCACTATAACAGTATAGTGTGGAAATGGCCATAGTCTATCCAGAATGAAAACAGGCTGCTGTGGAAGTAAGGGATGGGCGGATAGGTAGGGCCAAAATAGTTTCAGACATATCAACACTGTTGCAACAGATACCTGTTTACATGCTGCCTCATCCATCAGAACAGCATAGATCACAAGTTTATTTACTTCTTATGTTTGTCTGTCTATTGTTTGGGAACTGAAGAAACTTTGGTTGTGAGTGCAGCCACAGTTGGTACCAGTACTGAAACAAGGGACCTGGGATCAATGAAAGTTATTGAAGGTGAGGCAGGCTCTGTACCATAAGGAGGAGCTGGAACCAGTTTTAGCAAATAAATTAATGGGGCAGTCTCAGACAGAGAGAGATTAAGTTGTGAAACCTCTGTTTCCATGGCCTGGTAAGGTTTGCTCTTAGATATGTTCCACTGGGTTTGCTTTACAAAGCCTGGACAATGGAAACAGAAATTGATGAGATGCCTTCTCCTTAGCATAGCGAACACTGAGATTGTCTCTGAGTTTGATACTCTGCCCTAGTAAACACATTTTTGAGAACAGGGCTTTAGAAATCATACACCTCTGACATGAGTCAGACGTGTTCAGAGATTTATGAAAGGGGGAAAATGTTTTTGTTTTTTTAAATATAAAGATTATTCAACAAATACATCACACAAACTGCAGAAAGAATAAGATGAAATAAAATGCAAGGAAATGCTTTACAAGCTGATCAAGACCTGGATGAGATTTCTATAGCTTCAGTTGTGGTAGACAAAAAGGGACTGGGTGGAAACAGTGGGATTCATGTCATTTAAGTGTGGACAGTGGTGGCAGTGGGTGGCATGCTCTCACTACAAATCTTCTGAGCTCTAGAATGTTCCAGCCAAGACTTTGCATGGGTGCAGAATCAATATGTGTGACTCACAAAGACCATAAAGAAGAATTTTGGTACTATTTGTGAGTCTTTATCATCTCCTAGTCTACTTCTTTTGAGGTTTAAAAAGACCTGAACTTCACCATAGTTTGCTTACTAATTGTGCTGTTTCACGCAGATATTACACTAAATATATCTGTCTAACTTGGCTGTTACTGGTCTATGCCTCTTACAACCTGGAGATCTTAACCAAGGTCAGATCTACTGATGAATGGCTGTTGCTGTAGCAATGTGCAAAAAAGGTCACATTAATGGAAATATCTTAGATCCTTTCACATCCCAGGGGTTGTCTGTGTACTAGGTAGTATTGACAAAATAGTGTAAACTTTCTACAACACCAAACCATCTATGTAAATAGGAGAATGTCCTTCCTTACCTCTTTTTTTAAATCTCAAAATTACTGTGCTATTTACATTCTCCATATCTAACCTAATCCTCTTAGCCCAATGCAGCTATATTTGCATTAGCTTCTTTTCAGTTTCTATTTTAGGTCTGCTAGGCCAAGCACAAGAGATATCTCAGTTTGGTGAACTGGTGATTCATTGTCAGAAAGACGGTGCATGAACGATATCCAGTAACCCTCACAACCAGTGAAACAGGATATTTAGGCTGTCTGTAATTACAGCATTATTCACTATTGAAGCGAAGAGAATAGCTGGCAATTGAGAGTTGTGACATAAGTATCTGAGGGCAGTAAAAATGAGAGCAAACTAGATAAAGCTTAACTCAGACAACACAGAAGGGTTTCTGGTTGGTTGAAAAGTAGATTGTGAAACAGAGACTTAACATACGTTGGGTGGGATTACCCTTTCCTTAAGGACTCGGGTTTGCAGTTTGGGTGAACCCCTAGTTGATACTTTGGCAGCTCCAAGTAGGACTTTGAGAGATCCTTTGTGAAACTATGAAATGCCATTTCCAGTCAGTGTAGAGTACACTGTGAACCATGTAGACCAGTGGCTTCTTAAGCTCAATAAAAGCAATCAACCAGTTAAATAATCTACCTTTTAAATGATTCCGATATGGTTGGTTTTTGTTTTTTTTAAGATGAAAGGGTTTGCAAATTTTCCATTCAGCAAACCAAAAATTATCTGTGGTTGCCAAATGTGGTTGCCAATATTCTGCTAAGAATATAAAATGCAATCTGCTCAAATTGTCCACAAGATGTCACCATTATGCCACAGAGAGGTTTTCTCACATCTCTTTTTAAAAAGGCACCTTGGGCAAATTTCTACAATTGAGTTACCACTATTAATATGCAACCATCAAAATTCAAGGTAGCTGTGCAGTCCTCACCAAAGATGTCTATGATTCAGATACTTGTTTACTGCAAGCAAAATTAATCTTTTGTTTAGAAAAATATTCAGCCTCTCCATCAAATCTTTTGTTTCCAATCTAGATTTAATGCAATCATAATTTCAGAATGACATAGGATTGCAACAAGAAGTTTAATACACTTGCTCTCCCCGCAAAGTGCCTATGTTATTTCAGTTTTTTGTCTTTAAAAAATGTAGTGTGTTTCAATACAAATCTTTTCCTCCTGCAATGGTCTTACACTGTACAGTGAATTTTACAGCGGACCTAGATTACATTATCTTCCATTTGCAGCCCATTAATAAAGCTTAGGTAGCCTAAAGGCATTAGATCCCATCTGATCTGGGAAGCTAAGCAGGGTCAGGCCTGCTTAATACTTGGATGGGAGAATGCTAACGAATACCAGGTGCTGTAGGCTATATTTCAGAAGAAGGGACTGACAAAACCACCTCTGAATATTCCTTGCCTAAGAAAGCCGTATAAACTTAATGAGGTCACTCTTAAGTCCACTGCCAAAACAAGCCTTTTGATTGGTAGCACTCATCATCCATCTAGAAGCATCTTAAGGCTATAATTCTATTCATATTTGCCTTGCAGTAAATCTAACTGAAGAAAGAGCAAAGCAACATCTATAGGATTGCACTAACAGACATTTAAAGCTTAACTGAAGCCATTTCCGCACTAGCCTGTTATAGCGCTATGATTCCACTTGCAAAGAGTCTGGCCCCTCCCGAAACTGCAAACCCCAGGATTCCGTAGGATGTTGCAAGTGGAATCAGCGCTATAACAGGCTAGTGCAGAAATGGTCTGAATGACAATGCTTCAGAGTATCTTGTACTGTGTCTTCAAGGCATTTCAGACATAAAGTTTCTGGGCCTGAAAGTCTGTGACACACCCAAAGTCAACCTGTGGGTTTACATGACCAAGCAGAGAATTAAACCCTCAAATCACTACATCAAGCTGGCTGCTGAACGGTCTGTTGTTGCTGTTGTTGTTTTTGTGGTTGTTGTGTGCCTTCAAGCCATTTCTCACATACAGTGACCCTAAAGTGAACTTATGTTTTTTTTCGGGGGCTGAGTGTGTGCGATGTGCCCAAAGTCACCCTGCAGGTTTCCATGGCCAAGCAGGGAAGCAAACCCTGGTCTCCAGAGTAAAAGTCCAACACTCAAACTACTACACTACACTGACTCTCTTCACAGTATCTGTTGAATAGAAAAAGTACAGCAAACATTTGGTTACTGTCAAAGAAAAGAAACAGATATTTGACCTTTAGAATCTCCATCCCTTTCAGTTGACAGCAGATGCTGGACATGTTGCAAGAAAAGTGGTGCAGAATATAGAGTACTGCTGGCTTGCTGGCTCTTTTAGCTAAAACCAGACATTATTCTCATCTGGTTTCATTAAGATGAGATCCTTCTCTATGCTGTAATTCAGGGATAAGAGACATGGTATCAACCCGTAATGTGGGGCTATTCCCAGGTATTTTACAACTTCCTCCTTCTTGTGTAGGAATGATCTTTTCACAATATGATAGTTGCTTTGTTCTCATATCTCTCAGTCACATGGGAAAACAGATTCCATCTCAAAGTAATCACATCTCTATAGTCATTGAGAAGTGTGCCTTGAGATGTCCAAATGGAAGGGAAATTGATCAGTTCGGTTCAGTCTTGAACCATTGGTTAATCTAAATGCAACAGCCAGTCTAAGGTGAAATAAATTCAATATGTGGGTCAGTTCTATTGATACTAGCAATGGGATTTAAGGCTTTAGGTTATTGGGGCTGAGAATGTGTGATACGCCCACGGTCACACAATGGGTTTCCATGGCCCACTGGGTGATCTTTGGCACGTCACACAAATAAATCAGTATCACACCAGTGTCATGAAAACTACATTTTCAAGTTGTTCACACAGCATTTAGCTTCTTTTGTAACCTGAGGACACAAATCTCATTGTCTTATATGCATTATCTGTCTGTGTTATGTTATTGTTGAGAAAAGAGCTGAAGTCTCCAAGTTCACACTTTCACGTGTAACTAAATAGGCTTTGAGCCTATTGATTGGCAAGCCCCATTTAGTTCTCCAGAATGTGAGATAAAAAAATCTTTCTTTTGACCAAGACCTTCCTGGGAATGGAAACCTCTGTATAGGCTTTGTTCTTCTGGTCTGAAATCCTGCCTAGCGTAATAGTGTGCATAACTGTATAAATATGACTTTCTTCCCTATTGTATTATATTTACCAAATTGTATGCTAGTTCATACATGTTGTTGTTGTGTGCCTTCAAGTTGTTTCTGACTTACAGTGACCCTAAGGCGATCCTGTCATGGGGTTTTCTGGGCACCGAGTGTGTGTGGAACATCCAAGGTCACTCAGTTGGTTTCCGTTGCTGAGCAAAGAATTGAACTATGATCTCCAGGGTCGTGCTCAAACCAATACCATGCTGGCTCTCAGTTCAGACATAGCTATATCTTATCCACCTCCTGTAAACAAATACATCTCTGCAAACTGATGGTGTGTTTACTCTGGGTTTTGCTTTGATGCTAAATGCAGTCCTGGCCATTAGTCCACATGCTTTTGTGGTTATTTGACAATGGCCCTTTCCACACTCTACCTTGTCCCATAGTCTTCTGGTTGTGAGAGCATGATGGGAATGCTCCCCTCTGCACTGGACTGGCTCCCTGTGGAAGGGTGCGTGAGGGACAGGTCTCTTCCTTCTGCAGCACAGCGGGGCTCTTTCCCATGCTGTACTGGAGCAGGAAGTGCTTCCACTGTGCTTCCGGGCTTTCTACAGGGCAGGTAAGGGCGGGACCATCACACAATTGGAGGTCATTGACAAAGAAAATCCATCCATGATTTACCCCACTATCACGCCAACTGGTGACTGGGGAAGGATGGGACCATGATGACATCTTGCAGAAGCCGGGATGCAGGCCTCCTGCAGAAAGGGCCTATGTCTCTAGACCAGTGGTTCTCAACCTGTGGGTCCCCAGATGTTTGTGGACTTCAGCTCCCAGAGGCCCCAGCCACTATGGTCAATGCTCAGGGCTTCTGGGAGCTGAAGTCCACAAACATCTGGGGACCCACAGGTTGAGAACCACTGCTCTAGACCAATGGGCACTACTTTGGCTCTTGATACTTCAAATCTTAGTGAGTCCATTGTAGGTCTGAGTTTCCATTGACTCTGGTTAATTTGGCATAAGAGGGATGGCAGTTCTACCTTTGCTGGGCTGGGTTGTACTGTAAAGAGGATGAAGACTCTGACTGGCCAGGTAGGATCACTATCCACGTTAACCTGCAGCCATCAAAAACTTCCTTCATTTCCCTAACAGCAGAACATCATTGTAAGAAGTCTCTTACAGTGCGACCTTGATGTATGCAGGGGTTCTGTTCCAGGAATGTCTGCAAATAACGGGATTTGTGAATGCTTGCATCCCATTATATTCAATGGCAGTGACATGCTCACAGATGCTTGTTTGTCCATGTGTACATTGCTGCCATTTTAGGTATAGGGATATGACGTGTGAATTTGCACATGCAGAGGTCACAGGTAAGGAGGGCACATTGTACAATCATATATGATTCATAATATAGTGTGATTTAGTAGTTAGGCAATTTAGTGTTGCAGTGCCCAAGAACAATTTTCCTTTAGAAGAGTGCTACACAAATCATGAACTACAGTCATGTGTTGTAGTTTGCCAGATTTTTTTTTTTTTTTTTTTTTTTTTGCAAGCTCATGTCTTCTGTAATTTTTTAAAAAAGTGTTTGAATGCCATCCATAGTAACGGGCCCATGGGCTTTGCCTGACAGGTTAGAAATCTTGTAGACCTAATTCAGAATAAATCCATGCCCCCTGTACTTGTCTACACTAGAACGTATTGTGGATCGACACTGAACGGAAGTCAATTTATCAGCCAGTATCAGAACCATCTTGCTGTCCACAGCTGGAACAAAAATGGATCTTCCTTGAGTTTAAATCCTTTTTACAGTATATCAAAGCAAATGATAAAGCGGAGGAGGAAGAGGGAGAATAATTCAACATTCGGTTTATAGATAAGATTAACTTTTATTTCATAAGGAAACTTGATATCAAGAGGCATAGTAAGAAACTATCTAGAAAACCAGCAAAGCAAAAAAGCTTGGACATGATGGAAGAAACGAAGACAGAAGAAAGCAGTCTGATTTCAGTGATTAACTGTTTATGCAGACTTACATATTTATGCCATGCACATTAAGTTTAGAAGCAATTACAGAAAATTAGCATGCATTTTATACAGTTTTAAATGAGATTAAGGCACTTTTTTTTATAAAGAACATACTCTGCATTTTCATTCTGCTCTCCTTCTTCCTGCTTTTTTTTTTGTTACTTTAACTTTGGCAAAAAAAGTCATTTAATGCTGTAATTGGAATTTATATTAAAGCAGAACTCAAGTAATTCATGAATATTTTACAGTTTAGCAAATCAACCTGTAAACTGTACACTTCACATATACGCACTAGAAGTAAGTAATATGAGCTCAGCTGGTTTTTACAAAATTAAGGTATATATTTGTATGTACCACATTTTATCAAATCTAAGTCTTGTGTTAGGTACTTGATGGTATAAAATCTGACAAATGCACTAAACATCTTCCCTTTACCAGGGTATGCTAGCATCCTATCCTGTTTTGTAACTTTAAGACAGGTTTATGACCACAACTGCTGCCAGGAGAAATACATGCAGGTTTAGAACTCATGTAGTTAATAAGAAACCTAAAGAGACATAGTGAACCATTATATTATCATTAGTGTTTTATTACAAATGAAAAGTCTAGCACTGAGTCAAAAACCATCTTCTTGAATTTCACAACTATTGCTATTAAAGGAATGCATATGTAAAACAAGGTGGGAGTTGACTGATTAGTACTGGAACGAGAAATAGACTGGTAAAGGATGTGAAAATGCAAAAGGCCTAAATCCAATTGTTGTCATTATTGTTGTGACTTCAAGTCCTGTCTGACTTAACGGTAATCCTAAAGTCACAGGATTTTCTTGGTGAGATCTGCTCAGAGGTGGTTTGCCTTTGCCTTCCTTTGGGGCTGAGACTGTGTGACTTTCCCATGGTCACACAGTACATTTCCATGGCTGAACAAGGATTCAAACCTTGGTCTCCAGAGTCCTAGGCCAATGCTCAAACCACACTGGTTTAAATCCAGTTGCTTGCTGTAATTAAAGTAGAGCAATTAAATCAATGGGATTTATGTAAGAGTTTGACTTACCACTTAGCATCTGAGGGAATGATTCTACTCTGGTTGAAATTACCAATTTGATTTAGGCCAAATGTATTTTCGTATTTTTCAAACTTCTTTGCCATTCTGCGCAAGCCAGCTATGAACTTAAATTGCAAAGTACTTGTGGTCATATTTTCTACTCTAACTCATGACAACACACAACATTAAGTGACCAGTTGTGGACCCCATGAGTGATAATTATGGTATCCAAGTAGTCATAAATGATTGTCATATTAGACTTGCTTCTAAATGCTGTTCTGCATTTTAAATATATTTGAAGTCTTAAAGAAGTAGGTAAATCAATAACTCCCTACTTAAGACAGCCTAGCTGTGCAGGCCCCCCATACAATGTATTGTCTGCCTCTGCCCTATATCAGATTCAGTGAAAAGATGCATTCACACGGTTTTGCCTTCCAAGGTGAAAGCAAAACTTTCCAGCAGTAAGAAACACAAGGAACTAAAGCAGATAATTCTCATTTTGACTTTCATTTAAAGTTTTAAAAAGTCCTATTGTTCTAGAAACCAGCCTATCATAAAGTTATTTCTTAAACCATGTTGTTCTATCTAACATATTCATGCAAGGAAGAATAGTCTTCATTATCTAATTTTTTTTAAAAAAAACTTTTTAAATATTAAAATGGTGCTTTAAGGAGTTTTGTCAAAACGTTGAAGCTCCCAATTAATTTTTAAATCAAGATTTTAAAAGGCAACTTCACTTAAGTTTTTGCCATATCAATATAATTTCTACTTAAACAGGATATCAGATAACAACTAACTTTTTCATGCTTTTTGTAAAATGCACTTGCTGAAACTGCTTACCTCATCCCATCCTACCTCAACGGGGCATTGTCTTTTCTATCAAGGTAAATTTGTTTTCTGTTACTGCATGATGTATTATGAAAAATTAATACATGAATCTCTCAAAACTCTGAACATGTACATGTGTTATGCTGGATTGCCTTAAGAGTTTTATAAAGAGGCCCCAAAAGACCATACTCATTTTGCATAACGTAAATCTTAAAAGATCGGAGGCTACACCTCATCCTGCTCCATGTCTTCCCGTCTGTTAAGAATTAAGAGATGCTATGCTAGTTCTCTACCTACATTAATACTAAGGAGGGTCACACTTAATATGAAACACCTACTATTAAGCATCTAATGTGTTGGGCAGGGGAAGTTACTCACTGCATCTCAAAAGATTTAATGCCTAAAAAGTTTTCTACTGTCCAGCACCCGCACGTGCCCCCATTCCCCGGGACCTCCCTGTCAAGAAGACCGACTCAGTCTTTTCTACAACTGTACTCTTGTTCATTTTTAAGTTTCTTTTAGAAAATCATTTTGGCTGTTCTACTTAAGACTTCTTCAAATTTTAATGCAGAATGTGGAAATCTTAACAAGCCACAATCATTGCAAAGAGAAACACAAAAGTTTTTAGAACACTGCTGATCATATCACTCCTTTTTTGAGTGATTGTAATAAAATAATGGTATTTAATTTGCTCATCAGTAGCTCAAAACCATCTGACCACCTGTGGAAATGCTGCACACTGCTTTATATAAAAATACTACTGCGTACGCAATTAGCCATAAAAGAAGCAAAACTGAGGATTGTGTATGCAGAAGGTATCACACCTGCACAGCTATGTAGATCACCTTATTTTTGTTAATAACTACCAACACCACCACTTGCATCATGACTCCACATGACACAATCAAGAGAGAAACCTGTGAGAAACCAGTAATAGCAGGACAATGGCACCTACCACAAATAAACAGTTTTGTTGAGAGCAGGATGAGGCGGTTAGTATGAGAGGATAGATGGCAGCAAAAATAGAACTACAGGAGTTCCTGGTGAGTGCATGAATGATGGAGCCTGGACTCCTAATGGAGAAGCAGCTGCATTTCTTGCTGATTTAGCTATGTGGAATTTTTTTGTCACACTGGTATATGGTAATCCTATTCCAACTGAGTTGCCAAAAGAAATGTGTTGTAATGTTCTGTTCTAATGGGCTGCTGTGCTCCAAGGTATATGACATTTTTTATACTTCCTGTTCTTTTTTAAGTGACAAGGAACTCTTTCACAAAGGAGAGTTTGGCAAGTTTCAACTGATAGTTGGTAACTGTTTAAATAAATTCCACTTGAAAGTTGCTCATAATTGTTTCTTTCCTTTAGTGTACGAAGTATTAAAGCTGTTTTTAAAGTGATGAAGCCAAAGCCCAAAGGGAAAGTCCAACTTTTGCCAGCAGAGATGTTAACTGACACATCCAATCTAATAAAAATCCTAAAGTATAAAGGGGTGCAAGTTAGTGGCTTATGCTTCAATATTTATTGTACGCTTCAACATTTATTGTTTAGTAACTGTTCAAAATTGCAACTTTAATCCAAAGTCATAATAAGCCTGCAACTTTTTAGTTTTTCCCTGTACTTTTCACAAAAGTCTGTAACTTCTTGATGTTATTCCATCAAGATTTCCTCATACCTTCTATCTGAAACAAAGGTGATTACAGTTCTATTCCATTAATGGAATCGGTAATTCTGTTTGACCTAATTAATGCCTGACCTTGTGCTTCTAAATTAAATACAGGATTTTATTTTTTTACTATCAAGGAGCTATCTTCTCAAATCATGTAAACACCATTATCAAGAAAGTGAGACACAATTACATTAGAACAGAGATTTGCAACCTTTGGTCCTCCGGCTGCTTTGGACTTCAGTCCTCAGGCCATTGGTGAGGGATTATAGGTGTTCAAGTGCAAAACATTTAGAGAATCAAAGGTTGAAAGCCCTCCATTAGAAGCATATTTCCAATGCTATTTGGATAGTGGTGAAGCTTGTTAAAACAAGCATGGTAAAGAAGTTTTGCTTTATATTACATATGTCAGGAGGGGGTGGGGAAGCTCACGGATTAAAAGCAGAAAACGCACTGAGAAGATCTGAACCAGGTCAGTAGCACAAATGTTTGAGCAAAGTGATTGTAGGTGGCTTCTATGTAATTTGTATATACATTCTAGGGTACAGAGGAGCTGAATGGAAAGAAATAAAAACTGAAAGCATCTTCAAAATGAAAAAATAATAACCGGTTTCATGGATTCAATATCAAGTGTTGAAACTAGATACATTCTTTGTGGAGGTAGGACTTAGAGAATGTTGAAAACTAGGAAGGGCAACAGAAATACATTACACTAAAAGTAACATGTTCCCCCCAATATAACATCAAGGTTCACAAAATAATAACAGCAACATGTATATATTGCAATTTTATTTCATCTGCTCAAACAAAACAAAGTTAGCATTTAAGAAATTTTAAAATGACACAATATGGTAAAAATAGCAGAGAATTAACTGAAAAACTCAAAAGGAGGTAAAACTAAATGCATGAAAATTCAACATTCATTAGTGTTTCATCTTCAGTTTTGATTGACACTTGATGCTTGCAAACTTTTTGAACAATGTTTCATGACAACTCTGAAGAGATTTCAGCACCAGCACTAAGATTTGTACATTCAGTTTGTATGCAATTGACTTGTTAGCCACTTATGTATGGATAGGACAGATTTATCACAGATCAGATCACAGTGTTGAGGAAAGCAATACCTTCCTGGAATTAAAAGTGATCCCCTAAACCATATTCAGCTTAAGGCATCCGCTGTACAAAAGCACAGGAACCATCATAACATTTTTAAAGAACAGTAATTAAAATAATCTAATAGACTGTAGCTAATTTTTATTACAGGAATATCTGGCAATGGCATAGCTGTTAGTACAACAGCTGAATTTACAGTTTAACTAAAACTAGATCTTTTAGAGCGGTCCAATTCAGGATCATGTAACTATGCATGTAGAAAGAGTACAAAGACCTCTGTTTCTTTTTCCTTTTACACAGAAATCATGTTAACTTTAGACCAAGGCACAAAACGTTTAGTGCATTAACCAGTTTCATGCACAATCAGTAACTTAATTTTCTTACCTTTGGGCCACTTACATCTGTAACTTTCTGCTAGACTATCTCAAAATTTCTTTGTAAACAAAATCAAACATGATTTCTGAAAAGAGCAATTTTTTAAGTTTAATTACTGTCTAAACAGAAGTTACTTTCAGAAGATGGAAATGCCTCCTTTCAATGGGATCAACATTATTTGCCTTGAGATTTAAATGCCTTCAGCTAATGTATGCAAAGAGAGCTTTTTTAAAAAATCACCACTGATTTGGGGTTATATTTTATCTGCCATAATTATGTCTTGTAGAAAGTGGGGAAATATGAGGATCTCCTCATTCAAGCCTGTAAGCAGCAATAAGAGTCATTAATTTGCTTTGGTGTCTAAAGCTTGGGAGGATGTGCTAATTAAAGCTTTCTTGTGAACTAAACTGGATAGAACTGGGCAATCTAAGAAAATGAGTAGTTATGTTCAAAGTACAAGTCATTTCCAAATCAGAACAGCTCACATAATATGGCACTTTATTGCATGAATAACATAAGCAGTGGGCTCTTATTTGCACAATATTTGTCACATTGTAAAATTTAATTGAAGGGCCTCTCTCTCACACACACACACACACACACACACCCCCTTACTGAAACTCTGCATGGGAATTTTAATAAACATTTAGAAGCTGGGATAGGAGATTATACTAGGTGACGTCCATGTTCCTATAACGTTCTGTTGCTACTCCGCTCTTAAGACCTTCCCCATCCTGTGACTTTGTGCATCAATGTTTGATTGCTAACTATGTATCTCATACATGAGAAAATTCATATGCTCATTTCCATCCAACCCCTCTTCTCTGATGTGGAAGGTCTTACCAAACCAGCCTCAGCCACTGTTGTAGGCTATACTGACAGCAACTGTTTTCAAATCCTGGCTAAAATAGAATCAGTGATGATGTAACCTTTAATCACTCTTGGGATGTATGTGGAAAGGCAGGAAGAATGTTTGCTACAGAGGGCATGGGGATAATAGAGCACTTGATCTCACAGTTTGCTATCAATCAATCATTTAACCTGGGATTAAAGCAGGGACAGAGAATGTGGCCTTCCAGATACAGATGGACAACTACCCCCAACTCTCCCGCCCACTGGCAGTGCTGACTCTTACTAATGGGACACCTAGTACAACCACATCTGGAAGGTCACTAGTAACCACCTGCTGCATTAAAGGATTGGAAACACAACATTTGCACTTATTCACATTGTCCAGCTCCCTCTCTGCACAATTAAATGAGATTTGCCTCAATACACAGTGCAAGTAGCTACTGGGGGGGGGGCATTCTATTACTTTTTTATATGTGTCTTTAAAAAGTCATCTTTTAATATTATCATGATGCTTAATGTTTAAGTTAAGAAAAGAACAAAAACAATTGGTAATGCCATTATAGAGGCACTACTATGTTTGAAATAACAAATGAAATGCTACAAAAAAAAAGTATCAAGTACCTGGTTCTATTTAACATGGTTACTGATAAATCACAACATTTTCCTTATTATTACACATGCATGCAATAAAAGGAAAAATAGTGCAGCAATTAATACAAATGTTTTAAATAAAAAAAATCACCCCTAGTCCCAACCCTACACCTCCCAAGTTTTTCCTGGGCATTAACTAGGCCTTACTGGAAAAAAGGCTACTTAATATTTGTGGCATGCAAGAATGTTTTAAATTAAAAAGCCAACACTGTGGTTGTGTTATTTTACAAAAATGTCTACATGCATAAATCTTTAAAAGCTGAAAAACCTATGGTAAGTCTATAACAATCTAACAATTTACATTTGACCATTGATTTGTATTCTGGAGAAGTTTTAGATTTGGTAAAGCATAACATTTTAGGAAGGCATCTATATCTTTATATTCTGGACAGCATTTGCATTTTTTCTTACAAAACTGCAAGAAGGCTAACTAGAGAGGCTTCCTATCATAAGATACCAAAACATTCATTCTCGATTTCTCATTCACTAGTACTGTGTTCTTCAGCACACTCTCCTATCCGTACTATTTTGTAAACTGAAGTCATGTTTGATCTTTAATTCGTAGAAATAGCCAATATGATAGGAAGACTAACCTGAGATACATTTGTACAACAGTATAGCTTGCTAAATCCTTCTGTAAGAAAACCTCTCTGAAAAGCCTCCCCAAATTTTATTCCTTCTATTGTATCTTAATGAACCATGAATATGTAGCTTCATTTTGATATAAAAACATTTCAATGCACTGTGATCTTGTCTGATAGTATAGGATTTTCTGCATAAATTGCTGTATCAATTTAAGACTATTTTCCACCCTGTTCAAAGTCAGAAAACAGCAGCAAAGGGAAATAGTGATGTCTCAAAGTTTTCAGAATCTTGCTCTTTCTTCTTCTTAGTGTATTTATCCATTTCTTCTATGAGCTCACAAAATATAGTTGACCTTATGCCAAGACCAGTGGTCACAATGGCTTAGTCCTAATCTTTCTATGCTGTATTTGACTTGTTCAGTTCTTGCCGGATTGCTGTTTTGAAGAGGAAAAAGTTGTTAACCATGCAATGCTAGAAGAGAGAAACTGTGATTTGATCTTTTGAGAAAATTTGGTTATCAAGACAAATTAACTTGAAGAGCATCAATTATACTACTGCATCACATACTGCAGAAGTCACAACAATTACATGTTTTAAAATTTACACAGCAAATTGGAGCTGAACTGCCCAGGCTGTGTAATATTTGTTCTGAAATTCTGGACAAAATACTACATGTTTAAAGGACTAGATTTAATACAGAATCTTTTAAGGGCAGACTAAAGAGATGAACAGTGAAAACAATGACTACAGGAAATTGTTTTGGGCCTTAAACTATGGAACAGTAGTACACAACTCCTGGCAAATGGGGTCAAAAATGGAGGGGCATGAAAGTGTGAGGGGTGGATGTGAAAAGGGTATGCAACCTAAATCCTATATAGAGTGTGTAAGAGTCCTGCTAAGGAAAGGACAGGTCAGGGCAATTAAGCAGTTATGTTATCAATACCTCTGCAAAAGGGGGAGGGTCTTGTGATAAATTATTTGTACAGATCACCACCTTTTGGAGATAAATCAATTTCATGGGTATTTATATTACCATTTTACACATACGGGAGTTGAGTCAGAAAGTGACTTGATCAAGATCAGGTGATAATTGAATAGCACAGATCAAACCACCTAGATAGAGGCCAAACATGATTCATTAAATCATAAAAATCACTTTGATTATGAGGTAGGTAGAGGATTGGGATAAATTAAAGATGGGTGGGACAAACCTGGGAATTTTGCATTCTCTGATCAATTTTTACAATCCCATACATACAAGTTCTAATCAACTGATCAAATTTACAATGCTATGTCATAGGTTCATAGACTCACCGTCAATTAATTCTTCTTTTAGTTTTGTTAATTCCTTTCTCATTTCATCTAAAATATCCTAAAGTATCAGAACAGACAAGTTAAAACTTTTGCTCAATGGAATTCAAAAGGTATCAAACTGAACAAAGAACAAACCAAATTCTTTCATGGAGCAATCTGTAAGGTAGTGGAAATGTGGGGAAATTTGGGGGAGAGGTTTCAATCGCCCTCCTGCAGACTGCTTCATGGATCAGACAGGGGAGATACAGTCAACATTTCATGTCATTCAGAGATGGAAAAAGAAATGAAATTAACCAACATTTTTAAAGAAACAAATTTATTCCATCTGTGGCCAGTGATATTATTAATAAGAGGACATGTTTATCTTTCAGTTTCTTGTCCTCAGAAGGAAACCATGAAGATCAGATTCCTCTCTCTTTTCTATTTCAAACCATATGCAGATAATATTTGCAAGTAAAAATGTCTTTTTTTAAAAAGGCACAAATAGACCTTGAACAATGAGGGGAATGTATAAAAATGCACATATTAAGAAAAATACACAGTAAAATTGAATATGTTAGCAAAAGTGTGCTCTAAAGTAACTTATGAATTTCAAATGGCAGTGGGGGGAACAATTTCACAAACTGGTGTGAAACAAGAACAGGAGCAATGTGCAAGTGGGACCTGAAGAAATGCAACAAAATCAAGACAGAAAAGTTTTCACATCTCTAACAGCTTCAATGTCCAATGCAGATGCTTCAAACAGGGACCTGGCCTTACTGCCCCTTCAATATTTACATGTGAAGAAAGCAGAGAAAGAGTAAAGTGTACTGAAGTCTAGACTAGGCTGAGAATCACATGGCCTTCAGATCCCAGCAGCAATAGCCATCATGACCAAATGTGAGGAATGCTGTGAGTTGCAGTCCCACTCTATCTTGGGGCTGCATAATTTTCATCATGAGATGTAACAATTCTGTTCCCTACCTTCTGCATATGTTTTTTGCATCTATTTATCATATTCTTTACTCCACCTTTCACATTTGAACATCCAACCAAAGGTACTTGAAGCTTCTTGAAACCAATTTGATGCATATCACTGAAAATTACACATATCTCCCCCTCACCAAAATCTGAAAACTTCAATTCCCCATTCCCTGCCATATGGCAATCAGTCAGTCACATTGGACTGTATGAAAATTCCAAACGGATGGAGCACAAAAGTATGATACCCCTTCGAATATACATAGAAAGGAGTTGAGAGAATGTATCATTCAATATGAGTCATTATTGAAATAGTATCTTAAAGAGGAAGAACCATTAAATTTTGCATGCTTCTCCATTACTCCTCCTCTTTCATCTTTAATCCTTCTCCTGCAGGCTGGCTTTGCTTTATGGATCCTGATTAATATCAACTATTGCTCCCTATTAATGGTTGTTGTTGCAGTTGTGTGCCTTCGTGTCATTTCTGACTTATGGTGATCCAAAGGAAAACCTATCATGGAGTTTTCTTGGCAAGATTTGTTCAGAGGGGGTTTGTCCTTGTCTTCCTCAGAGGCTGAGAGAATGTCACTTGCTCAAAGTCACCTAGAAAGTTTCCATGGCCAAGTAGGGAGTAAATCCCTGGTCTCCAGAGTAACAGTCCAGTCCTCAAACTACTACACCACACTGGCTCTTATTAATGGAGGGAGCCTAATTTAATGACAGTAAACTAACTAGACTATTAAAGCTAGAACTTGTTTATAAAGCTACCAATATTAAATCTAAGCTGTTAGTATAAAGATGAAATAAAACATCACAGAAGAGGAAATCCACTTATGCAAACGAGGCTTTCTCTTCCTCTGATGCTTTTCACCTCCCAAATATTCACAAGCAGATTTTTGAGAGGAATCTCCTTCTTCCTATTGTACTGCCAGAAGAAGTTCTCTCAGTAGGAAGACTTAATTAGATAACACCATAAATAGGTTAAGATGACTTTGAGTTAATTTTAATCTATATTATTTCAAATTTTATAATCTGTGGATTTCAAGGTCTTTGCTAGAGCAAAATATTTCCAATTATTCCCGTTACAACTCCTTACATCATCTCCCACCCTATTATAAAGGATCTGCAACACTAGAGGAAGTTTTCCGGTGACACAATATATAGGAGGACGAAGACGGACTAGTTCCACTTCCTCTTCCACCAGAGGATCATCCTCTGTGTGGGGTTCTACTTGTAGATCAAATCCATAATGATAATGAAGATGATGTACTTTTCTCTTAACTATTCAGCTCCTGGCATTTTTAACCTCTAATTTTAAAAACTATTCCTTTTTTTCTCATCAGTAGTTCAGTGCATTATTTTAGATTATGGACCTAATGGTCTTAATAGGCAAGTGTAGATGCTCTTTAAATACTAAAATGCATTGTTTTACTTGCTTTGAATGTGGTAAGCCAACTTGCTGCCTTTAAAGGCCTCTTCTGCTGCTCAGCCCCTATGTTTTTTAATGCAACAGTATCCACCATACAGAGGCACATCTGTTTTACATAAGCTCTAATATTAAAACATATATACAATTTTCTTGTTTAAAATGTGGGAAATGTAGATGCTAGATAGTAGAATCCCTATTTAATATTACTAAAAATCTTGCTGCAAAAATGGAGGAGGAATGACCTGGATTTTTCAAGAAATCACACTATGCCTTCTGTGGCCTGGGTTTCAATTCCTGTGTATACTAGCTCCACTAGACTCAATGGTGCTTTCTTCTGAATGCACAGAAAGATTTAAACTGTTTTTATTGTAAAACACATTGATATTAAACAAAGGTTTTTATTAGAAATGCATCGATCATACAAAGGTATTAGAATTTAAACCAGTAACCTAAAGTACCATTAAAGAGAAGGGCATAAGAATCCAGTATTTGCTTTCCTCAGTCTGTCTTTTTCGTTGTTGTTGTATGATGCAGCATACTGCAGAGAACCAGTGTGGTGTAGTGGTTTGAGCGCTGGACTACAACGCTGGAGAGCACGATTTCATTCCCTGCTTGACCATGGAAATCCACTGGGTGACCTTGGCTGCCTCACACATTCTCAGCCCCAGAAAACCCCACGATCTTGGGGTCACTGTAAGTTGGAAACAATTTGAAGGCACACACAAAAAAGTGTACTGCACTGTGAAGAGGCAAGCCCTGCCCCTCCTTTTAAATAGCTTTCATGCTGAAATAAGAACCAGCAAGGATCATTACTGAAGTGGTGTGATGTCCCTCTCTTTAGTATGTTTCCATTACAAGCATTAAAACGTTTTTATAATGTTATACCTGCTCAGTCAAGTGGTGCTTCAATGGGAGAGAATGAACTATAGAAATAAAATGTCAAATATGGTTGAAGTACATAGGATTAGAAATATTAAGAAATATCAAGATCACACCTTGATGCTCTAGTAAAAAATATTTACCTGCTTCAATCTATCATAGTCTAGCCCTTCAGTCTGTACTCCATTGGTACTGGGCTGCCCAGAGGATGCAGATTTTGGTCTATGAAAAATAAACAGACACAACTTGTTCAAGTTAACTGTGCTATCGTAAATTTTTTCACCAAGGATTCAACATCTTTAAACAGTTACTGTCTTTTAAGTTAAAAACAAAACAAAACAACAAAGCGATGACAGCAGGAAATCCAATTAATTTGTTTCTTCTCCAGACATCAGCTAACTATCTTTGCATCTAGTAGTCCTCTTGATCCAGCTGAAGAATATAATAGGTTAGTAGGTAATAATGAAAAGATTGGGATAGTTGAATGTAAGTTCACATATGTGGGTTGTTCTATGTCTGTGCAGAGCCTTTCAAGAAATTCTGGAGCTGAGCAAATCATTTTAGGTGGGAATACTTCCACCATCCCAGTGTGCATGTCTAAGCTCTTCCTTCCAATTGCATGAAAAACACAGGTGAGTATTTCTGGAAAGAGGGAGAGCTAAGTGTGCAGTAAAATATTATTACAATTATTATAATTATAATATTATTATAATTTACAAGTATTTGGAGAGATGATAATCAAATAAGAAAATTTCTGTCTAAATTCCTTAAGTACTATAATTTTAATTAATAATGAATTCCAGTACAAATATTCAGGTAATACACATGCTGATCACTTTATCTCTAGGATGCAACCACAAATAAATGGTTCTAGCGCATCAACATTACCTCTTGCAATAAGAAGACATCTATATGTCAATCTCACCGGTATCAGAAAGATTATGAGAAGAATTATCATCACCTAATTGGCATTCCAAGAGCTGCTTATGTTTGTCTTCATATAGATGTGTATGTATAATGTTTCCAGTTGTGAAATTATTTTTCAACTCTTGTCTTAACATGTAGGTCATAACATGGTATCTTAGTGAATTAATTAGCTTAATATATCGAGTATATCAGAAAAGATGTCATTGATTTAGTTTTTGATGAAAGATTCCTACTGCTGTTTAATCTGCGCTGCACTTTATGCAGTTATGCATTTGTTCAAGGTGAACTTAAGTTTTTCAGGATCCAAACAAAATATTAAGTAATGTTATTAAATCAAAATGTGCTAACTCACAGTTAATGCTTTGACAGAAGCTAAGTTTTTATTAAGTCCACAACATGCAAACTATGAACACCGTAATACAGATCCATTCCTGATGGCAATCTGATCAAACAAAAATACTTTTGTCCTGGCAGGCTTTCTGACTGCTGTTTCTTTCTCCTTGCATCTCCTTTTGGCATGATTTTAAAACTGTAACTCAGGATTTCAGTATTTTAAACAGCTATAATATTTAATTAATCAGATTAATTAGTTACAGTAAAATCAATGAGACAAAACATTTGAAAACATTGAAACTGTCCCCTTTTTGTTTAATTTAGGATTTCTAAAGAAAGAAAAACCTATCTTTTCTTTCCAGGCCTTCAAATGATCTACTGGGTACTTGTGAATGATCCAAAATAATACTTGGAGAGAACAAACCATGGAAAACATAAAAGATATTTTATTCCCTCCCTTTTCTAAAAATAATTTAATACATACATTTATCTATCTCCATAAAATTGTGGACTGGCTTTTATTGTCTAAAAACATTCCGTAAAGTTCTTTTGTTGCAGTTATTTTCAAAAACTACCTTGAGATAATGGGCGACTTGCTTCCATTCATTGTATTTGTTCTTTCCCAGGGCTTTCTTGTTAGTTCTGCAGAAAATAACATAACTGAATGTCAGAGTTACATACACTGAATGATGCTTTTGGGATAAATTAGCATTCTTATGGTAAGGTATATGCTGTCTAGGATCCTAGTACTATCAGATGTCGTGAGATCAGTGGAAAACATCATGAAAAATCATAACTAAATTATATACTTAGCAGACTACACTTTGTACATTTGTTTTTAGAGTGTGTATCCAACTAGATAACAGCCCACCCAGGGAATGAGATGGAGCTGGAAGATCCAGTAGCGGATTAGAGTTTTGTGGAGGATGCATTAAATCTAGATGCACTACCTAATCAATTCAATATTTTAGCAAAAATTGCTCTAGAAGCCATGTCACCATCAAGAACTCATTTAGTCACACAGTCTGGCTGTGTATGGAGTGAACTATTGTATGTCAGTTAGAAAGGTGGTTGAGACAGAAACCATCAAACAAATTGTGTCAAAGCTTGAGAACTGCTTGTACAACTTATTATTCTCATGTAGATGAATCTCAACAATCTTATTGACAGGAGAAGATTCCAGCTTAAGCCCATATACTTCATCAGTTATGTGCCACCTTTAAACAATTTACTGAGTACACTGGCAAGCTGTGTGTGATGAGGGTCCTTTACTTCACAGTCTCTCTGCAAGTGACTTGGCCTCCTTCTTTAATCAGAAAGTAATCTTAACTGTTAATATATTTTTGATGAATGTATCTTCACCTCCAATGTCATCAGTTGATCGTCCACAGCCACTGGCCCAGAGTATGTCTTTACTATCAGTAGCCAGTGGAGCTGTTGTAATAAGAGAGATGAGTGCTCCCTGTGGCCAGCCCCAGTTAATAGTCTGGTTGCAGCTCTTTGGGCCAGCTGAAGTTTCTAAACACTTCCAAGTCAGCCCCATGTCAAGTATGTTACAGTAATCCAACTGGAATGTAACTAAAGCATGGGCCAAGTCTGACATTACAAGCTGTAGGTACAACTGGCACACAAGCCTTAATTGTACAAATGCACTCCTGGTTGCCAGTGAGATCTGGGCCTCTAGGTTCAGGGCTGAATCCAGCAGTACTCCCAAACTGCAAATCTGCGTTTTCAGGGGAGTATATTCCCATTTAACACAGGCCGAATCCCTATTCCCAGATCTGTCTTTTGATTGACAAGGAGCACCTCTGTCTTGTCTGGATTAAGCTTCAATTTATTGGTCCTTATCCAGTCCGTTATAGATGCTAGGCACTGGTTTAGTAGAGACGCAGCTTCCTTGGAATCACCTGACCCCAAAGCTATCCATCTCTCCTAGTGGGTACATGTATATGCAAAATAGTATGAGGGGGAGGGGAGACACAATCTGCAGGCAAATGGCCAAGTAGCTGAACAGGAATCCCTCAACACCAAAGTTTGTATCAATGATGAAAAAGTCACCCTTCAGAAATTTACATAATTTACCTGGTGTGCTTGTTGAAGGAGGCTTGGAAACTGAAGGCTCTGGCTCTTCCTATTAAAATGAAATTAAAAAATATAAGCATTTTGCACTTCTATTCAAATTTATGAACCAAACCAGTAAAGCTCACATGAGTACAACATTTCTAGAAGAAAAAAGGGAGTAAGAAAACTTAACATTTTAAGCTTTTAATTTTAAACACTGAAATCATCTTACCACTGAAATCACCACTTAGGCAAATTATAATGCTTAATTTCAAAAATACAATAGTTTGGCTATAGGAGTAAATTACACATCATGCCAAATCAATTTGTAAGCTTACATTTTTTTCTTCCTTTTGTTCTGCTTCTGATGATCCCTTCTCAGCAATTCTTCTCCTTTGATGGCAGGGGAGGGCAAAAATATATTTGGTTACTTCTTAGCTAATACTGCATGCTAAAGTATTATTATGATATCCTTTCCCAAAATTTAAAAACAAACAAACAAACCATCCTGCTCCCAAAGGACTGTGAGATCCATGACTAAACAAATGCCTCTTGGCACATTATTGAGCACTTGCAGTAATCAAGACAAATTCAGTTGAATGTGTTTATGGCACAAATTCAGTTGAATGTGTTTATGGTACACTGCATTGTATTGTTTCAGACAGAGAAACTCAAGGAAACGAGTTTTTTTTTAACAATGCATAAAAATACAACAAGTATGCTAAAAACATGCTTGCTTGCTGTATAGAGGTCTATGTGTGTATCTGTACACCCTTCAAATCAACTGTTGACTTACAACAACCCTATGAATTTCAGGCAAGGCAAGGAATACTCAGAAGTGATTTTGCCAGTTCCTTACTTTTAAGCATAGCTTACAGTATCTGGTATTCACTGGCAGTCTCCCATGTAAGTACTAACCAGGGCTGACCCTGCTTAGTTCTAACATCAGATAGGATCTGGTGCCTTTAGGTTATTTAGGTTGGCCTGAAATATCTGTAGACAGTCACAATTTACCTCCAAGGTGGATGTTTACATTATCAAAATGTATGTACATTTAACTGTTTTAAAAGTAATTCTGAATCTACTACGAACGCCATGAAAAAAATTCAATTAATTGTATTACCTTCTTGCCAGCAGCGCACTCATTTCTTCCATTAAACCACTTCCTCCAAGGGGAAGTGGCCCATTCCCACGACCACTATCTGTTTTAGGGGAAGCAGAGCTTGTTCCACCACTTGGATTAGGAGACTCTTCATTCTGTAATTGACAATGTTCAAATGTAATCAGCTGTGGAAATTATTATGTCAAATACTGCAGTATGCTTCTACACATGCACATAGATAGTCTAGAAAAATTCTAACTATTTGAATAAGTTTGTCTGGGTCTGACGAAACAAAAGCCTTACTACATATTGATACTAAGCTGTGTCTGGACGTTAGATGTTATAGTTAATTCTAATATTCTAATAAAATTTTGTCTAGCTTGAGATCACTTTGATGACTATGCTCATTAGTCATTATAAAAAACAGAACAGATAAAAGAGTTTAAATTAATGTTAAATAACATGTTAATAACTGGAAATATGTTTACCCGTGATACTTTTCTGAGTTTGGCTCCAGCAAGGGCAGCTGCTAGTCCTGTTATAGGACGGTGGTCTTCATACATCAGTCCCTTGGAAAAACCAGTAATGGGGAGAGGAGGAGCAGGAGGTGGAGGAGGAACCTGGTTAGGAAGGGGAGGTGGTGGTGGAGGGGGAGGGGGCCCCGATGGTGGAAGAGGGGGTGGTGGAGGGGGCCCAGGGGGAGGAGGGACTGCTGGTGGGGACTGGACAGGGCCAGGTGGAAGAGGGGGTGGAGGAGGAGGTGCAGGTGGTCCTTGTACAATACCTAATTAAAAAAAAATAGACAAAACCGAATACAAAAACTGTGACAAGATGTGAACACTGCTAGGAAGCCAGTTTTACAATTTCTTAAGAGGACAAAATTCACATTCCAACAGCAATCCACCTCAACAGACCATAAAGATATTACTAGTTTTAACTTTCACATTCAAAAGTTATAAACAAACAATTCAACCGGAAGAAAACCTAGCCTTTAAAATTTGTAACCGGGAATCGTGTTGCTTAAGACAACATTCATTCCAGCCCTCTGACAATTGTCTTTACACTTCATACAAAAAGATTCCTCTTTAAAGACAAAGGTATAACATCAAAGTACATAAAAGCCCAATGATCCTAACACCAAACAGTCTCCATCCCAACAGTAAGCCTAACACAACTACAGTTTTCATTGGGTCTTTTAGTTCTACTAATTTAAGATTAAGGACAAGATATAGGGAACAAAACGTTTGTATTTATTTATATGGTTGCATCTCATGCCTGGATTTTTTCCCCCACAAGTATTAATAATGCACACATTAGTGGGTTAGAAGCTTTTTTTTTAAAAAAAGAGAATGTCTTCCCCCACAGCTAGATGAAAATCAGTGTGTGTTCATGTATGTGTGTACCCACACCCACTTACTCATCAATGAATGAGAATTGCCCATAGCCAAAATACAGTTTTGCCTGTCAACGTAAGCTGATTTTCATCTGTCTCTGCAGTGGTAGAACATCACAAGTCAGTAAGGTTTGCCTGCTCTTGAGCTGTCATGTATTTTGAGTAATAAACTTGTGCACCTTGGATTCCCCAGAAGTCTCAGATAAACTGATTGAGGCAGCAGAACAACAGAAAATTAAATCTATTTGGATACACATATATACTGAATTTAAATACGTTCTAAATTCAGTATTTGTAACTGTAATAAAACAAATTAAAACAAGAAACTCTCATCAGTTAGAGGTTTCACTTATTTTTATTGATTATTACTGAACTAATAAGAACCTGGCTCAGGCACATGGCTTTATGTAAGTAAGAAGCACACTGCTTTCACTATCAGTGCATCCCTCCCTGTCTCAAAAGCAGACCTCATTCAGCAATTAAACTCAGCCTCCAAGAAACAAGCAAAATAAAAGAAGGAAACTGTTCCCTTTCACAAAAAACGTACCTTCAGTATCTTAACGTCCTGCTAAACATTCATTGGCAGTATTAAGATCACTGCAGCTTTGAAACAGTTACTCCTTCTGGACAATTCAAGTTTTGGATGCAAATTAGTTGTGGGTGCATTCCTGATTAGTTAATTAGTATCAATAACAGAAACCTTACCCTGCTGGGACGGAGGTTCAACCGGCTGAGAGGCTGTCTGCAAGACTGGCTCAGAGGCAGAGGAGTCTCCCAGCACAGAGTTTAGAGAGTTCTCAACAGAGGCAGGGGGAGCTGCAGAGGGAGAAGGGAGAACACTAGGCTTGGATGAGGGAGTTGAGGCATTAGGGGAACTTGGAGAGGAAGTTTGAGGTCCAGAGACTGAAAGAGGCTGAAAGGAAGGTGGCGGCGGCGGTGTTGGACCTGAGGTAGGTGGTGAAGGAACTGGATAATTTGTCAATTCCGGAAGACCATTGGGTGCAGTAGGGGATGGCGACATTTGGGATAACTGAGCTGTAACAGGAATTGGGAGAACAGGCTTTGGGCCAGTGGCTTTGCCTGGAGGACTACTAATCATTACAGGAGGAGAAGGGGGGAGAGGTGCAAAACTAGAAGCAGACCAAGTAGTAGACTTGGTAGTTGGGGGCAAAGAAGCAGGGGGGTTCACAGGTGAAGGTGGTCGAGAATTTTTGTTTACTGGACGAGGAACTGTCGCATAATGGGGAAGAACAGGGTGAAAGGCAGAGCCCAAAGACGTAGCAAAACGTGATGCGGAGTGCCTTAGCGGTGGCGTTGGGGGAGAGGAAACTGACTGTGCAGAAGTCACTACAGCATAATCTGGTGTAGAGTCTGACATTGCTTTAGCATATGAAGGAGGTGGTGCTGAAGGAGGCTGGCAACTGGAGTATTCAGGAAGTGAAGTACTATACTGGGAGTTGTCGTAAGATGGAGCTGGACAGAAGATGGAAAGCAGCAGCAGAGGCAGGATGAGAGAGAGAGAGAAAAAAGGGAGCTAATGAAGCAACAAAACCAGCATTCAAACAGAATTTATAAATGTAGACTATAGTTAGTTCCACAGGATTAGGCACAAGTAAATTATGGTTAGGAGAATTTATACACTACCAAGAGAAATTTCCAATTTTGCCATTGTGCCAATGCCTGAATTTACAAGCACATTCTGATTTTTTTTTAAAACACAACAACAACTCCACTACAGAATAAGTTCTCAAAAAATAATCAGCAAAATCTCTTGTTTGGAATCAAGTTTATAGATCTTGACAAGCTTTTTTTTTAAAGACTATTGAAAGCAACTTCACTATTTGTACAAGTAAATATGAAAAATTCAAAATTTCTTATATAAACTACTAAGTGTCTGCTTTAGCAATTGTTAATTTTTCAGCTAATATTTTATTAATCAGAAATAAATAATTATTCCTTTGCCTGCTTTCTTGTCTCAAATAAAAACTGTTTCCAGGTTACATGGCCTCATTTTTGTATACAGCAAGGTTATTTGTTTTTTTAGGCAACCATGCGTGACTAATTTTAGAAAATGAAAGCTAAACATGTCCTTACAATCCTGAACTATGGTTTAAATTTAAATCTGAACCAAACCATTATATGCCATAACGAACATGCAATCATTCCGGAAGTTTTAAATTTCACTCAGAGGGAAGTGTATCCTTGAACTATCCCACCTCAAAGAAAAGCACCCATGCATACCTACTCAACAGTAAATCAAAGCACTATGTTGTAAATTTCTGCAAACTTCTTTGAAGCTAGTAACTCCAAAAGAATACAAATTTGATGACAACAGATTCTCTAGACAAAAACGTCCTACCTTTCTGATTGCATTAAAACAAGGATCTGAACTATTTAGTACTATAAAAAGAATTAGTGGCCGTCAAGTCTTTCACTGAACCTGTTAACAATGATCACAAGCCTTCATAATAAATGCATTTTAGATACAAATGGCTGCTTCTTTAAAGTTTTGTAAATTTTTCAAGTTTATAATTTATAAATGGACATCTCAACATAAGTAAAAAATTCCACTTTCAAAAAAATATTCAAATACTGAACTGAAAACACAGTACAATCTTAGATCCATGGACTTCCACGGTGACTCATCTAAAACATTAGCCATACAACTTGCTAAAAGGTGTCAGCAAGACTCTTCATGCAAGGTCTGCCATTATTAAACTCTCATGCTAGAGATGCAATTATACAGACATCAAGCTAACATGGATTTCAAACCTTAGTCTCTGGCAGAGACCCTGACTTACAGTTGCAGTTAGACTCACAAAAAACTTACACTACGTGATCTAAACATTTCTGAACTATATTCTATTTTTTTGGAAATACAGAATATAGAATATAGAAAAATGCCACATCCTCATCTCCAAATCTTGAGAAGCAAATGTACACATATAATCCAAGCCAGGTTGCAAGACAGGATAGAGAAGGTTAAGGCTGAGAAAAAGGGGACATAAAAACATAAAAAGATCAAGAACGGGAAGCCAGGTGTGAAAAACAAAGCTCTTCAACAGAAAACAAAGCACTTCAACAAAGGCTAGAAAAAGAAGAGATTTAAATTCTGGCACTGAAAATAGTGCAAAGGACAAGGATGTCAGGTAGGTGAAACAGGTTTGTAGACATATTTGTAGGGGAACAATGAATTTAAGTCAGCTCTAAGGCTGTGTAATTGAACATAAAATAACTAGTGTAATGTTTTCTTTCTTTGTGTGAGAACTTGCTATCTGTACAACTAGAATAAAAAGGACAGGATGACAGAATATTCTCATGGTGAATCCAGGATGTTAACTACTTCACTGTACTGACTATTATTTTCAGCCTTCAGGAAAAGATTACAGGAAATAATACTTGGGGAAGATTCTGCTAAAGGCTTTAAACATACTCATAAAACATATAAACTGAGCTTGAGTACTTAAAAGCTGTATGTCACATTTGCAATTAGTGAAGATCCTAGCCCCCTTTCAGACATCTGTTCTCGCACAATTTATATCACGTTTCATGAATCCCAACTTTACCCTGTCCTTGAGAAAAACATATACAGAAAAAAATCTAAAATGAGTCTATTGAACACAGTATGAGATTCACATCAGTATCAATCATCATCAATCATCATCATCACTACTATCACCACCCCAACCACCCTCTCTGGCAGTAAAGTTGAGATTCCTGTGTGTACTACAGTTTTGTCTCCTGGAGGTATATATGTAATATAGATAAAATGTAACTGCCCATGGTCAAAACTAACATAACCCTTTTCCAGGGAGACATACAAAGCTAAACCTCTGCATATCTGAGAAACAGGACACCAGTCTCCTCCATTTCAATTTCACTGTTTCCTACAGAAGTCAATGGCTGACTTTATGGGACATGTTAGTAAGAATAACCTTCACTTTTTCCTTTTATAGACAAAAAAAGAGTACAGCATACCTCAGTTAACAAAGCCTCTGACAAAGAAGACCTTTTTTCCGAAGGGTTTTTATGCCTGCTGTGCTCTCATTTTATTCCTTCTTACCAGTATTAGCAATGGAAGGAGAATAAATAAGGGCTGGGGAAACAAAGTGTTACACTACAGCAGCATGTTAGTAAACAATGCTATATAGCCTCAGCTGGGAAAGAACTGGATTCTTCTATATTCTAGCTGTGTGCACCTGCCCAACAACAAGCAAAGTAATCAGCAACTGTCTCATGAGGCTATGTTTAAGTATTTAACGGGATGTCATATAGAAGATGGAGCAAGTTCGTTTTCAGCTGCTCCAGAGATCAGGACATGGAACAATGGCTTCAAACTTCAGGAAAAGAGATTCCACTTAAACATTAGGAAGAACTTCCTTACATAAGAGTAGTTTGACAGTGGAATATGCTGCCTCATCTCCTTCTTTGGATGTTTTTAAACAGAGGATGGATGGCATCTGCCAGGAATGCTCTGACTGTGTATTCCTGCATGGCAGGAGTTTGGACTGGATGATCCTTGTGGTTTCTTCTAGCTCTATGATTCTAAGAAATCTTACTGGGCATGCATGAGTAGCAAAACAGAGATAAAATGGGGAAGCCAATAAACTTGCCTCACCAGCAATTCCCAACAAGCCTGGCCACCAAAACAGAAATCATGAGAAAAGTAGTGAAATTAGAGATCATTCCTGGATGCATTGTGGAAGGAGTTTTCAAGTGGTTTCTAGAAGATTAAAAGTGTTTCTGTTTACTTTTCAAAGGATGACCTCATGTAGACATCACAGAGGCATACTGTTAGTTTTGACTAAAATGTTTGCTGAAACATGTTGAATTGCTCCTTACTTTTGTGCTGCAGGAACATATCCCTATTCTTTCAATGCTACTTCTGCCTCTAGTATCAATTTTTTTGTTAAAAAGGTAATGTTCAGGATGCAATGACTTTTGGGGTATATCTTTAACCATACTGACAGGCCTAGTTTATTTTCTTTTGGATTTGTAGTTCTTGAGCAAAAAACCCTCTAAGCTATCGTTTTAAATGATAAACCAAGTACCTGGCTCTAAATTAAAATTGAGTAATTGTTTCTTGAGATGGACAAAAATATTCAGGACTTCAAACTAAACACTCAAACATAATTACTGGGTCACGTTAATTTTGCATACTAGAAATATAAGTACTGGGAACAACTCTAATGCTCTCCTGTGTTTTAGAAAATCAAATAATTTGCAAGCAGGAAATAGGTAATTTTAATATTTGATTACTTCATTCACTTCCATCACATCCCAAGCCTAGTATTTCAAGTGTAATGAAATTCTTACCAGCATTTGAGAGTTTTCTTTCCCTTTCCCACTCTAGCTGCTCTCTTTCTAGTTGGTCTTGCCGCTCTCTTTCCTGCCTTTCCCATTCCAATCTCTCCCGTTCTTGTCTTTCGCGTTCTTGTCTTTCTCTTTCTAGGCGTTCTTGCCGATCTCGTTCTTGTCGCTCCCTTTCCAGTTGCTCCTGTTCTAATCGCTCTCGTTCCAGTCTTTCTTTTTCTAGTCTTTCTCGTTCCAGTCTTTCTTTTTCTAGTCTCTCTCGCTCCAGCCTTTCGCGTTCCATTCTGTCACGTTCCAGCCTCTCCCTTTCCAACTCTTTTTGTCGTTGTTGCTCCTGCAGCTGTCTACAAGTCAGAAAATGAAAAATGCTACAATAAGCAAAATCAGATTAATGCGAACACAGTCATTAATTTTAAATAGGGAGGCAATAATTAGTAATTAACAAACTTGCATTCCACTTTTCAGACAATACCTTCAATATTTTTTCTTAATTTAATTTGATTTCTAGATCAGATTTTGATCTAGCAGCTTTTCCAAGAAAACCTATATAAGTACTACAACACAATGTTGCATGATTGCTTTTAGTCTTTCTAGCTCATGGCGTTGCTCTGAAAAGTATCTTGGCGGAGCTAATAACCAATGGCAGTTGGATATGAAACATTTGCACTGGTACCTTTTCCAGGATGATACTATCCAAAGGTGAAACTACATCTTCAGTTCTCAATGGAATGCCAAGCTCATTCATACTAAATATCTACTGATTTAGAATTAGTTGGGCCATACGCAGCTGATTCATGTCAGTTCCTGAGTGCAATGTTGACCCCAATGTAGCAGAGTCTCAAACTCAGCAAGAAAATGTCTCTGCCTTCTCCTTGTGGACAACTGAGTTCTGCAAACCAAACTATTTTTTTTAAAAAATCCCCTGGAAAATATTTAAAAATAAAATAAAACATAAAAACAGCTATGAAAGTAGAAAGCGAGGAGGGCTGTGGTGGCTACCGTAGTTGTAGATATGTGTTCAGTGCAACTACCTCCTGGCCTTCTCTTAACACTGAAGTTTGGAGAGAAGCAGATGATTAGTGGATGGGGCATTTGAGGATGTTGTGAGATCATCCCATGTCCAACATGATGGCTTTCCTGCAGTCACAGAGAATGAAGGCCTAAGGGAAGGAGACCAGCTCTCTAAGGGAGAAGGAAATAATTCCTTAAACGGTCACATCTTCTAGTGGATGGACAGATATTCTCTCGCAACAATGTGTATATGGAGTGGTAGAGGCTGAGGTAGTGAGTGATTAAATCATCAGAAATGCAGATAGCTAGGTTGTGATGGGCACATAGATCACAAGCTGAGTTGCCTTCCCAATGCAAAGGTTGTGGACACAATGCGTTGTCTAGATAACCTTGTACATAGTATACAAAAAGAAACAAGTACAGTAGGTCCATGTTGAACATTTGAGTTAGTTCAGTAGAGTTTCAATTATATTTAGCTGGAGGTGTGCTGATCCTGCTCTCTTTTGGAGAAAAAAGAGCAAGATCAGCATACACACACACACACTGCTCTCTGTCCCTGCTGAAGCTGCTGGACAAGGGGGAGGCACTGCCAACAACTGCAGGCACGGTGGAGGCAGTACCAACAATTGTCCTGACTTTGGCAGGGACACAGAGCATGTGTGTGTGTATGTGTGGTTCCTGTTCTTCCATTCCTAAATGAGAGAACAAGGTCAGCACACCCCTGTTGCTGGCTGCATAGGACTGTCGGCAGCAGTGCCAACAATCCCAGGCTGGCCAGCAGCTGGAACAAGGACACGGAGCTACATGGAATGTGTGTGCGCTGATCCCGCTCTCTTTTTTGGGAACAGAAGAGCAGGCTCAGTACACACACATACCAAGTCTGTGTCCCTGTCCAAGCTTGCTGGACGGCCTTTGATTGTTGGCACTGCTGCTACCTCCTCCAATGGCTTTGGCAAGGGCATGGAGTGGTATGTGGGTATGCCAATCCTCCTCCTTCATTCCTAAACAAGAGAGCAGGATTGGCACACCCTCCTCCTGCTGGTGGCCAAGCCTGGGATTGTTGGCAGCACCTTCAGCAGGGGACACTGCAACAGGAGGTGTTGCTGACTCTGTTCTTTCATTTGGGCATGAAAGGGTGGGGTCAGCACACACATGCATGCGCACATACACACACTTGCTACCATGTTCCTGCTGAAGGCACCATCAACAATCTCAGCTTGGCCAACACTTGGAGCGGTCCATTTTATACACAAAAATTGTATAACGTACAGGGCTCCAGAAAAAATCACTCACATTATATGCAGCCCTACTGTACTTATGGTACATGCTGGCATGGAGAAATAAAGATGTGAGGTCCTGATGTCAGATTTAGGTTTCTTAGGATAGAAGCAGAAAACCAGGACTTCCAACTAAGCTTTCTCTGATATGCTAGTTTTTCCATATAGAGGAAAAAATGACAGAAAGCATGAGGAGTCTCAATTCACAGATGAGACAATGGTGTATAGGGAAGAGGGTTTTAAATTTTTTAGGTACCGGCAACATTACGGGACCCAATCTGAACTTGTACAAAAGGAGGAGGGGCTCCACTTGAACAGGGACCAGAGCCCTAGCATGTAACATGAAAGAGCAGCTTATAAGATTAACACTGAGGAAAAACCAACAGGAGCTGGAAGCATCTGGCTCAGGATGAATCATGCCAAAGGGATAAAAATGAAAATATTTCTGATTGTTCAAATGTAGACAAGGTAGGGGAAAAAAAGGCTCATGAACACACAGCGAAATATGATAGCCAGTCAAACAAGTGGAAAATGCATCCATGAGAAACATCTGAACAAAAAACCCCTTTTTATGTTAGTGCCAGAGACAAAATGGGGAAATCAAATACAGATACAGTAACCACAGTATAAACCTGGTGGAATGGTGAGAACCAGTGGTATATGGCCATCTTTGAGTACAAATATGAATGAATTCTTTTCATTTGTCTTCACTAAGAAAGATACAAGAGCAACACCCATGCCTGATGTTTCCAAGAAGGAATGGAGGTAAGGTAAATAGTGATAAGAGACTGCTCAAGACCTTCCTGACAAATTAAAAACAAATAAAGTACACGGCCATGTATTTACCAAAGAGTTCCTAAAAAAACCTAAAAACTAACATTGCTGTTCTAACTAAAAGATGTAACAGGTATCTAAGATAAGAACTGGAAAGTGGCCAACGTAACACCATTTTTAAGGAGTGATCCCAAGGAGATTTTTTTTTAACCAGAGGTTCTAGGTACATCAGTGAAAAGCATAGTTAAAGATAAAACAGTTGAACATATTGAAAGACAAACTTTACTGAAAAAGAATCAACTCAGCTTCTGCAAAGCCCTGTCTCACTAACCTTTTAGAGTTTTTTGAAAACATCAGTAAATATATAAAAACAAATGACATCATCTAGACTCCTGAGCAAACTTAGCTGTCATGCAATCAGAAGAAAATTCTTATGGATTTATGGAATAAAAACTGGTTAAAAACAAGAAACAAAGACTAGGAATAAGTGGTCAGTGCTCGCAAGGAGGGATGTGAACGGAACAGCTCCTTGGGGATCTGTACTCGGACCAGTGATTTTTAACTTGTTCACAAGTGATCTGGACTTAGGGGAGAGTAGTGAGGTGGTCTAGTTTGTTGATGATCAACAGCAATAAGATGGAAGGTGCAGCAGCAATCATAGTCTGTTGGGAAGCTTCCCCTGAGCAAGCAACTGATTGACCACGGTATAAGCAGAACATTGGACCAAAAAAGCATTTAGTCTGATTCAACATGGTTCTTATGCCGTCTGCACAGCAAGTCAGCCAAGAAATGTTAGTAAATATATGAATAAATAAAATAGAAATGCTTAAGGTTGATTGATGGATTATTACACTCTGTTTCAGAGGTAAATCTCCTGTCACAGTTAAGATCATTATAAACTTCTTAAGCCACATTTAAAATGCTTTCTATTGCCTTTTGGGAACAATTCAAGGAAATGGTTTTCAAACTCTGACCCCATTAGGCACTGATTAACTTAGAGAACACCTCCAGTGCCATAGTAACCTGTTCAGAAATTACTCTTTCCACATCAAGCTTGTTTAAAAAAAACACCTAGAGGTGCTTCCAACAGCTGCTTCATAAGCTATCAGATGGGCAAATGTTAGATTCAAATTCCTGCTTAAATAAGAAACTCATTGTATGTCCTCAGCCAAGTCATTATGTAAACCAGACTTACTTTACAAAATTACATAGCTTAAAAACGCAGCTTGGGGTGAGGGCGCAGTGAAAAATACAAATACAGTCATCCCTCCACATTTGCTAGGGTTAGAGACACAAGACCCCCATGGATGTGGAAAAATTGTGAATAACTCTAGGCCCTCCCAAACCATATTTAACACATAAGAAAGTATGATCACCATATTCAGCCTACTGTGGATTCCTTCACAAGGCAGAAGTGGGTAACTGGTGGAACTTAATACCACCTCCACTCCTGCCCCACACCATTTTTAATAGAGGCTTACAAGCCTTGCTCGCAGTTTCTCAGTCTCACAAGGCTTGCAATCCCTATTAAAAATGGCATACAGAAGTAGCAGAGGTGACAGCAAATAATCCATGAATAATCAGATCCGCAAAAGTGAAACCCACAAATGTGGAGGGCTAACTGTGTAACAAAATACCACAGGTAAGATAGGAGGTGGACATCCCAATTCTCCTTTAAATTTCTTGGTCTATTACCCATGATGTTCTACAAGGTTCCCATTACTCTCCAGAGTAGCTAGGGTTGGGGTGGGGCAAAGGAAGCTGCAGGGTTAATTGAAAACTTCTACACAGAAGTGTCCTGGAGGCAGAATGAAGCTGGGCAAGTACACAGTAAGAGATTCATCTTATGGGAGGTGGCAGATTTAACAAGACTTAACTAGAAATAATCTTAAGAATCTATTCATGGACAGTGTATCTGAAGTTTCTAGAAGACTCTAGTGTTTATATATACAGAAAACAATTCTTTTATTGAGTATTTGTTAATGCTTAAAGATACTGTTGATGCACATTTTGGAAAACTAGGAGATCAGTGTGTATCTTAAAATGGCTGAGGAAAGCTCTTTTCATAGCTGAAATCAGTGAATTCATTTGACTAATACTACTGTAGAACACGGAGGTGAATTGTTGCAGAAGCAAGCCCCTTTTGTTTTGTTTTTTCCCTATACGGTGTTATATGGTCTTTGTTTTAACAATTTCAAAAGGTAACATTCTCATGAAAGGCAAACTGGTACATAACATTTTAGGTCACGCAGATCTAAGCTTATTGTTCGAGACAAGTTTCACTACAGGAAACATGCTTGCTATATATTATGAATAGAAATCCATTGGTACTACCATTCCTATATATACCATTCCTGAAACTTATCATCTTATGTAACTATGCACAAATATGAATATAATACTAGGACAAACCAAGCCAGTATCTAAGCTCACCTCTTAACTATATTTCCATATAAAAAAAGCCATTCATTGGTGCATTACAATCTTAAATATCTGTACTAGTACAACAGGAAGTTTCTTATTCTCCCTCTTCCCTGCAGCATTCTGCTTCCTCAGCTCTGAAGGGTTTCCCAGTCCCATTTTCCATGAGCAGATTTTGGGAGTGCCCAGTAATCTGCAGTGGGAACGGAGCACTGTCTCATCCTGATGCTTTTGGCTTCTGTCCTCCTGACCAGACGTCTATCACTGGAAACTGCCTGTATATATGTAAAATGCTAGTATAGCAACTCTGCACAACAATGGATTATTTTGTGCTGTCATACAACTGTAGCAAGGCCATGTATTGTCACACTTATGATTAATTTACCACATGCATCAGTGTACTGAAACAGCAAGTCTTTGCAGCAAGCAACTAAAAACAACTTTTTGTTTTTAGTTGTTTGAGTCACCAGATACCTGACAGATGTGATTCATGTATTTTGTCATTTATTACAGAACTTTTAAAAAACAAGGTCTGATCGTCCAGCAGAGGGCAGCAAAGGCTTATAGCTTGCAGACATTAACAACACTAATTCATCTCAACTTCCTAAATTACCCAAAGCAGCTACTTTTAAATTTCCCTTTCACAATCTATGCAGCTTTAAAGTTCTTCAATTCTATTTTTTTGTTTTCAATAGTCTTTCCCTTCTCCTAATTCAACTGTACAAATGCAGACATACTTGGAATAAAACACATGAGTATATCAGCACATCTTTGATGTTCTGCACAGGTATCTTTCAGGTATTTTATTAAAAACAAGTAGAAATTGAAAGAAAGTGAAGTATTATTTTGAACTTTCATACATAGACACATAAAGTCTCACATTACAGTTAAAAATCACATCAGTTTTTTCAGCTCTATTACTCCAGTATAATGTGTCCATTCAGTGTGAGTGGTGACTGAGTATACTGGGGGAGGTGATGGGAGAGTAAGGTAATCATCAACAAGTTGACCCAGATATCATATAACACAAAGTTTAAGGAAAAAAATGTCAAGAGTGTAAGTGCAAAGCAGAATACTGAGTCAGGAATCCAAATTCACACAGCAACACAAAAGAACATTCTTTGGAATCACATCTTAACTCCCCAACAGAAACTCAATGCATGTACAAGATAAGAGAAAGAAAACTTTTAAAAGATATATTATGCTTTACAAACCAGAATGCATCAGCAACCTAATGCCAAGTTATAAAAAAGAAGAAGAAAAAAATTCACTCTTATCTGGAGTCCAGATTCTAAGCAGAGCTGGCCACTGTATTCTGAATTATGCATATTCATAATTCATAATTATGCTGATTTTTTTAAAGAAGAGAAATGAATGGAAGAGGGCATTAAAATGTCCTTTTAATAGTTGTTGTGTTCTTTCAAGTTGTTTCTGACTTACGGCAACTCTAAGGTGAACCTATCACAGGACTTCCTTTGCAAGATTTGTTCGAAGGAGCTTTGTCTTTGCCTTCCTCTGACACTGGGAGAGTGTGAATTTTCTGGGGTCACCCAGTGGGTTTTCATGGCCTAATGGGGATTTGAATCCTGGAGTCATAGTCCAATGCTAAAACCACTACATCGTATTGACTCTGTCCATGATGTTCTCTCTCCTCCAAGAGGAGCTTTCATTGCTTGCCTTCAATGCACTGTAACGTCTGGCTATCTTCCTCACTGGGCATTCTATGGAGTGAGGACTCTTGCAGTTATATTTGGACTGGCTCTGTTTGCACGGGCTGCTAGTACCTAGGAGTATGGGGGAACCCCCAGCATACCTAGTGAGGAGAATTGGTGAAGGTCATAAGGCATGATGATACAAAAGCCAAATCACCCCACAGAAAAAAAAAATCTGGCAGCAAGAGCTAGTCAAGCAAATACAACCAGCATGATAGAAAAAAAAATGATGGAAGAAACTAGGTGAATTTGACACTGATGGTCTGACACTGCACAACACAACTGATTTACTGGTGACTTGGAGAGAGTGGTTTGTTGGGGCAAGAGAGAGAAAGTAAGGGACAGCAGCTGTGACAATGCAGCTCTCCCTGCCCTTAATAAGAAATCATCTGATTACTGCACTCCTACACTAGTCTTCTTAAAGTTTGGTACCAGTGAATTTTAATTATTACCACCAGATACCTAACCAGATGTTACAAACCTGTATAACTTCTAGTTATCCTATAATCAGAAGCTAAAAGCGTCCATTTTCCCACACCTTTTTGTATTAGGAATTTCTTTGAAAGCTAAATAACAGCCAGATATTACTCCAGTATACAAAGTACTCTGCTAGTAATTGTTCACTCGGTGTTACTGAATTCAAAATATGCAAAGGATAATAAAAGGATAGCTTCAGGCAATCTTGCTAATAAGTCAGCAGAAACTGCTAACCCCACTTTTTTGTTGCTGTACTTCTTAGCCTGTTTGCTCACACACAAATCTTCAGTTATATTAAAAGCTGAAAGTACCAAGCCTCCTCTAACTGTGAAATATTCTCTGCCTGGTCATTCAGAGGCATTTCTTACAAACTATAATGGACAGCTATACACAAGCCTGGCTTTCTTTGAAAACTGAGTATGTCCTGATGTTTCAGGGCTAAAGTTTCAGACTGAATTCTTCAAACTACAAATAATTGAGTGACAGCAAGCAGTAGTTTTACTCAAGTTTAATTTTTTAAAGTGACTACACAGAAGAGATTTAGAAGAACACAATAATCAATTGTGTTTATATTTACAGCCTCATTACTGTAAGTTAAAATATGGGTTACTAACATCTACGTAACAGTATATTTTTACACTATCCCTGGTGTCAAATATCAGACTAAACAACAATGAAAAATGGTATAGCAGAACACTGTTTTTACAGCTAAACAACTTGTTTTGGTTACATGCAGTCTCACTGAAATGCTTCAGATACACAAAAATGCCTACACATTCAAGAAAGAGGCAACTTATTCCATTTCCCCCTCAAAAGTAATAAATGCTAGATATATTTTAAGCACCTTTTACTAAACTAGTTAGTGCGCTTGTACAGAAATGGGTTTACATTCACTCTACTTTCATGAAAATTTAAAGCGATTACTTACCGGAGAAGTCGGTCAATCTTTGGTCCATTATACCTCTCAAGAATAACAGGAGGCCTATACACTTTCATTGTTTCTGTGGTCTGTACACTTAATATTTCAGTTCTGCTCTTTATAAGCATAGCCATGCAGTAATTACTTTATTTATAGATACTAGCTCAAGAAACTACCAGGCTACAAACAGATAGCAGCAGATTTACATTCATGACATTTCTGTACTACTTGTAGATGTGATGATGCTATATTAGCATCATGAATCATTCAAAGGCATAATATGAACTCATGGTCTATTTAAATTCAGTTTATGCTGTTTTCGTTTCCTCTGAGAATCTGAAATGTGTGACCAAATCTTACAACCAAAACAAAAACCTTCACCATCCTGCCACCTATCAGATGCGTTAAGACTACTTCTCCAATATCCTCTATCCACCGGTCCTGTTGGTTGAAGGGATTTTTACTATGCTACATCTGGGGATCATCAGGTTGGGGAAGGCCACAATGCAGCTCATTAACAGAGATAACTGTCTTTGAGTATGACTGGAGAGGGCATAATACAGCTGTTTTGGTCATCTAACTATGGTCTGTGCCTGAATCATCTGGAAATAAAATGCAGATTATGATGGAAGAAAGGTGAGATACAGATGATAATCATTATCTCCATCAGTTTTAACTGAACAAGTCCATTAATTGTTCTTGCTCTACTCCATATCGCCTTGTGTGAACTCCTTTCTTCCTAAAAGGCACTAGCCTATGAAGAATAGCAGCCAATCCCTATTTGAAAAATTATTTATAGGACAGTAACTTGACAACAATCACATCTAAAACAAAAATCAAATTTGCATATAAAACACCTAACTCACCATTTAAAAACAAAACATATCCAATATTCCATCACATCAGTTCTCCTATCAACTTTCAAACACATCTCCTATTCCACATTTACTTTAAAAAATTAGAGAATAAACAGCAGGAGGATAAACAAATCGAGGGCTACTCAGAATGGTGGTCCATGGACTAGTGCTGGTATATAAGTCATCACCTGGCAGTCTGTGGCAAGATTCTAGGAAAGAAACAGCCACTGGGGATAAATATGGTCTAAGTCCTTGATCCATTAAGGAAAAATATTAGTCTTCACGTCAGAAAGCCTGAGGAACACTGATCTAGTTAATTCTTAGGGCAGGAAGAAACAGATTAGAAGATTCTTATTGCTGTTCATTCTTTATTCTTGTGCCTAGTTATCCCTTACGGGAACAGTCAGTTCATGCCAGTGTTCAAATGGTGTAACAAGAATAATTTCTACTACTGTCTGATGTCTATATCTCTTATAAATTAAAATCACTGATTTTGGGGCCATTCTTGGTGGACAGAGCAAACTATTAATTGCATTTATTTAGTATCCCACCTTGCTTCCAGTGTAGCAACCAATGAGGCTATACTATACTTCGGAGTTTACACACAGATAAGTGGGTACAAGATTGCCTTAAGCATCTGAAAGAAGGCAAGAAGCAATGCAATAAAACCAGCTGTTTTTTTGGGCCAAGGGTAAACCAAGTACAGCTTGCAGGCCACATCCCTTGGGAGCTCAAAGTATGGCCCCTGAACCTCACAAAGTCTCCAGACTTTGTGCTGATTTGTTGGCAATTTTTCCTCTGAAAATCAGCCAAATTAATTCAAAACAAGTCATAAATGTGGGGGTATACTTCTCCTGCCCCCTAGAGCTACCTAATCCATCCCCAACCCCCTAAAACAAAACCAAACAAAACATAATCAGCCAAAATAGTGGTCATAAGTGATACAACATCACTTCTGGCCTGCCAGGGAGTCAGGGGAGGAATGGCCTCATTCTCTTCTGCAGTTACTCACCTCTCTTTTGAGCCCTGGAGTCTAGGACCTTTCCTAAGAACATTTTTAAACACTAATACCTGTCTCTAATTAAATCTTTCTTATTCTAGTTTAGATTTACCTTTTTTTGGTGGGGGGGCACACAGGCCAACATTTCAAGTGCTTTCTCATAAGATTTCCCCAGTTAAGATTTCCTATGAATATCTAAGTACAGTCCTGTTAGAATCAGGCAGTAAAATGCAAAAAAAAAAAAAACCTAGTAAAAGTCCAAAACAAATCCTCTAGAATTAAACAGATCTGAACATTGCAAAATTTGTAGCATACAATTTTCTGTCCGCTGTGCATAGAAATCCATTCTCTGTTTCCATATGAGATGAATTATCATTGTCACTGTCCTCTCACTTTCGAAGACAGCTTTATTTTGAAACTGAACCTAAAGCCCTCTCTCTATTCGAAGGACCAGACTTATTCTGCAGTGCAAACTGTTCTATCCTACTCAAATACCTAGATTTTTTTCAGTACAGTTCCTACTTAGTTACTAAGTTACCTACAGTCTCCTTAGCAGCTAAACCGAAATAGCTGAAATTGATTATTTTCAATCGATTTACTCTGACTCAATGTAGCTGCCTGAAACAATTTCAACTGACTAGGCTTCCAATTTGCTAGAGTAGAACAACTCATTTAGTGGCTTAAATAATCAGATAAAATTAAATTCATTCTAGTAAAATCAGATTGTGCTGGCATTAAATTCACTTAATTGATTTCAACCAAGTTATTTAAATTACTAGTCAAATGTAATTGTTGAACAGACTTAAAAGTAGATAGCAATTGCTTATTTGCCACTTCTGTAATATAGTCTTCCAGGAAGAATTCATTAGACTGCTGCAGCTGACTACTCAAAGACTGCTGCTGTATACCTCTGCCAGAAACCCACTTGCATCTCAGAGCATCGTTCTTAAGCTCCACAATAAAGCACACTGCAATTCAATTGAGATATTACGAGAATTCAAAGGCTCTGCTCTCACCCTCCTAGACAGCAATTAATTGTTCCATTTTCTATCATTTTTATCCACTTGTGCAGTAGTGCCACTGGAAGACTCTGACTACATGTACTCTGAGTCAGCACTTTACCTTCTGCTTCTGAATCCAATTTCAATATGGTGGCTCAAAGCAGCATTAAGGATTTTTGCCAAAAATCCACCTTACTTCTTTGTAGTAACTGAGAAATTATCTCTTTGGCTTTACATTTATTAGCATTTTGCCTTTAATTCCTTCTCATCTCCTTTTGACCTGGTTGATCTTTCCCCTCTGCATCACTGAGGGAATGTTTTATACATATGGACAAAAACTATTGTAATGCTCAGTGGGAAGAAGCAGAAGATGACAATATAAGAAGTAGAACAACAGACCTCTTTCCAAATATCTGAAAAATCAAAAGTAAATTAAAGCAATTCAGAGGAAAATCAGCTTGTGCTTTATAGATTATGGTAATTCTTTGTGTAGCTCATAAGAAAACTATGGACTACTGATGCAAGTTAAGAAAAAAATGTACAAAGAAAGAGTTATAAGTGAGTATTAAAATAAAAAAGAACCACAGAAGATTCACATCACTACAACATGGGTGATGAAGACATCAAAATTGTTAAAGATTTTTGGTTCAGACATAAACCAAAATGGAGACTGTACAAGAAATTAGAAAGAAGAGCAGCTACAAAAGAACTAGCTAAAAGTTCCTCAAGTGTAAAGATATATAACAGTAATTAAATACAAAGTCAGGATCAACCACCTTATTTTATTTCCAAAATGCTATGTATGGATGTGAAAGCTGGCAAGTCATGAAATCTGACCGGACAGAATCTTATTTGAAATGTGGTGCTGGAAGAGAATTATACACATATCACTAGACTGCCAAAGAAGACAAACAAATTGAGTCCAGGAGCAAATCATGCTTGAATTTTCTAAAAGCAAAAAGGGCTAAATTGAGAGCATCATTTTTCAGGGTTATCATGCAATGACATAAATTATTGGTAAAGACAATAATACTCAGTAAAGTTGAAGGCAGTAGGAAATGACAAAAACTGTGTTACAGGTTGACTGATTCAATCAAGGAAACTAGATGCCTGAATTTGCAATACCTGAGCAGGGCTCCTAATAACAATGTCTCTTATAGGCCTCTCATTCATAGGCTCACTGTAAGTTGAAGTCTACTTGACAGCATATAACATTACTATGAAGAATCAGTTTGAGGAAAACTGCAAGCAGAACTAAGAAACCCCTCATTTTCATTATTTGCCTGAAGATGGCATATTTACAGATGCTGTACACTGTGGTGTCCTAATGGGGGATTGTTCTGCTCTGGGTGCACAAAATAAGGGGGATGTACTGTTGGCTCCTCACCTCACCCCCCACTAAGGCATCAGAAAAGGGAAGCAGGTATCAGCTGCCTGAAGTGTGAGCTGGGCAATCTGCATCAAGTCAAGCCTATCTCCTCCTCCTCACTCTCCTTGGAACTTCCTTGAGTAAGGCAATAAAAGAGGGTGGAAATGGGGTGTGGGGTGATGGTAGATGCTGCTTTCTTTTGAAAACGAAACTATCTGTCCTCACAGAAGTAACTCTGCTAGTCTGTTGGTGCAAAAAAAGAGTGGGGGAGAAAAAACAGAATCTAACACCCTTTTAAGACTGATTTATATTTTAGCCTGAACATTTGTGGATATCAATCCAGTTCTTTAGATGAAATGACTCATAAAATCCACAAAAGCTCATGCTAAAATATAAATCAATCTTTAAAAGACTGTAGATTCTTCCCTCTCCCTTCCCCTGTTTTCCTTGAATTCATCCTCAAATGTGAGTTATAATTTTCCTTCTTCATGCCTTTCCTTTACTGCAGAATGGTGAGTCCAGTGGAAATTTTCCAGGGTGGGGCTGGGATAGAAAGCTCATATTGTGAGGCTCCTATATGACCAGACTGGTTAGACATTGCACATCAAGATCATTAGTTGGCCCAGATTCTAGGATTTCAGGAAAATTCGGATTCTAGGAATTCACAGTACATGTGAAAGAGATCTAGGAGTCTTAGTAGACCACAAGTTGAACATGAATCAATTGCAATGCAGTACCTAAAAAAGCCAATACAGTTATACACTCCATCAATAGGAGTATAGTTCCTAGGTCAAAGAAAGCAATAGCAGCACTCTTACTCTGCTTTGGTTAGACCTCACCTATAATATTATGTCCATTTCTGGGCACCACAATTCAAGAAGGATACTGACAAGCTGGAGGGACAGCTTGTGCAGAAGAGAGTGACCAAAACAGCAGAAGGCCTGAAAACCATGCCCTATGAGGAGCAGCTTAAGGAACTGGGTATGTTTAGACTGGACAAAAGAAGGTTAAGAGGTGACATGATAGCCATGTTTAAATATCTGAAGAGATGTCACATAGGACAAGCTTGTTTTCTACTAGTCCAGAGACTAGCGGCTTTTCCTCAGTACACTGTTATAATGCTATTATTCCACCTTCAACATCCTGTGGAATTCTGGGGTTTGTAGTTTCCTGAGGCCTAAGAGCTATCTGGCTGAGAATTCTAAATGCCCCTCCCTAAACTGAAAACCTCAGGATTCCATAGGATGTTGAAAATGGAATAACAGCACTATAACAGTGTAGTGTGTAAATGACCTAGGACACAGAGCAATGGTTTGAAACTTCAGGAAAGGAGACATTAGCAAGAACTTCTTGATGGTAAGAGCAGTTTGACAGTGGAGTATGCTACCTCACAGTGTGATGGAGTCTCCTTTTTTGAAGGTTTTTAAACAGAGGCTAGACAGACATCTGTTCAGAGTGCTCCTATTGTGCATGGCAAAGAATTGGACTGGATAGCCCTTGTGGACTCTTCCAGCTTTATAAGTCTACAATTCGATGAAAGCAAATATCTAGCCTATCTGGAATTGAGACAGATTGAAGAAAAGGAGAGTCCCAGTAGTCTTGGGGGAAAACAAGCTTGCTTTTGCTGGAAAGAGTAGAGCTATTTTTTTCTTTTGTTTTTTACAAAGCTATAAGCATACCAGTATCCAGGGAAAGACATGACAATCAATACAAGGTTTCCAGAAAAGTGTAAGCTCTATTGTATTTTCCCTATGCTACTTAAGAGCTGAACTGGATGCTTTCAACTGGAAAAGAGATGAGAGAAAGCCAGATAGAGAATAGAAAGATGCACACAGATAGATGCCTACTGAGGAAGGATACATGTTTACTGTTATTTTAGATTTCTTGTAAATAATTTCAAATAATAAGTGAAGTTCTTTGTGAAGAGCTAATTCTGCACTTCCTTGTTTCCAGTGTATGGTATAGCCTTCTGAACAATTTATTCATATACATTAACCCCCATGTTAAATGGTCTTTGAAGTAAATATGAGTTACATATTTGTATTTATCAGGTGATGTCAATGAGTAAACAAGTGTAACACTCTGGACTGTTACTTGCTTTAAACCTGGGTGTATTCTTACACAAAGGAAAACAAGAATTTTCAGGGACTTAATCATGTCAGTCTTTTGGAGGAAAAATAACAAGAGTCTTGGGATAGCTTAAAGATTAAAATATTTCATTTGACATTATATTTCATTGATGCATGGCCCGCAGCTCAGCTACTGTTTCATGTGGGAGGAGAGGTGCCACACCCAACAGATATACCAGCCACAAAAGACTAGGCAGGGGAGATGCCATAAAAATTCCACAGAAACTACTCTTTTCAACCCATAACAGGTAAAACAATCAGAAAATAGCTAGCTATGCCAACTCTGCAATGAAGCCAGGGACACCAAATTAACAGATGCACAAGACTAGGTGGGATTGGTCCCACAAGTCATAGAAATTGCTCAGGAATCACTTTGTACTAATCATTTCAGGCAAAAAAAGTATTGTGTTCTGGAAAACAAACCACAACACCAACATTTCAGATAGCCATGCTTACCGAATTCACCAGTCGAGGAAGAATAAATGGGAATGATGCAACAAGCCAGGACAAAACTCATAAGAATTAGAGGCAAAATTCTGTATTCTAGGACATGGCCCAAAATGCCATTTTTTCAGGAAACCACATCTAGATGGGCACAAAGAGGTGGCTCCTATGGCTTTTTACATCACACCCATCTAAAGTTGTGTGTATACGATCAACTTACACATGTGACTTATTGCACCTTTCCCATCTTTTACCAAATACACTTTGCATATAAATTAAACTTAGTTAATACAATCCAAAGTAGCAAGAATTACAAATAGACTACACAAATGGAAGCAGAAGAAAAAGAAGCTTCATTCTCTCTGTGAAAACAAGACCAGAAGCAGATTGTGGCACAGACCATGAACTACTGATATCAAAAATTAAAGTAAAACTGCATTTTAGGTGTATAATTTGCAAAAAATAGAAGAAAAAACCCCTGCTTTTATGTCACCCTTCTATGTTGCTCTGCAGAAAGGTAATACCAAGAAAGTCTAGATCACACATTCCCAGAATGAGCAGTACCATTCCTTTTTTTGGGGGGTGGGGTAGAAAGAGACAGGGGAAGGTAAGGAAAAAGTGGGCAGTAGGAGGGTGTAAGAGTAGGGTGCGAGAATCAGGATGACATCAGAACCAAGTAAGCATTTTTTAAAATGCCTTCCCTTACAGTATGCTTTTCCACTGCCACCCCCCAAGCTTAAGGGATTTTTGCACATGAAAGTCATTAACTCAGGATCACAAAGAAGGCTTACCTCACCTGGCAGTCGCTTTTCCACCACTGCCACCCCTTCAAGCTTAAGGAACTTCTGCACATAGAAGTTAATAACTCAACGCTAGCATGAGAGGAAAAAGCAGGATCGCAAAGAAGGCTTGCCTCACCTGTCAGTCGCTTTTCCTCGTCCTCCTTGCATGCTAGCACTGAGTTATTGATTTCCATGTGCAGAAGTCCATTAAGCATCAGAGGAGGTGTGGCAGTGGAAAAGCACACTGCCAGGCAAGGCAAGCCTTCCAGGCCCCCATTTCTCCTCACATGCTGGGACTGAGTAATTGACTTCCATGTGCAGAAGTCCCTTAAGCTTTGGAGGGGGAGAGCGGCTGCAGTGGAAAAACAGGTGCAAGCGAGGCATGTCTTCTTCATGATCCCACTTCCTCCTAGTGTGCTAGCATTGAGCTATTCACTTCTTTGTGCAGAAGTCCCTTAAGCTTCTGGGGGAGGGGGAGGTGGCAGCAGGATCAGGAAGAAGGTATGTGTCTACGACCTGCCCAGGAAAGGGCAAGGTCCTAACATCTTAAGGGACAGAGTTTAAGGTTAGCCAAAGTTTGTGGATATTATGTGCACTTTATAGAAATCAAACCTTTTTTAAAAACAATCCAGTACATATTTACTCTGAAGTTTCAGAGAACAATGAACAGACTCAATAAAGCTAAACATAATCAACACTATAATATTGTAACACTGTAATATTTGTTATTTAATAATATAATAATAAATAATAATCCTTTTTATTTGTTACTGGCCTCTCCTCAAAGCTCGAGGCGGTGTACAACAGAAGTTAAAATATGATTAAAAATATGGTTAAAACCAGCATACCAATTAAAACACATTATGATTAAAAACATAAAACCATTCAAATATTACCATAATTAAAAATAAACCAGGTAGGCCTGCCAGAAGAGATAAGCCCTTAGCAGTTTTTAAAACTTAGACAACATATTTTGCTGTTGAATTTCTTCCGGTAGGTCACTCCACAGTCTAGGGGTGGCTGATGAGAGGGTCCTCTGGGTGACCATTGCCAGTTTTAGGCAGTTTAAGTAAATCGCCCCCAGAGGACTTGAGACTTGAGTGTACAGGGCAGACTGTATGGGAGGAAGCGATCCTGTAGGTAACTTGGACCCAAGCCATGTAGGGCTTTAAAAGGTAATAACTAACACTTTGTACTTTGCCTGGAAACTAACTGGCAGCCAGTGGAGTGATTTTAATATTGGTGTAATATGTTCACTCCTTGATATACCCGCAATCAGTCCGGCTGCCATGTTATGGACCAGTTGGAGTTTCCGAACTTGGTACAAAGGTAGCCCAATGTAAAGTGCATTGCAGAAGTTCCCCATCTTGAGGTTAAAACCATACTAACCTCCTCTGGATTTCTATATCTTCTTGGGAAGGGCCATTTTGCACTTGTGTAGGGAGTTGTGCATTTTGTCGAGGCAACGTTGGACCTGGAAAAAAATACATTAGACTTTAAGTTTTCTTTGTAAAGTCCAATGCAAGCGTTTAACCATTTATCTGTGTTTCATGTATAGTAACTTCCAAAAGCCTATATATCACACAAATGTAACTGAGCAACATCCTCAATACTATTCTCAATCCTTACAAAATCTAAACTGAAGAAGAACTCAGCATGAATACAGGGAGCGAAGCTTCTCCTATGATCACTCATCATCACTGCAAATGTATTAGGAACATATTCAAAAACTTTATATGAGTCAAACACATTGTTCTTGGGAAGAAAGTGTTGAGTTCCCCAAGCATATTTGAGTTCAAATTGAGTTCAAATCTGCTTGGGGAAACCAGGTTACAAGACACTCATACACATCAATACAATTTCAAATGTGGACAGTTGTTTTTCTTTCACGTGAGATGACAAAAAGTACCTGCCAAGTTTTCATTATTACTTAGACTAAAATTTATTCTGTCAAAGGTCCTCTTACCTAATGAGTATATTAAATAATTCTTGTTATATAAAAGAACTACAAATACTGCAGGGGGTGGTGGTGGTGGAGGAAGCTATGTTGGTTCAGTTAGAGAAAAACTTAAAATAACAGCTACCTAGTATCTTTTATTACAACTACAAATACCCACAAATAATGAGAAAGCATTTGAGTTCTCAGCTCTAGATTTACTGGGTGTTTTATAGAAGAAACAAGCTACGAAGGTTTCCCAAAAGTATAAATGCAAATGTATGATCAGGGGTTTTTAGTGATCTGTTTTGAGATCTTTTAAAAAATACTGTCACACCAATGATATGGTGAGGGTCACCCCACCTTACATACTTCTGCACACAACAGACATTCTAAAACATCCTCCCTGATACCTATCTAAAAGCCGAAAGAACAAATTAAAGATATACTGGAAAAATATTTGTACTATGTTTTCAACACTTACAAATGAATCTCTGTCGATTAGAGTGTGTCAAGAAGCAAGTTATGCAATATGTGGGTTATAAAGCTCAATCCTCTGTATCCAGGACAGGTAAAGCAAGGTCCATGGCTGCATGCAGCCAGAGAGTGAACAGGTGGTAAAGACCTCCCAACACCATTCCATGACCTCTCATCCCATGTGTAAGTGTGTGCTTACTTAAAGATCTACCTTGCAATTTCTTGAAGCTGTGGCTTCAATTCTGCCAGATTCTGGAGGCCCCTTGGACCCCATGGTGGGGTACAAAACCCAAAGTAACTTCTGCTGACTTCTTGTTTGAAAAAAGTGTAGTAGCTTCATGATTGCCACAGGAGTCAGATGATTCTAAAGTTTTTGCTTCTGATGAAGACAAGGGAATGGGTTGCCCTTGAATCTGAGTTACTGTACATTTGTACTGTACATTTGTACATCTCTCCAATAACAGGCAAGTACAAACATCTCAAATCATGTACATCTATGACACATTTACTGATCAAACTGACTCTTTTTTAAGCCACAGCCTAAGAACCAAATGGAGTCACATATTCTATGTATTTTCTTATATTAAATAGCAGTGCTAACTGGAGCTATGGCATAGGAAGAAGGATAAATCCCCATTTGCCAGTGTATTCCTTCCTCCATGCTAGTCATTCAAGATCTATGTGTCCTGGAGAAACAAAAGGGAAAATTGTAGAAAGTCTTCCCATAATTTTGACCGGCTCAAAGGACACAGAGAATATCTAGGTTGACTAGCTTTGATCTGAAGAGTTACTGGAATACAGAGAATCCATGAATAAGTCACTCTATATAGTCTCGTCATGTTGTAGCAGAGAGCCCTCAAAAGCAGATCAGAAGCGACATGATTTGGCTCTCTAAAGAAAAGGATTTTTACACACACACTGTAACTGAAAAAGCAAAGAATGCAAGCAATTATGATTAGAGTTCCACTGTTAGTTAAACTAAGGCTCAGATTGCCCAGGAAAACCAGGAGAACACTGAGGACCACAAGAGAGGCACTGAATTATTTCCCCAGCTGAAACTGTAGCAGCCTGGACAACCTCTGGAGAAAGGAGCAGAATTGAAGACTGAGGGGTCAGAGCAGGAGAAGAACAAGGTGATCAGGTAACGCTGGATCCGAAACAACCGTACAGGGGTGGTAGTTGAGGTTTTGGGAGATATTTAGACCTCTTTTTCTTCTTATGATACCTGCGTTTAGCATGGTGAGTCAGCAGGCTTAAGCTCCAGAGAACATCCTGGTGTGGAAGGGAACCTGTTACAGGAGACGTCACCCTCAATTTGCCAGTACCAATAGCAGGACTGGACACAGGATGCTTGGCACCTTCAGCTGAGGGTGCTTCAGTCAAAAGCCACTTAGAAACAAATCACATGGAGGAAGCAAGCATGATCAGTTTCATGTGCCTCCTTCATACCAAAGACCAAGGAGCACGAAGACAAGTTAAGGCCTTTAGACATAAAGAGCAGTTTTTATGGTCCTGTGGAGTCACTGCTTTGCAAAGTCAACAGGACCTGATGCTATGATTCTCTCCCAGGCACAAAAGGCAATGTAGGTGGCCATTGGTATTTGACATCTTTGCCCCACAAACAAAGCACTTCTTAAATGATCTGGATGGCATGGCTACACAGCATGCTGACACAGACAGAGAAGCCTGAGAAGGAAAATCAGTAGAAGGGTTGAAAGACAGTCCAAGTCAAAATCCTGAATGGAATCCTGAAGGGCTAGTCTGCTGATCCTACTGTCTAGAAGCTATCTGTTCGAGGGGGCAATTTTTCTCCTGAAAATACATAGTTTAAACAAAACCTCTGAGTTCTTTGCAGTCATAGACTCCTTGTCTGCAAAACCACCAAGGTGCTGAGTGTTGGGTCTGACAAAAAAAAAACAACCTGAAATGACAATGAGGAAGAATGAACAAGAACGTTTACGACACATATGAAAAAATTAAGCTATATATAATATGAAGATGACCAATGACTATTCTGACATACGACTGTAGGCTGTTTTGTATCATGTGTGTTTTGTATTACTTATCAACTGTGTTCTCCATTAAGATATCTGCACAAAACTATTATTAATAGATAGTGCTATTTTTTCAGTTTCAGAAACTGCCGACATTAAATGCAATTACTGCTTGGAAACTGTATCAGCTGCTGTTCTTTTTGGCAAAAAAACATTTTCAATCATTTTGTTATTACATGGCTTACTCTGTAGTAATTCCAGAAAGATGGGTGTAAGCTGAACAACTGTCAGTGTGACTTAACATAACCACAATTAAATTAGCATTCAAAATTATAGGCTCAGTTTTCTTCTGTTATTAACAGCTGCCAATTACTTTGTTTGGTACTCACATCTGTTTCTTTGATCACACATCTATTAATCAAGTATGGCAAAGATGTTACTAAACTTAGGGGTCAAAATATTACACTTAGAGCTCACTATGAAGTTTACATATATAACAGGAGATGGAACCTTGTTCTCAAAGGCTTCTCCTACATCACAATTACTTTAGGAAAAGAAGTACAATTTTCTGTACAAAATGTCAAAGGGTTGCATGGTTTTGCCGCCAAGATCTCTGGTTTCATTGAGTTTCTATCTCTTCATCTGCATACCTTCAATCAGACTTACCCTTAATTGACAACTGCAGGCCATAATTAACAAAGACCAGGATACCCTCAAATCAGAATTTAAAAAACAAAATAATATACATCTTCATTACAAGAAAACCTATCAATATTAATGATCATTAATGTTCACAGTGATGCAACCTACAACTATGATTAAAGCTGAAGGTGAAAGCACAGGAAATGCACTAGTGAGAGGGAAGGGGGACAGAATAAAGAGCAATGTAATGCAGGTCCTTTGACCATGTCTAAATGCATCTTAAGAGACCTGGGATATCATTTTTAAAACAGACATCTGCATTCACCTCATTATCCTAGTATTCTATTAAGACTTTAAAATACTATACCCATAATACATTTCATTTTGTGTTCATGTGCTATTCCTCAGCATATTTTAACTGTCAGAAAGACAATTGTTACCTACTTTTATGGTAACCATGAACTACACCAGATGCTGCCATATTCAACTGCTAACTAGCTTGGGGATAATAATCTTAAATAGTATTGAAAACAAACATGTTATTCTGTAGACTAATATAAAATGTGACTAAATTATACAAGTATAAAGAACCACTAAAATGAGAAGATAAACCAAAGCACCTGTAACCTGCTGTCTCTTACAAGTAGATATATACAACCATTACCAATGCACACATTCATGAAAAGCACATCATTCGGTTGAAAAAGTGGAACACTTATGAGATTAGACACAAAATTATGAGAGCAGTAATCAAACATTCATTCAAGAACAGCTGCAGACACTACTTCCTCTATAGGGAAAAACAATACTGTCAAAGCAAAGATTCAATCATTCAACAAAATATTATCCATGAATGAAATTCTTTATCTGACATTAACTAGACGGAAAATTTTACCTCCGTCCTAAATCTGCTAATTAATATTGGTCTTTGGCATGACATAGTTTTTAACATTACATTCAAAAATACCAAAAATAAAATAAAATAAAGTACTAACAGTGCTGATAAGCAGTATCTCAAATCTTTCTACAAATGAAAGCTGTCTATACTATTATTTGGAGAATTATAAGGAAAAATAGTTTTTTGAATATAATCAAGTTTTTCTAAGTGAAATCTCTCTTTAGAGCAGCTACTAAATGAACACCAGATCCAGAGAGGCACGACACAACAAAATCTTGTGGCTCCTTCGAAGGCTGAACTAATTTATTTTGGCATACATTTTTGTGATCTATACAAAAGATCAAAGAACTTTTGGGTAAATGATTTAAATTAGAACAGCTGCCATGGCTTTGAAATGTTCTTATGTTTCATCCTTCAAAGATAAAACCAAGCAAAACACTTCCTACTGAACTAGAGATATGTTCTGCTCCATAGCCAACTGTTCTGGAATCATGAGCTTAAACTACCTTTCAAAAGTCCACTAGTATGCTAGTAAATGACCACTATTAATAAGATTCAGAACAATGAACAAGATTCACATTTCTCCTGAAAACATTTATATACCCACACTCCAGTTTCATTTCTGCATTCCTGAAGATGATTGTATCTACCAAGATGGCTCATATATATTTTTTCTACTTTATAAGCTCACCAGCCACAAAATTCTGGAAATGCTTTTTGGGTTCATGCTTCCAACTATTCCCAGATATAATTAATTATGCATTTTACAATATGTAAACTAAAAGCAGTTTCCACAATCATAGTTGTCACCTGTTTACCATATATGACAAAAATAGACCAAATAAGCAAAATGCCTTGTTTTGAAAGTATATTATTAAGGTTCAGATAAGAAAATGCAATGCTGATTGATCCAGTGTAAAAAAGTTAATAGCTTAAACTGACATTCAGATCTGATGCTTAAACAACCTGAAGTAAATGAATGCAAGTGAATCTGAATCATTATCCATCTACAAATCTGGAATTTTTAGGCAGCCTTACCAGAATCTTGTGAATTTAGCACTTCTAAGGCATGCATCATGGCACTTGCAAAGACATTGGCATCTTCTTTACTGCCAAAGTTGAGACCGTACACTTGTCTAGCATCCCGCCACTGGTGAAAAGTCTGTGTTGCCTGGTTGTATTTCAGTCCTTTTGGAATGGCACAATTTATTACCACCTAAACAAATAAGGTAAATTAGAGTTATAGCTGTTAATTTGAATGTATATGCACATTTCCTCTTGTTTCAAAAGAATTCAATAGACTGGGAAGCTGCTCGGAGGACCCAAAACTTTGGAAAGCATTTCCGAATATCAGCACAGATGCTCACCTTTCCTTACTTTCTAGAATGGTATTATTTCAACCAGTAGCCATAAAGTAATCTGCAACACCACTTAGTGCAATTCAAAAAGCTAAAAAAGATGAAACCTTTAAGTTACAAGTCCTAAAATACAAACCACTACCTGATTGTAAAAAAAATTCAACAAGACTCAAAAATACAGATGTCATCTACTTCGTATATCCATTATACAGCTTACAATAACCAAGAAAAAGAATTAATACAATCCATTGTACTATTTCTTTAATATTCCTTGTGAATTATTGTGTTACTTAACACTGGCACCAACATACTAAAATGTATTCTTCTGAAGTATTATTTTTTAAAATTCCCTATTTATCAGCTCTTAGGACAAAGGATATTTAATCTCCTGATCATGCAGATGGGGGTATAGATTGAGAATCCAGAGACTTCCTGACTGTCCTTCACTGAAAGCTGTCCCCTGCCAAACCCTCTGCTATCTATGATAGCATGCTATTGGAGATAGCAGAACTTTGGATATAGCAGGTACTTTGCTTTCCTTTGCTCTATGTTGTCTTTTACCACACAGGGAAGTAACAGAGGAGCAATCTCACCATTTCTGAGTCAGTGTTCCAATAAGCTCCTGAAAAATGCTGGCTGGATCATCCCCCATAACTTTGCTTATATGGGAACCAAAGTGTGTGCAGCATGTGTAGCAGCTAATCAACTTCTCAGCCATCAAGTATATCACAGAGATATACTCAGAGCACTGTATCTAGCAGAGTGTGCACTTACTGCCAAACCTGAGTTTCCCTCCATGTAACGTCAAGAACAATTACAATTATATATCACATTTGTAACTACTTTACTACTATCGTCTGGGTCCTCATTCTGATCCTTCAAAATACACAGACATATGACTCAGTATTAAGATCACTACAATCGCTCTTGCTTAACCAAACAGATTTGTGTAGAAAGTTCAAAACAGAACAATCATGTTAGAACTGTAAGATGAAGGTTATAGATGTATTAATGGTGGTAAGAAAAAAAAACTTTCAAACAGAAGTTTTTCTCGTGAAACTGGAATACTGACTAAAAGCCCATAGCCAAGGAATTGTTGTCATCATAATTATTATTATCTTCTTCTTACCAGGCAAGGTACAACATAAATCAAAACACAATTAAAAACACATCATAGATTAAAATATACTAAAAGCACATAAAACCATTTAAAACACAAATATAACATAATTAAAATACATCCTAATTAAAAATACATCCTAATTAAAAATAGACTAGGCAGGCCTGACAGAAGAGATCGGTCTTCAGCACTTTTTTTAAATTCAAACAGTGTATTTTGCTGTTGGATGGCTTATTAAAACAAATATGTGAAATGCAATCCTACCAACTCCCATCACTCCATGTGATCCTTACTTTTGAAATCTAACTTTTGAAAAATCTCAGAATCACCAGCTTTTTGTTCATCTGACATTACCTACTTTTGGAAGGATACTGGATTTGTAATGAAAACAACTGGTGGTGATTAAGTACCTTCAAGTCAACTCAGCTCTGACTCATGGCAACCATTCTATGCAGCTTTCTTGACAAGATTTGATCAGGGAGAGGTTGCCATTGCTTTTCTCTGAGGGTGACAGAGTGTAACTTGCCAAAGGTCATCCAGTGGGTTTCCATGGCAGACCACACTGGTTCTCAATGAAAACAATTAAGAAGCCCTAAAATAAGCATAATTTTGGATAAGAAAAATATGGTAATGGCACTGGGTTGCATCCAAAGATTTCTTCCTCTGTCAGAGGAGCAAAATCTTTGAATTGAGCAATAAAAATCCCATTTTAACTACCTGACTCACAGAAATCACTCACCTGATGATCTTGAATCTTCCTGCCAACTACTCTAAATGTATTGTTGCCTGTATGATGATATATATGAACTCTGCTAAATCCAGTAGACCCACCAGCTGGTACCCACTTCTTATTGGCATCATCATAGACCATTACAGCAGCTCGTGCTTGGCAGATGCTCTGCTCACTGTTCAAAAAGGAGAGGGAAAAACAAATGATCAGTAGGGAAAAGACTCTGATGTTAAAAATTTTACATGAAAAGTAATGAAACATTTTTTAAGATGAAAGCAATTTTAGAGACATACTTAGCTGCTGTAAAAGTATCAGACAGCAAGCTCAAAGAACTCCTTATTTATTTGAACAGAAGAAAAGGAAGGCTAACTAAGGTAGACCAAATTAATGATTTTGCCATTTTTTTCAATCTGTTACTTCCATACACATTAAATTAGTTCAGTTTATTTTTTTAAATTCCAATGTGATTAACAAAAAATAATGAAATTTTTAAAATGTGCAAAATTTACACATATTTACTAAGAGGGTTAATCTCCAAGACAGCCTAAAATCATTCTTCCATTCAACAAAGGATGAACAAGTCAAAAAGTCACCAGTGCTGGACCAATAAACAACCTAAGCACATCAAAGAGGAGAAACGCCTTCAGTTGTTGGTGAAAAAATAACAAAGTTGCCCACATACAAGTTTCCCTGGGGAAGCACATTTCACAACAAGGGCACTATGACAGAAAAGGCCTGTTCCCTCATTTCTAACCTCAAATATCTTTTGGAGAGGACAGTGAAAGGGAGGAGAGGAGAAACGCCTTCAGTTGTCGGTGAAAATATAACAAAGTTGCCCACATATAAGTTTCCCTGGGGAAGCACATTTCACAACAAGGGCACTATGACAGAAAAGGCCTGTTCCCTCATTTCTAACCTCAAATATCTTTTGAAACGGACAGTGAAAGAAGAGTAGATGATACCCTAGTTTTATATGTGAAAAGATTGTTCTTGAGGTATTAAGCTTCAGAAGAACAGGTTGCTTACATGTAACTGTAGTTCTTCGAGTGGTCATCTGTGCCCTCATACATTAGGAGGAGCTTTCATGCCTGCACGGTAGCGTTCAGAAGATTCCAGAGCTCAGTAGCTTGGCGGGAACTCCTCCCCCATGCCAGTACTGCACATGCTCAGTCCGCCGAGCAATGGTCACTCCTCAGTTCTTGGTCTGCCAAGAAGAAAGGGACCTGAAAAAGAGGGGACGGTTGGGTGGGCATGTATGGGGGCACAGATGACCACTCGAAGAACTACAGTTACAGGTAAGCAACCTGTTCTTCTTTTTCGTGGTCTCTGTGCCTGATACATTAGGAAACTGTGTAGCTTACCAGTAGGATGGTGGGTCGGGTCCTACAGAACAGAAGCCAGCACAGCACGTCCAAAACGAGCATCTTGATGGGACCGGCAGTCCAGCCTGCATTGGCACACGAAGGTCGATGGCTGGGATCAGGTCGCCACATGGCAGAGTTCATGCAGGTTGACTCCTCACAGGAGGGCTGCAGATGTCGCCACGGCTCTGGTGGAATGAGCCCAAAGAAAGTCTGGCAGGGGTCTCTTGGCGAGCTCATACGCCAACTGGATAGTCTGTGCCACCCACTTGGAGAAACGCTGGGTGGACACCTTGTGGCCTCTTCGACGCCTGCCATAGCACACAAAAAGGTGTGGGGTCTGTCTATAAGAGGCAGTCCTGTCTTTGTAGAACGCCAAGGCCCGACGAACATCCAAGGACTGAAGGGACCGCTCCAAAGGTGTAGTTGGGTCCAAGTACAAGGTGGGTAGGATGATGTCCTGGCTCAGGTGGAAGTTGGATACCACCTTTGGCAGGAAAGAAATGTCAGGCCGAAGGACCACCTTGTCTGTATGAAAAACAAGGTATGGCTCGTCAGATTGTAGGGCTGTCAGCAATCCCGCCCTTCTAGCAGAGGTGAAAGCCACCAAGAAGGCAGTTTTCATGGCGAGCAGCCTGTCATCTGCAGTCGCCATAGGTTCGAAGGGCGGTCTCATCAGCTGCGACAGCACCAGCGATAGCGACCACAGCAGGTAGAGGTGCTTGAGACCCTTCAGAAACTGCTTCATGGTACCATGACGGAAGAATGCCTCCGATGGAGATTGTGGTGGTTGGTATGCCATGATAGCAGCGAGGTACACCTTCAGCGACAGGAAGGCCAAGCCCTGCTGTCGAAGGTATAGGAGAAAGTGGAGCACGGTAGGCAGGTTGACAGGCGATATCGGCTCCCGTCGTTCTTCAGCAAAGGCAACGAAATGCCGCCACTTGTAATGGTAGTTGCGGTGTGTCGATTCCTTCCTGGCTGCGGTCAGGATGTTGCCAATGATGGGGTCGTCTAAGGCAATATCCTCCAGGCATGAAGGGCCAAGAGCGGCAGGTCCAGGTGAAGCACGAGACCGTTGGAGTGGGAGAGGAGATTCGGTGTTGTCGGGAACCGGAGGATCCATCCCCGGGCAGCCTCGAACAAGGGCCCGAACCAGTGCTGCCTTGGCCAGTACGGTGCCACAAGAACAACGTCCGCTCGGTCCGCGAGGATCTTGATATCACACGGCCCATGAGGGGGAATGGAGGAAACGCGTAGAGGAATCCCTCGTTCCACTGAAACTGGAAAGCATTGCCGATGGAGTGGCGATCGTGACCAGCCCTTGAGCAGTACCGACGACACTTCGCGTTCTCGCTGGTGGCGAAGAGGTCGATCATTGGCTCGCCCCATTGATCCCGAACCATCTGGAAGGCCTCGCTGGAGAGGGACCACTCGTGGTGGCATGAGGTGTCCCTGCTGAGGGCATCTGCTGTGGTGTTCTGCCCAGCCAGGTGAACCGCCACCAGGTGGATCCGGAGCAAAACGCACCAGTCCCAGAGGTCGAGGGCAATGTTGAGAAGAGCGGTCGAGTGAGTCCCTCCTTGTCTGTTGACATAGCAGACCGGCGTCATGTTGTCTGTGAGGATCAACACCGTGCGGCCTGCGATGAGGTGACGAAACGCCCGCAAAGCTTTGGAGATGGCAAGTAGCTCAAGAGTGTTGATGTGGAGGGTAGTCTCGTGACCGATCCACCGGTTGCAGACTCTGAGGTTGCCGCAGTGTGCTCCCCAGCCGAAGAGGGAAGCATCTGTCGTCACCGTGACCTTGGGATTCTGCTCCCAGAACAGCATGCCCGACAGGAGGTGACTGTAAGACTGCCACCACAGCAGGGATTGGCACACCTGTTGAGGAAGCTGGTAGTGGCGTGTCTGGTCGTCCCAGAGTGGGTTGAAGTCTCGGACAAACCAGTGCTGGAGCAGTCGTGCATGAAGTCTGGAGAGGTAGGTCACGGCGGTCGTCGAGGCCATGTAGACGAGGAGCTGTTGGATTCTCCTGGCTGTCACCGTCAGAGCATGGAAGACAGCAGATGCTGCCCGCTGAAGCGTCCGTGCCCTGTCCAGAGGTAAGTACGCCCTTGCCAATACCGCGTCGAGGGTCGCCCCGATAAAGTCAAGAACCCTTGTGGGTTCGAGATGGGACTTCTTCGGGTTCACCCGGAGTCTGAGCCGGGTGAGAAGAGTTAGAGTCCAGTGTATGTCCTTGTACAGTTTTTGTTGGCAGGACACCACGAAGAGCCAATCGTCCAGGTAGGGGTAGATCGAGATGCCTTTCGCCTGCAGAAACGACACCATGGGGGCCATGCACTTGGTGAAGACCTGTGGCGCGGTCGAGAGGCCGAACGGCAGCACCCGGTATTGGTAGCAAGTACCGTCGACTGCAAACCGCAGGTACCGTCTGTGCTGCGGGCGAATGGGGGTGGGGAAGTAGGCATCCCGAAGATTGATGGAGGCGAACCAGTCCCCTCGTCGAAGGAACGGCAGGATCGAGGGTAGTGTGACCATCTTGAACCTCTTGGGGTGTATGTAGTCGTTCACCCCTCTGAGGTCTAGGATAGGCCACAGGGTTCTGTCCATCTTCGGTACAGTAAAGTACCTCGAGAAGAAGCCGGTGGTCTTGGCTGATGGCGGAAGTTCCTCGATCGCTCCCTTTTGTAGAAGGGACTGGATCTCTTCCAGCAATACCGAGCTGGCCGGGGTGGAGTAGTAGACCCCTCGCAGTGGAATGTTCTGGAACTCTACGGCGTAGCCCAAGCGGACGATGGTAAGTACCCAGTAGTCCATAGTGATTTTCTGCCACTCGGCGAGGTGTCTGGCCAAGCTCGGTTGATCTCGAAGGTTTGCTGGGAGGGTGAAGATTGGCGTCGGTGGAGACCAGCACAACACATCAAAACCAAAACTTCATCCTGGACGAAGGCCTCTTGGAAGAAGAAGATGGGCGTCTTCGAAGAGGTCTCCGTGCAGCAGATGAACTGGACGGCCGGGACGCAGTCGATCGCAGTGACCACGGTTGGTATGTCGAGGAGGAGGAGGATCTTCGCCATGATGGTCTGGAGCCGAAGCTACGGCGGGACCGGGAGGGTTGATTAATTCTCATCTTCTTCGCCGTTAGTCAGGCCTTGACAAGATTGTCCATGGCCTCATCCGTCGACGTATGGAAGCGTCCCTGGCCGTCAAATGGGAGGTCTTTGATACTCCTGCACCTGTCTTCCTGGAGCCCCAACGAATGAAACCAAACATGTCAAGGTAGCCCCAATGAACGCGCCCACCATCACCCTCGAGGTAGCCTCCACGGAGTGCCTCGAGGAGGCGATCTGTTGATTAGCGACTGCAACAGTCTCGCCAAAGAGCTGTGGGACAGTAGCACGGGAGTCCTCCGGCAGGTTTGCGAGGAGTGGGGCTAGCCGGTCCAGGATGTTCCGATGGTAAGCCGCAAGGCAAGCCATTGTGTTCAGGGTCCTGGCCACCAAGGAAGATGCAGAGTAGAAACGCCTGCCAAAGGTATCGAGCTTCTGACCTTCACAGTTTGGCGGGGTCGTATGTGCTCGGTTTCCACCCTTAGTCTGGGCCAACTCGACACTATGGAGTTCGGGACCGGATGACTAAAGAGGAACTCTGCGTCCTCCCACTGAGTCTTGTATAGGTGCTCAAGCCTGTGCGGGACTGGTTGAGCTGAAGCCGGCTTCGCCCACGGTTGCTTCATGGCATCCAACAATGTCAGCAGAAAGGGCAGTGGCACAGTGGATGGCGGACGCGTCTCCAGGTATTGGAAGACGGGGTCTTGAACCGCTGGGGCCGGTTCCGCAACCTTCAGGCCGAGTGCCGTGGCCATACGGAGGATCGCAGAGAACTGCCGCACGTCCTCCGGTGCCAACTCTGGTCCCGGTTCTCCAAATGCCAACAGAGGCGACTCGTGGGATGACGGAGTCGAGTCCGCGCGGAATCTAAGTCCAACTCATATGACTCCGAAGACGGAGATCTTTCTGTTGCTCTCTCCTGAGATGGCTTGCAGGCAGGGAGAGCCAGGGTCACCGTCGGAGCAGTAGACTGCACCGGTACCGAGGACGATGTCGTGGTCGTGGTCGACGTGACCTCGAGGGGCACCACCGAGGGTGGTGGGTGACCTGTGTCGTCAACGTCGTCACTCGCGTCGCTTGTACCATGGTAGCTTGGGGCACAGCACGCGTCACAGTCGACGCTGTCCTCGGGGGAGGCGACACTGCCCTGTAGTGGGGTGATGGCTCCGTAGACCTCCAATGACGCGGCAAGTCGGACTGGCGAGGCAATCGGCTTGGCAGCCTCTCGTATTGGGAGCGACGGGCTTCCCTGGAGGGCGAGCAAGAGCGATGTCATGGTGACCAGTACCGAATATCCGGGTGGTACCGGTCCCTATACGACAGGGAGTATGAGTAATACGACCCCGGGGGCTCGTGCCAGAGGTGCTCCTGGCCATACCTACCGAGATAGGAGGTGGAGGTGTAGACGGAGTCCCCAGAGTAGGCTCTCTCCAGGCACATCTCCCGATGTCACAGGGATGGAAGCCTAGCTCTCTGGTCAGGAGAGCAGGACTCGCTCCATCTAGAGGCTGGCCTGTGGCTAGGCAAGGGCCGATGTCGGACCACAGCCTCCTCCCGGCGGTCAACCGATGGACGGTGACCTGGTGGGGTAATCGCAGCCGTCAACTCGGGCGGTTCCAAGGGCAGGACCTCCATGTTCTGCTCCTCTTCAGACACCTCAAGGACCTCTTGGTCTTTCGGAAGCTCCTCTGGGTCCCCAGAGAGCTGAGTGGGTGGAGGTGTCGGGAGGCGAGTCTCCTTCTGAGGGGAGCATCTCTTTTCCTTCCTCCTCTTCTTCTTTTCTTTCTCTTTTCCAGTGTCCTGAGCCAGAAGACACTTTTTTGTCCTGGTGTTAGGGGCTTAGAGAAGGCGGAGGTCTGTGAGCCGGCAGGGTCCTCATGAGCCGGAGGAGCCGATATCTTCGGGATCCTCGGGAGCTTTAGGATCGGAACCGAGCCCAGTACCAACGAGGTGGACAGTACAGCAGCCAGCGCCACTGCCAATGAAGTGGTCGCAGGACAAGCCGATTTTTCGGCCATGACACCATGGGCCTCAGTCTGTTGTTGTGCATGCAAGGACTCCTCCCAACAATGAGACTTCAGTCTCGCCGAGAGGCTGCGGAGGGTCTGGTGGGTAAACTGCCTACACACAGGGCAGGCCTGGACGTTATGGCCCTCGCCCAAACAAAAAAGGCACTCACGGTGTTTGTCCGAAAGTGCAACCTCCCGTCCACAGGAGATGCAGCTTTTGAACAGCGCCGACATAGACCAAGTCCAATAAAGAGTGGGGGAAGAGCGGGGATTCGAAAACGAAGGAACCAGTCCGAGATCCAAAAAACGTTAGTCAAGCCAAAAACCGGGTCGAAAACCAGAAGCCAAAACACCAAAGCCAATTCGCAATCCGAAAACCATAATCTAAAGCCGAAAACTGACTGAAAAGCCAAGAAAAAAAGCCAAGAAAGCACAAGCTACTGAAAGAACCTTCTGTTCGCAACGGTGGACTAGAAAGAACTGAGGAGTGATCGTTGCTCGGTGGGCTGAGCATGCGCAGTACTGGCATGGGGGAGAGGTTCCCGCCAAGTTACTAAGCTCTAGAATCTTCCAAATGCTACCGTGCAGGCGCAAAAGCTCCTCCTAATGTATGAGGGCACAGAGACCACAAAGAAGAAGTCAAGACCAATATTATGAACAGACTTGGGAACAGACTAGCAGTAATGCAGTGCAGAATTGGAATGATACGTTCAGAACACACAGTACTCGTCAAGTATCTACCACATTTTAGTATTCCGAAGTAAACATCACTGCAGCAATCTAACTTAAGAGATTATGGGATCACAAACTACTAAAGCTATATTACCTCTTCCAGTTAAAATTTCAGCTAAGCTACCAGCTGAAGTTCGCAGAAGGTACTTCAAAGCCAGAAAGGTTACTTCTGTCTTTAATGACGATAGTACTAACATTACCCACAAGCTGCATGGGTAAATCTTTAGGTGTGACTCCTCCCAATTGCTTGTATACAAGTAGCAATCCAAAGTAAGAATTGCCCATAATGTCTCTTTACTTCTGGATTAAGTTTCAGTTTCCTGGTCCTCCACCAATTAATTACCCAGGCCAGGCACTAGCTGAGCACATCCACCACACCTACTTGCCATATAGAAAACGTAACATCGCATATCATTAACATACCAATGACAAATGTGTTCCAGAAATCCTGGTGACCCTAAACAGAAGTTTCATTTAGATTTTAAACATCATGGGAATAAGATCAGTTTTACACAGAAACTGAGCAGCATGGGGAGAAGATCAAAACTTGCTGAACTCCAAACTGAAGCATCCATGCACCAAGACAATAACTGAATACATGATTTTCTGGAGATGATTTCCCCAAATAGGAAAAACTCTTGTAAAGCAGTTCAAACACTTATATTCCACTTCTCAAAGCAGTGATCTTCATAAAGGAGCTAGTAATATTAAATTGGCTGTACACACAAACTAATTTAACACACACACTAAAGCAACAGCCATTTTAAACAGCAGCACAGTAAAATAATGGCTAAACAAGATGTCTGAAAGAGAAGTGAATGTTCAAAAGAAAAGAGGACATCTTTTAGAGCAGGGGTGGGCATCTGTGGGGCACATTTTGGGCCTTCCTGGGTCCAGAGAGTACATTTTGGGATGTTTTAACTCACAATAAATAAATAAATAAATAAATAAATAAATAAATATTTTAAAAAAAATTTAAAATTTTCACAAAAATTCATTTTGACTCCTGGGCAGTTCTAGTGGGGCTCCATACACAATATAATCTACCCGATCAATCATTTTGGAGGGAAAAAGTTTGGCACCCAGGGGTCAGAAGAACAGCCCTGGGACTACACTTGCCCATCCCATTTTACAGTATATCTACAAAACATGAGGAAGATTGTCCAACCTCTCTGGGGAACGAGTTCTATAGTTACAGAGTCAACCACTGAGTAGGTCCTATCTCTAATCACTGTTTATACTTACCTTTTCTTAATGAAGGACTAAGAATGTGGCACAAGATGGCAGTCTCAAGACTTAACAGATTCTTATAAGTGGCCCTTGATACATTTGGGTCCCAAACCAATTTATGTTCTAAGATGAAGGCATTAGAACAGTGGGAAAATCAGAGCTGGCAAATAATACAGAGATGGGGCAATACAATAAATACAGCAATCTCCTCCCAAGAAGTCAGTACTGGCTTGACCAACTGCAGATTCTATTGCTCAGAGTTATCAAAATAAGCAAAGCTGGCAAATACTGAACTTTTTTTAAAAAAACCCATTAAACTAAGCTTATTTTAGAGTAATTTACTACAAAAACACTTCTTGTGTACGAAAAGATTGATTTTCATGGTAATCAGGGCTAATATTTACAGCTATAATAAAAAAGCATCAAATATATGAAGAGAAAAAGAGGCCACAAAGTTCATTTTGCATTTTATCTATTTGTATTTCTCTATTATTCTCTATTCTATTTCTTCTCATATTTTCATTCACATGGCTCCTCTTTAATCTTCACCTCACCAAATAAATAAATAAGAGCAAATATAAGAGCATCCATACATAATACTTTTACATGTCTAATCTCCTGGAGTGATACTGACTAGTGAAAGCTGAAGGAAGTTCATTTCTGCTGGTAAAAAAAAGAAGTGGTATAAATTACCTGGATCTCCTATTCACTTCAAAAGCTTACTATTAAATAAAACATTCCTACATAGCAATAGTACAAAGAGTGTTAAGTTACAATTTTAGAAAGTCTGTTGAGAAACTGGGCTTAGATATGAGAAACCATTTGTACTTTATTTATGCAGTACATAAAATTAACATCGCATCACATTTTATCTAACACAAATCATATAGAACAGGTCATCATTAATTACAGGCAACAAGAATGAATGAATGAATAAAACAGGAAAGGAAATTATCTGGTTCAGAATTTTACAGAAATCATACATCACTGATTGTACTGAAACCAGTAAAATACATCACATCCAACTGCAGTACTATATATTTGAAAAAGAAGATATTCACCTCAGTTCTATTCTTCTACAACAAGAAAATTCTAGAACAATTAATGGGACCCTGTCTAAATAGATCTGCTTTAAAGAAATTGGTAAGAATTCTACTGCAAGTGAAACAAGCAAGCTTGTGGTGTTTCTCATTCTCTCTAAAATGTGTCACAATGCAGGAAGTTGACTGGTCTTCAGCATGTGCGCAATTTAAAAGAAAAATACAAGTATATTTTTTAGACTGTAACAATGTAATCCTTTAAAAATTAACTCAAAAGTAAGTCCCACTGAGTTCAATAGGGTAAATTCTGAGATGAGTAGATAGAGGACTGCAACTTTAACCAAAATTAGCAATTTCTAGTGAAACCAGAAAGGTCTCTTATCTTATTATTTGAACAGCTAACAATAATGTCTGGTTTTCTGCTTATTTGCAGAAGAATGCCTTTAGCAACCTTTGCATTATTGAGAAAGTTATAACACTATTTTGTACAACAGTTTTACAGCAAGGTACTTCTTTCCATTTTCATTTAATTAGCTTACTTTACTAAACCATCACAGAATTTCTCCCAGACAACAAATATAAGTACAGTAGGCTTGCTGGATTAATCTCTTAACAGCAAACATATGGCTGTCGCGCACATAGTCAGTATTAGCTACCTAAGCTTGTTTCAAATGTTAAGTGATGATTCCTCACCAAGATAGCACATGACTTGGACCACAGATTATTTAGCCCTCCACAATAAAGTGTTTAGGGCTGATAACTACATCACAATTCTATTGCCAGTCCTAAACCCAAAACAGAGACTGCTTTAACAGTTTATACTGACATCAACTGAATACAGTTTGTATGATGAAGTGAAAGTTATTTTAGTCAAGGCTGATTTTAGAAAACACCAGCATACGTCAGTTATGTTATTTATTGCAAAGTACGTTCAGAAGGTACATGCTATAAATGGAAACATCATCAATCAATAACTTGAGTATTTGCACTGTTACCAACAGACAACACAAAGCTCAATTAGATGAACAGGCTGGTTACCCCTCTCTCTGCTTCTCTGAATGTGAATCTGTCAATCTGTGAACTCACACAAATGGGGTTACCTGCATAGCACATCATTCGGAACCTTCTAGAGCCAGGGAATAAGCATTCCAGTGGTAGACCCTTCCCACTGGGTACGTACCATGTGACCATCATGATTCTCACTCAGTCTTTCAGTTTCCAGGACACTGAAGCAACAGCCAAAGAGAAGGATGAGAACAGAGCACAAGGAAGCGGGGGGAAGGGCAGGGTTGTGTGAATTCACAAATGATACTCAGAGAACCACAGCTACAGGTAAGCAACATATTATTCTTCTTCGTGGTCTCTGTGGCTCACATAAGTAGGAGATTAACAAGCTACTCACAACAGGAAAAGGGACTGTCATGCAATGAAGGAGAAAAGGACAGCAATCCCAAACAAGGCCTCTGCCTGGGGCCTTACATTTAGCTTATAGTACATTAAGGTTGAAGGCTGGGACAGCAATCCCAAACAAGGCCTCCAGATGGGGCCTTACATCTCGCCCATAGTCCATTATGAAGGTCGAAGGCTAGGCCCAGGAATGCCACTTACAAATGCAGCCAATACAGTCATAGTCCTGGTAGAATGACTTTGTACCTGAAGAGGAAGTTCCCTCCCAGAGAGCTATGAGCAAATTGGATAGTAGTGGTAATCCACGTTAATTTAAATCCACAGTTTAAAAATAAAATCAAAAAGCCAGAACTTGTCAAAAGAAGGGAGACAAAGATGGTAAAGGGTCTGTGAAGTAAGCACTATGAAGAATGGTTGAAAGACCAGGGCAATTTAGTATGAAGAAGAATGAGAAGTGACAAGATAGCCATCTCCAATTATCCGAAAGGCTGTGATATGCAAGACAGAGCCAGCTTGTTTTCCATTGTTCCAGAGAGCAGGGCCCTAACCAATGGATTCCAATTACAAGAAAGGCGATTCTGACCAAAAATTAGGAACAATTTTCTAACAACAAGAACTGTTCAATAGCAGAAGAGACTACTTTGGAATAAATGAAGATGTGTTATATTAGTTCTTGCCTTTTTAAAAACTGAAGTCTTGACTTCCTTTTAAATTTATTCAGATCTAACTCAAGCCCCAATCAATTCTCCTCAGAATCTCCTATTCCTACCTCTATGGGACAATGAGAACAGAAAAACACTATTATTATTTTAACTTGGGGTTTCTTGTGACTATGGAAGCATAAATCTTTAAAAAAGATTCCTCTCAATATTAACAGATCTAGTGTTCAAATAACTGCATATCTCTCTATCTATCTCTCTATCTTAGTAGCTGACAACTTCACACAGGGAGGAAATCAGAGAAAAAGCACATAAACTAGGGAACCACTTACAATATTCCTGGGGAGAAAACACTGTATAAAAAGGTCTACAGGCCTTTTTTGCTATTATTATGTTTACTTATTATTAGCTTCAGCTTCCCAGAATTGGAAGACCAAAAGATGGTAGTACATGCTGAAAACCCTCAAGGGTGGACTACTGCAATGTTCTGTACATTGGACTACCTTTGTACCAAGGTGGGAAACTCGTAAACTGCTCCAAAATACAAGTGCTTACAGGTACATCCAGGAGCATATTACACAGATACGAAAACACTCCACTGGCTGTCAATTAGTTACTGGGCAAAGTACAGAGTATTGATTACTACCTTTAAAGCTCTACAGGGTTTAGGTCTATAGTTAGCTGCAGGATGACCTCCTCCCATAGCATCTATCCCACACACTCAGATTCCCTGGGGGGCATTTACTTAAACCAACCAGGTTTATACTGGTAATGGTCACCCAGAGGACCTTTTCATCAGCCGCCCTTAGGTTGTGGAATAACCTGCCAGAAGAGATTGAACAGCTAAATATGTTGTCTGAATTTTTAGAAAGTAATAAAGACTGATCTCTTCCAGCAGGCCTAACCCAATTGATTTTAAACTATTAATTTTAAATTGGTATATTCTTAAGAAGTGATTTAAATGTGTAGTGGCTGTGTTTTAATCTAGTTTTATGTGTTTAAGTGCTTTTACGTTTTTAGTTATATATTGTATTTTAATCTAAGTTGTACCCTGAACCTTGGGGAGAGACAGGTAAAAAATAAACCACTACCACCACCATCATTAAATTTAATTCATTTATCAGAAGCATGGCTATTTCTCTAAGTTAAGACTCTAAATACTTTTCAAATGTTGTATTGCTTTAAGAGTCACTATTTGATACAGTAGACATATAGTACACCTTACAAGCCATTTGTTGTGATCTGCCTTTCAAACTTTTCCTTAATTAACAGCCAATTCAAAACCAAAGTATTTTGCTGCTTACTTTCTTACCTTTACTCAGCAATCATTTACAGAGAAACAAAACCAACAAATAAACCAGTAACATCTTAAAGGCAAACAAACTTATTCTTATAGATGCATTTGTTGACTATAGCCCATTTCGTCAGATGCACAGAGTAAACTGGCCTGAGGACCACAAAACCTTGCATTGTAGTAAACTTTTTAGTCTTTCTAGTGCCACAAGACTTTTGCTGCAACAGATGGACATGACTCCCAGTTAGCTGCAACAGATGGACATATCTCTGCAAAAACAGGTGATTATAGAAAGTTTCAGAACTGTGATCAACTACAAAAGGAAAAAGAACAGCTATTTAAACCAAATATTTTAACGAATGGAGAGCCTGCCAGAGAAATGCTCTTCTGTGCATTTTGAAAATAATCTGCTCTTTAAGAAAGCAAAAGATTCAAATTATGATCTACAATGAAAATTTATAGCGGTCACATTTTCTTTTTCAGTTAAAATGCAAACAAATGCAACTAGAATTTTAGGTCCTTTTTTCCCTCAACAATGGTAAATACATTCCTTTGACTGTTCAGCTCCATTTTTTTCACTACTAGAATGAAAATTTTTTAGTACTATCATTAGTCTTATTGTTTTATGTTACTGAAGATTTGTGGTTCTGGAAATCATTTATTATGCTAAACACTGTAGATCTTGGCACAAATGACATTACTGATATTTATTAGCTACCATTTGAAGAAAAAAAGAGCACTGATCCTTTTTGCCTTCCTGCGAAATGCTATAAGGAAAACAGTGCATTTCAACCATATAAGGCTGAAAACTGTGAGGTTTTTTTCTCTCACTAAGACACCAAGATTTTCATTTTAATAAAGACCAGGTCAGCTTCTCAGGCACCAAAAATATCCAAAGTAGCGTAAGAAAACCTTTACACAGATACCTTCTAGCACCAATAATTACATTATTTTACATTTTACTGAACAGCACCAATTTTTATTTTACTGAACAACATCTTTTGCTCTATTTATTGAACAGCACTTTTTGTTCACTCCTAGGATACACGTGACTTCAAGTGCCCAGAGGAAAACCTCTACCTGGGAGGGAAGTCATTACTACTAGCATTTCATTGTTTTGCAGAATTTAGACAAACATATATATTCCCCTATATATCTTCCAAACCTATTCTTCAATCCTGCCTTCCCAAAAGTTTTATATGCTCAAGCTAGTCACTTTTTAAAAAAGTTTATTATACTAGCTGAACTTTAAACTAAACTCTTTAAGTTATTGAGAAAACATCATAAATTTTATCTGAATTAACATTTTAGAAGCAGAATAAATATATACATTAACAAACAAGGACCATGGCATGTACTTAGATTTCCCTAGGCAGCTGTACTGAAATCAAAGACATAGCTTAATCATTTGCTGCTGTTAGACATTCTTAAAATTCTCAGGATAAATACATAACCCCTGCGATGGGTATTTCAGAGCAATTCATAAAGACTTTAAAGAGTTCAACTAGACTACTCTTGAAAGCTATGTGCAGATGTCTAATGAAGACAGACAGTAGTCTTAAAAGAATGTATCTTTCCCTTAAATACACACACTGCTGAAAGCTTAGACTTCTCTATAATCTCTTCTTTCCAGAACAGATTCTATAAACAAAGTTGATATTAGTTAAAATGTGTGCAAGATGGAATTAACAAAACTTTTACCAAGCCTTCTTTAACAAGCTAGTCTATCATAAACAAGATCCATCTTACAACCTAACATTTTTTCTGTACAGAAAATGTTACAAAGAAGTGCTGTGTATGCACCTTCAAGTTGCCTTTCAACTTATGGCAACTCTATGAAATTCACAGGGTTTCCTCAGGCGAGGAATACTCAGAGCTGGTTTTGCCAGTTTCTTCCTCTGAAATACAGCCTACGGCACTTGGTTTTCTCTAGTGGCTTCCCATCCAAGTACTAACCAGGGCTCACTTTGCTTAGCTTTCAAGATCAGACAAGGTATTTAGGCCTTCCAGGAGCATACAAAGAGGTCTCTTCATGCTGTTTTGAGATACATTTGCCTCTTTACTGACAAGTTTTTGTTTACGGTTCTGTTTTGATCTGTTTACTAGTACGCCTGAAACAGAAATTAAAACCATGTTAAATTTACTTTGACTCTTCTTCAATAAATAAATAATTATTAATGATCTAGCTCACTTAGCCTTTCAGGATGTCAGGTTTCCCTTAGCACATAGAGCTCAATGTCAAAAAGTTATATCATACTGTGTTCAGTTTACATGTAGTATGCAATGAACATGCATACATGCTGTACAACACACTTTACAATATTATTCTCAGGATAAACACTTTCAAATTTTTATTTCCTGTATTAAGGACTTTCTGAGATTTTTTCATAAGCCTCTGACCTTCCCATGAAAATAATGCCTTGGATCCAGATCAGCCACATCAATTCCCTATCTTGCTCCACAACTTGACCTTCATTGCACCTTGCAAATCCCAAGTCTTCCAGCACACAATACATCTCTTGAACTGTACAGAAACATTGCTTTATTCCTTCCTGGCACATACCTGTCCTTACAAGAGGTCTTTTGTCTCTTTTCTTTGTCAGTTCAACTTTACTTGACTAAAACAGATTCTAGTTTCTTCAGTATATCTGCCTATTAGGCTCTCAATTAAATGTCTCCAGCTGCCTCTTTGATGGGGTAATCCACATCATGCATAAATGTCTTTGGGACACCAGCAGCCGTTACCCTATGAATAAGCATTGAGCCATGTCAAATGACATCTATTCTAAAAATATACTCATCATTTTGACATCAAGGCTTCAATGGTTCTTTAAGCTCCAGAATGATGTACAATATGAAATCTATCTATCATCCTATGGTTAGTTTTTAAAATGCTTATTAATTACATTATTAATAGTATATAACATTTTATTACTAGATCTTAATTCTCAGCATCTGAGAGCTTCATATTAAAACAAAGAAATATTAAAACAAAGCATGTACCCACAGATGTTACTGTTCTACCACCTTGTTTTACAGCTAATCTGTATTAAGTGTATTAATAGAACAGTTTTCTTGTTTTTCCTTGTATATACAAAGCCAAATAGGCATAGTTTATACATGCCATCTAAGTATCACTTAAAGAGCTCTTGAGGAATGAGAATACCAATTTTTGGTAATCATTTTGGGAATAAGAGTTCACTGATGCTATTGTGATTTTTTTAGAAGTTCTATTTACAGAATGCTGATTCCATTCTAAGTGGTCTTAAGCATCACAAAAATGGCTATTTGTCTTATGAACAATAAAAGAAAACAAATATTGTAAAGTTTATATTATTTATTATACATAAATAGCATAATCTATATTATTAATGAATGAAATGCTACAGAAGACTCTACATAATGCTGTTAGGTAAGGACCAATACAAAGAAAGCAAGGAGAGAACAAAGTGGAGATTTTAAAACTTAAGAGGGGAAACTGCAACATGTAACAGGAGGCACAAAATAAACCAAGGATGAGAATCATGTGGCCCTCCAGATATTTTTGGACTGCCAGTTCCAGAAGTCTTAGGCAATACACCCAATTGTGAAGAATGCTGGGAATTGCAGTCCAACAAAATCTAGAGAGCCTCTGCACATTATCTCAGTACTGTAACAGCTAACAGAAAAACTAATCCATAGCACCTAATATCATTTTGTAATGTATACTAGATGGTTCGCCTCACAATAGCTAACACTGTGTCCATTTACCTTTGTTCTCTGCCCACTATATGCTGATTGTCAGAATCACAAGAATGTCAATCTTAAAAGGAAAAGACTTTCTTAACTAATGTGAACCTATATGAGAAAGTTTATGTATATGAAAGAGACTACTTCATCTCTCCTGCTCCCATGAATGCTACTGTACACTCAAAGTAATAAAATTTGCCGTCATCATTGTTGTATGCCCTCAAGTTGTTTGCAACTTATGGCAACCCTAAGGAGAACCTATCACAGGAGTTTCTTGGAGAAATTTGTTCAGAGGGAGTTTGACTTTGTCTTCCTCTGAGTTTGAGAGTGTGACTTACCCAAGTCACCCAGTGGTTTTTCATGGCCAAGGGGGGATGTCAATTCTGGTCTCCAGAGTCACACTCCAACTCTCAACCACTAAACTACACTGACTCTCAATCAAACCTGACAAATACTAATTTACACACTTGTAAAGTTGGCACTAATGTTCTATGTTTCTGTTTTTTAATACTGAGTATATATTTGCTATACCTTTTTACTTCTTTAATACTTTCTCAAGACTGTATCAAAGTATTTTAACTTGCATTCACACGTATAAAAAATGTGCATTTAGTGACTTAATCTGGGGTATTTTCTGATCTCACGGGAATTCCACCATATTATTGAGGATAAAAATGTTCCATGTTCATAAAAGTGTTTCTGGTTATAGAATGAAAAGTATTCTACACCAAGGCCAGAAAACAAATTTTCATATGATGCAAAACACATGTTTTGAAGAGCTGACAGACCTTCTTTTCTACAAAAAATAAAACGTAGCCAATAAAATGTCTGTGTGCTAAGAATACTGCTACTGTTATTTCCACCTGAAACAAATATTAAATAAAATCTAAGTCTGCTCTCCAAAATTAGAAAATGATCATAAAACCCGGAAGAAAACAGCTGTTTTATTTGCAAGAAGACTTAGCATGGTATTATGTGGTAATTTTGAACCCACAAAACAGAACTGCCTCTGCTGAGGGATATGTCCTCAGTCATGTCCAGCAGTCTACAAATGGAGCATGTCATTGGTTCTTCAAACTATCATGTGGCACACCATCTGTTGCCTTTCTTAACCCATGCTTTACTACTAAAGACATAACAACTATAGGAGTGAGTATAGCTGATTCTGTTGAATGGCACCAAGGTACATTAGGTATTTAGTTAACAGCTTTAGTTCTAAATCTGTGAAAAAGCCTCACGCTATATTTTGTCTAGTGTGGCAACACAATTCAATTAATGTTGTCACCACTATGCAACCAAGCTGGGTTTCCAAAGGTATACCAGGAGGCCTGCTGTGGTAAACATCTCCCCTCAGAGGATACAATGTCATAGCAACACACCATCACCAAACTTTTATTCCACATTTTCTTAGTTTACTGAACATAGCTGCTGGGACAGGCATGTACCTCTGAACTGAATCAGCTATTTATCACTGATTAGTTCCATCCCTGGTACATTCAAAATCACTCAACTGCCCACATGTCTTGAATGGCTGCTAGTTTATCAGTGACTCTTGCATCACTTTTTTCCCTGTTGAACCTCAGGCACCTTGTGAGGGAGTAAAGTCTGTTCAGGTTAACAGTTGCACTGAATTGGTAATTACTTGGGATCAGATGCCACAGCTCCTCCAAGACTCCCTTGATATTCATGACACTTTCTCTTATCCATGAAACAACCTGCTAAGAGTGTTAGTTTGGTGTCATATTTTGCAAAAATTTAAGCCCTGTTTATATAGTATAATGGTAAAGTGTGTAATACTAACAGCACAGGCACTGACTAGTTGTAGGCATCAAACTAAACTAACAAAACCAAAATGATAAACCCTAAAGCAAAATACAGACAGTGCACTGATTTATAATGAACCTATGAAAGTACCTCATTAAAGGGTGTACAAAATTACAGAATAGTACAGAATTAAATGGTTAGTGGCTGATGCAATTAGATGGTTGATACAGCCAAGAATCAGTTATCACCACATGTTACATCAAAGAAGAAACACCACTAAGATCTTCTGCTCTAACTGGAGAATAAAATTTTTATATAAACAAATTCACATTACTTACATAAGCAGAGGCTAGTAGAGAACTAAGTCAATTAGACAACCAGAGGCTGGGGAGAATATAAAACTGCACAGAAGAGACAGAAAGCAGTTTGGCCATGAGTGTCAGCCTCCCATGTATGAAGTCAGTTGTTTCCTAACAGCTTTGTCTGTCTTAGCTGTAAGATCCAAATCATGCTGGTAAGAGACAACCATCAGTCTCAAAAAAAGCTATATGCTTCCTATTAACCAGGTAACTTCCATTTATGAATAACTGATGCCTGCTGTAGTGTTTATAGATAGATAACAGTTGTTGCTATGTATACAGCAATGCGCAGATACCATCTCCATTGGATGCCTGTGTGCATCCTCTACAGATGGTATATGGGTTAGGAAATCTCAGTATTGTATACGTAATGCTTTACATGTAATGTAATGTGCCTGGACACTGAATGTCTATGTTCCTTCCTGAAGAAGTGTATACTTGTGTATCTATGACTGTATATAATCAATAGTCTAAAAGAGTAACGAATAGGCTGCTGCTTCTCCCATATAAACTTACTGAGATTCCAAGACTTAAGAGTGCCTAAGTGGAGTGTTGCTGTTAAATCTGTCAAAAAATTAAATAACAGAAAACCTGGATTGGCACTGAAGGGGCCTTCATGGTATCCCCTTCCCTTTCTAACTGTGGCAAGAAAGCTGGCCTCCTCTTGCAGAATCACATACTGTGGGAGGACAGGCAGGATTACAAAAGCAAAACTGCCCTTACAAACAAGGATTTGCTATAGCCACCAGTGCCTGACATAAACAAAAACAGGTCAGACAACCCAATATTCACAAATTTTCCAGATTTTTATTTTCCAGCACTTTGTATGTTAACAACTGTCAAATTTTTCCAAAGCCCAGATAAGAAAAAGAATGGTCTCAGTCATGATCTTAGGCACATTGTTCAACAATGCTAATGAACTAAATTAGTCTAAGTGTGATCAATGACATGAACTAATAATATTATATATAAAATTTTAAATAATGACTAGATTTTTGAAAATCCATCAGTTTTCTTCTTTTTAAAACTGTGCAATTAAAGATTACCCATAAATTGCCTAGAGCCCTTTGCAAAGAGCTCTCCTTGTATGAAGCCATCCATTCATTGTGCTCTCAAGATAGACTTGCAGATTCCTAAAGCAAATCACACAACCATACGGATGTTGGTAGATTGAAACTCTCAGCATGTTTAACCATTGGCTATGCTGGGTAGGGCTGATGAGGCTGGGAGTCCAACAACATGCGGAGGACTATATGAGTCCCACATTTAAGCTAGATGTGACTTCCTGTAGTGACAAATAGCTAAACGCTCAAGACACATTTTAATACAACCCAGCCTACATTCAGAAGAATATGGCAAAAATCAGGTGAGTGTCTGAGCTTAGTTATGTGGAAAAATCATGTAGTTTCAGATTCTGCACAGTTCTTGTGTTTTGCTTTTTTCATAAATCAATTTGGATTTCAAATTGCTTTTTAATGATTGTGCAATGAAAAATAATGTACTGTAGTCACGTTTTAGCTCACAAAGTTTTCCATGAATATTTTGTTCTCTTCCATACTTTTATGACCAAAAAAAACCTGAAGGTATGCAATTTGTGCATAAAAATGAACACATGTAAAATCAGCTCTTAAAATGCTGACTCTCATAATGGCACCATCTGTGTTTCTTGGGTTGTGCTCATTTATTTGATTGCTGCAGCACATATAATCTTCAACAAGTCCCAAACCAGCATGGTACCCCATTGCTAGTCTTTCAAGCCAGGATATTATTTAAATTCACCTCGATGTCTGGATAAGAACAATCAAGAAAACAGTTTTGATAAGTCCTCAGAAATCAGTTCAGATTTCACAGCCAAATTAGAGCTTGGCCACTATGAATATGCATAAATTAACTCCTAAGAACTGGTTTTTGATCCTGTTTTGAAGCCAAATTATGTTTAGCAATAGCTCTTTGTCCACTACAGACCACTAAATCAAACTACAGTACAGTTAACTGCATACCAAGAAGAACATGGAGGAAGCAGACTGCACAAGGGAAGAAGCATACAAGCACCTGGAGCACATGCCTGATAATTGATAATTGAATTGAGAGAATTGAGAGAATGGTTTCAAAGTGCACATTCTAAATTAACAGCACAAACTTTCAGTGGTATATATCATATAGATGAGTGGGACTCAATTCAATTATAGTCATTCTGATATGAAAAGAAATTATTTCATCATTTTTTAGAAGCTGTAAACTGTAGCCTTGGTAGATCTTGCCTGCACTGTTCATATTAGTGGCTTTCAAGTTGGGATTAGGAAATTCTGAGGTTCTTTGCAAGTTTACCAGGAAACCTGCAATCAGACCAACAGTGATAGACAACCTTTTCCAAAAGAAGATTGGTCACCACTACTAAACATCTTCTATCAACCTGATGAAATAGGAAAAATGAATTGCACATAGGGAATGTTTAAAAAAATGAAACATGGCCTTTATTCAACAGTGATCAAAACCTACATGGACTTTTCTCTGATCCAGTTCAAGAGATACTTAGCGGACATATCTTAAAATGTTAAGGCATAATTTGTTGTTGTTGCTGTTGTTGTTGTGTGCCTGTCTTCAAGTTATTTCCAAGTTACAGAGACCCTAAAGCCTATCACAGGATTTCCTGGGGCTGTGTGATGCACCCAAGATCACTGAGCGGATTTCTGTGGCCAAGTGCAAAACTGAACCATGGTCTCCAGGGTTACAGTCCAATGCTCAAGCCACTACACTACACTGACTCTCTTAAAGTATAATTAATCTCTGTTAAATTGCTGTCAGGTATATACTCCTGTGGAGCATGCAAGTTCAAATGTATTACCAAAGCTTCAGGAGAAGAAATGAGAGGGCTGGATGTGACTGAAATAAACCTGGTTCTCTCCCCCAACACACACACCAGCCAGCCAGAAGAATTGCCCAATATTTCAAGTCAAGATATCAGACAGCTTCTATCCTGATCTTAGGGTTTCTCCTTATTTTAAATATACTTCAACACACAAAACAATAATTTTCACAAAGACACTCACAATACTCTACTTCTCATTAGGAGGCTGCAGTAACTTCTCCTACCAGTTTTCCTTACATCTGTCACTGCTGTGACTAGGATACTTATGAAATACAGGAACTACTTAGGCAACAAAAGACTATGCATTCTACATAGGAAAAAAAATGCAAAATTTGTGCCAACAGACATGGTATTTGACCTGTTGGAAATCTCTGTTTTCTTCTGCTCCTTCATACAACCAGGTCTAATTGCACAGCTGTGTTTAAAAACATGGACACTACAGGGCAATCTCTCAGATGACAAAAGGTATAGCACTATACTATACAAAGACCACAATATACATGCCCAGGTAAAGCTGCTTTTCTCAAACATGTAATATCACCAACATTATTTCTGTTTATTCACAGAGTCAGACGTTAGAACTATGGAGTATAACAATGAAAACCGACCAGAGGTTTGAAAAGGCAAAGTATTGATCACAAAGAACTGGAGGCCAAAGTTTCACAGTGATGGTGCACATTTGAAGCTTTAGGTCTCTTATGAACAATTTCTTCAACAATGCGGAAATAACACTTGTTATCACCATTGCTACTATATGCAACTAAACATATTATAGTAACTTGAGAGTGAAGGACTGCCTTTCATCTTCAAATGAGGTAATCTTAGAAGGAGGAAGCAATAATGCAGCACAAAGCAAGAAACAACTCCATTTAGTTGCTTATGGTTTCCATGCAAGTGATTCATTTTTCAACTACAGGACAAACATCTCCTCCAAGACATGCAACTGAGTAATTGTGGATTTGGTTGCTGAGGTAAACAGCACTACAGGGAAGCACTGAAAGATTTGCACAACATTATTAAGCTCTTTCAAATAGAGTTATCTGCTATCATATTGTTTTTTTTACAACCTGTAAATAAATAAAATAGATAGCTATTGTTTCCCACAACACTTCAGCTCAGTTCTGATTATCATCTCTTGATATCCACATATACACAGACAAGATTTCTGACTACACATACAGTCCCTTTTTTCTTTCCTTGATAAAAGATACAATTAAATCAGAAAGACTCAAAGACTCACAGCTGCTCATTTCATTTGAACTGGAGAACTCATTAGCCAGTTTGGAAGAAGATAAAATATGGTTTATATTATAGTTTATTTTGAAGTTGATAATCAGTTTCCTAGTTCAGAGGAACAGAAAATTATGGTAAATTTCCAGTTTCGATAAAACTTTAACTTCTAATTCAAGTCTGGTTGAAGCTCGAAACTACAGTTACAGACTTCTTGTTTCAACACATGAGAAGTAAAGGGATGCACCCATGGGGGGGAGGCTTAACAAATAGAAGTATGAGTTCTGAAAGTGGCCTGTGGCAACATCTCAATCAGAAGTAGTTTTCAGATATGTGCAATAAAAACAGTGAAAAAACAAATGAATGTGGGCAAGAGGTTGAATTGCCAGGATTTTGAAGGAAGCTCTGCTTAAACTGAAACACCCTATACTGTTCCCCAGTAAGCTATAAATGAAGCTTTTTAAGAGGGTGGACAGTGTCCCACATTCCTAGCTCTAATTCAGCTAAGATGGTAAAACTCTTTTTCCAGTGCACTCTTTCAAACCACTTGTATTGGAGTGCTCCAATCAAATAATACATTTAAAAGAAGAGGCAGGCTAAGTCAAGCAAGCTATTACTGGCAACAATCAGAATTTTCAAGCTACAGATTTGTTGCCAAAATCATTTGTCATGTATTTCAAAAACACTAGAACATGAGTTCAAGATATATTTTAGTGCTCTACAAACAGGTGGAAAGATCAGCTGCCCCTGCCTTGCCAACCATTTGGTACAGCTGCAAGCTAAAATACGAGTACTGCTAATCACATCTTACCAGACCAAGTTATAATGTATTCAGACTTATTCCTTAAACTAACAATACTATAACTCTAAAATTGTTCTCAACCGAGAGATTTCATCCTAAAAATATGTTTACTGATATATACATTAGAAGATTATATAAACATCTACATGCAATTACAGACTATTGTCTATTTTGATGAAACCAAAAAACTTCACATAAAAATTCTTCTAAACTAGCATTTTTTAATCAAACAAGAGCTCAAATTAATAATAAAAAAACCCTCCTAGACTGATATGATGCTTTATGGGAACTGAAAAAGAATCTGTACTCTAATGGGTACATGTCAAACGAAAGAACAAGAATTCCAAACCTCTTAGAATGAAAGAAAGGTAAAGTGAGATATCACTACACCAGTAAGCTATCATTTATGATTGTACTTCACTTTTAAAAGGGGGGAGAGGGGGAGAGAGAGAGAGGTGTTGTGACAGATCAGAATCTCAGCTATGGATGGTGTATCAGGAATTGTTAATCTTTTCCCCTTTATTCCCCACTGGAATGAAAGTCACCCCTTGGCATGGAAGTCACACCTTGTATCCTGGCTTTTCTCCACTGTTGTTCACCCCTCTCCACTATTGTTTCAGCCTTCCCCAAAACCCATATATATGAAGTGCAACCACAAACTGTCTACTTTAGTTCCAAAATACAATTAAAAATGAATTTTAAAAATCCAGAGACTAACAAACGAACCCCCCAAACCATATAGTTTTAGAAGCAAACCAAGAAGACAGCAGTATATGTGTAAGAAACATGACTGTTCTACCTCTAGAAGCACAGATTTCCATCAGTTAGAATGGAAATTTCATGTACTGACAGAAACATCTGTCAGAACATAGAGAGGATCATCCCAGGATGTGTGGAGAGTAAATTGTAAGAGGAACATGTAATTCTAGAGTCAACACAGCACAGCTCCAAAAGCATGTCTTCTAACAACAGGGAAAACCCCAAACAACAGCTTGATTCTTTTCCCAATATCATGATGAAGGCTCCACCTAAGCCTGTAGAAGTTCAAAGTAAGTTTATTTATATAAGACACGTACTATTGCTCTATGATCTTGCAGATAAATGTAGAATTAAAATGAAAGAACACAAATGCTCCTCCAGTTACTTCTGTAACTTTTTTATCATCTAAGTTTTTAAAACAAAGGTAATGAGATGATGGAGCAAATGAGGTATTTTGTTTAAAGCTTATCTTGCTCCTTCCTCTTATTTCTACAGTTTTAACTATATCCTGTACCAAAACACATAAAAAAGAATCAGAACTATAGTCTCACAACTGAATGTCACAATCAAATTCACTGCACACAGAAACATTTTACCCAGCCACCCCACCATCCTCTTAGCTGCCAATGAAGGTTCTTCAGTTTTGCTCAGGCAATCCCTTGTTCTGTCAACCCCACAACACATTCAGAAATTCATTTTTTAAAAAATGATAAAAATAAGTTGCATTTTATTTTAGCTATTTTAAATCAAGGAACCTAAAACAACATACATTTTTTTCTGTGTTAACATTGCACTCACTTTCTTACAGCATGGCTACTATTATAAATAGGATTTGGCTGATACCTTTGTGAAACAGTGACAAAACATTCAGAAAGGAGAGATATAGTAGTGATGGGAGATTTCAACTATCCTCATATGTTGGGATTCAAGCTCTGCCGAGAGTATCAGGTCCAACAAATTTCTCACTTGCCTTGCAAATAATTTCATTGTCCAAAAGGTGGAAGAGGGAGCAAGGGGAACAGCTATTTTAGATTTGATCCTAACCAACAACGATGACCAAGGTAATGGGTAGAGGTGGCAGGATTCTTAGGTGGAAGTGACCACATTCTCCTGGAGTTTATTATACAACAGAAAGGGGAAACCAAACATAGCCAGACACACATTCTAGACTTTAAGAATGCTGATTTCAGTAAATTTAAGGTAATACCGAGAATGATCCCATGATCAGGAATATTAAAAGAGAAGGGAGTTTGTGATCAATGGGAGATTCTTAAAAGTGAAATACTGAAGTCACAATTTGAAATAATGGGGAGGAAAGATGTGAGCTATCTAAAGAATCTGGGATGGGTGTCTAAAGAACTTTCAACAGAGCTAAAATTAAAACAGGTATGTGCAAGAAATGGAAAAAGGAGGAAATCACTGAAGGTGTTCAAATCAACAGCCAGCAAGCGCAGGGAAGAAGTCAGAAAAGCTAAAATGCACAATGAGCTAATGCTTGTTAGAGAGACTGAAAACAATAAGAAGGGCTTTTTTGGTTATCTCTGCAGCAAAAGGAAAAACAAGGCCATCGCAGGGCCTCTGCATGAAGAAGATGGTCAAATGCTAATAGGAGACAGAGAAAAGGCAGTACAGAACACTTTCTTTGCCTCGGTCTTCTCCTAAAAGGAAAACAATGTCCTACCTAGGGAAAATGGAGCAGATGATGTGGTAGGCGAAATGCAGCACAACACAGGTAGTATAGGAATACCTGATTAATCTAAATGAATTCAAGTGTCTAGGGTCAGAGGAACTACATCCAAGGGTATTAAAAGAACTGACAGAAGTAATCTCAGAACCACTGGCAATAATCTTTGAGAATTCCTGGAGAACAGGAGAAGTCCCAGCAGACTGGAGAAAGGCAAATACCATCCCTGTTTTCAAAATGAAAGGGGAAAAGAGGACCCAAACAATTACTGCCCAGTCAGCCTGATATCAATACCGGGAAAGATTCTAGAGCAGATAAGTAGACAGTCTGTAAGCATTTAAAGAGGAAAGCTGTGATCACTAAAAGTCAACCTGGGTTTCTCAAAAACAACTCATGCCAGGCTAATCTTATCTTTTTGATAGTTACTAGCTTCGCAGATGAAGGGAATGCCGTGAATACGGCATATCTTGATTTCAGTAAGGCCTCTAACAAGATCCCCCATGATATTCTTGCAAACACGTTAGTAAAATCTAGGCTAGACAATGCTACTATTAAGTGGATTTGTAATTAGTTGACCAGCCAAACCCAAAGGATACTCACAAATGACTCCTCTTCATCCTAGAAAGAAGTGACTAGTGGGCTGCCACATGGTTCCATCCTCAGCTCAGTGTTATTCAACATCTTTATCAATGATTTGGATGAAGGAACAGAGGACATTCTTATCAAATTTGCAGATGACACCAAATTAGGAGAGGTAGCTAACACCCCAGAGAACAGGATCAGAATTCAAACTGAACAAATTACAGAACTGGGCCAATACTAACAAAAATTGCAGAACATTTCAGCCTTCTTGGAAATATAGTAAGTGATTTACAGGTTGTGGTCACTGAATCAGGAATTTACAAGACCAGAAAGACAAATAGCTGAATTGAATTGAATTATATTTACAAATTCCAAACAGAGGTGGGAATAAAGGCAACAGCTTCATGTCGCGCTATATGTATTAATACAATAGTCCTTGTTACTGCACATAACAAAAGAAATCTTCTCAAAGAGTTTTGAACCCAAAGAAACTGATTTCTGCTAAGAAGATATATTCCTTTCACACATCAACACTGAGCACTGAAAAGATCTGAAAGACCTGTATCACCCTGCCAAGCCATTACAACGTAGGGCAAAGATCATGATTTGCATCTTTCTGGACCCTATTACATTTTATTCCACAACTGTATAAATATGCTTTACATTTGAGGGCTTAACATCACTCAGTACAGCATCCAAAGAAGTTGGTTTATATCCATAAAACCCATGCAAGAATAAAAACCAGTTAGTCTCAAAAGTGCTGTCAAACTTCTTCTTTTATCTCCCTTTCCTTCTCCTTTCTATGCTGCAAGAGACTAACACAGCTACTTATTTGAAGAATAAACTGAATATCCTTGATGTTATTTATCTACATTTAAAAAAACTGTCAAGTGGAAAGAACATATACTCACAACAGAACCATCGTATAAAGTAGTACCTACTACTACCCCAAAATTGCTGAAGGGCCACAACCTCAGCTCAGCTCTGAACCATCCCTGGATTGCCTAGCTGCAAGACTCCTATGGGCTGCAGGTACCGCTGCAAGCTATCGAGGCTTCTTTCTCCAACAACATAGCCTCTGCCTTTGTTTTTATGGACGTCAGCTTCTGGCTGTTGCAACTTCACTTCACTCAAAAATCCTGTTCTGCAGTACAGACAGCATCTAACACATTAACCATCATGCCTACATGCATTATGCCTCCTACACACCTCCGAAATGATTTGTGAGAATGTTCCCGATCGTCAGAAGACTTTCTGGCTAAGTACAATAACCTGCCAAGATGTGAGTGAGAAATTCTCTTCCATGAATGGAATTCCACTAATAGTTGTTAAGATGCAGCTTAAAATCGAGAGTACAACCAGCATTCTTCTGAGTCTCATTAAAAACTTGATTAGATTTCTAGAGTTCTTCCATGCTTGCAGAACAAAACTAAGAAATTCCAAAAAATTTTACATAGTCAGAATTAAGCATCTAACCTGAATTGAAGTATAACTATCTAAGAGTAAAATAAACATGTACAGCAAACAATGTACTGTCTACAAGTAATGCTGTTGCATAGCAACAGCAATCTACTTCAAGGAAGTAGGAAACATTTTTCAATTTGCCAAATTACAGTTATTGCTGAAAAGCACAAACTTAAGCAGTAGAAGATATCAGTTTCCTTACCTAGCATTTTAAAATGCAAGACTTAATAAAATCTGCATTTAATAACATGGTACTAAAATTCCTGACTCAGATCATCATTTGACTCTTTCCTATAAATCACAAATTGCTAACTTTTTAGTACTTTCAGAAGTCGTTTTCTAACAACCTGAAACTTGCTATGAGTGGAAACAATTTTAAGATTGTTAACTATGACCCAGATAGTTAATATTCCAGGGAAAGAGATTTTTGAAATTACTAAAATATTCATGTCTTGTCTTGTATCACAATACCTCAAGAGACTATAAAATAAATTTATAACAATCTACAACTATGTAGATTGTACATTAAAAATGTAAAACAGTAAGGAACAATTAAAACAGTTTTAAAATATATTAATAATTTAACAATTTGCATAGGGGGTGATCCTGATTCTTCAATATGCCCATTCAGAAATAACTTTTGCTGAACTCTACAGAGTTTGCTCTTAGCTAAGTATGCATATGACAGTACCCTGAATTATTATAAAAAATATATTTTTTTAATTTCATACTTTATAATTTTTATATCTACCTTAATTTTATCCACACAACTGCAAATAAATCAAACTAGCCAGAAAAAAACAATAAAGGTATCTAAATTGTTCCAAAAATAGAAAACATTAGCATTACAGTCCTCCTCCCACATTTGTAGGTCTCACTTTCATGAATTTGATTGTTCGTGAGCTTCCTGGTTGCCTCCTCCTCATCCTCCTCCTCCCATTCCTGGCCCTTTGCCCAGGTGCAGGGAGGGGAAAGATCTTCCCTCCCCTGCACTCCTCTGCCTGCTGCCTGTGCAATCGTGCTGGCAGCATCCAGCAGGAGGATGCAGAGAAGAAGATCTTCCCTCCCCTGCACTCCCTCAGCCGTCACCCGCTCAATCATGATGGCAGCAGCTAGCAGGAGAGTGCAGAGAGGGAGATCTTTCCTCTCCTGCACTCCTCCGCCTGTCGTCCGTTCGACTGCACTGGCAGTGGCTGGCAGGAGGGTGCAGGGAGGAAGATCTTTGCTCTCTTGCCCTCCCCTGCCCATCACCTGCATGATTGTGCTGGCAGCAGCCAGCAGGAAGGTGCAAGGAGGAAGGTCTTTGCTCCCTTGCACTCCCCTGCCCATCACCCACGCAGGCATACGGAAAATATGAATGGAGCGCAAGTAGCAGGCAGGAAAGCACAGGAGAAAAACCTCCTTCACTCTCCTGCTCGTTGCCCATGGGAAACCTAAAAACAAGGCAGGGCATGGGAACAACAGACAGGAGACTGAAGGGGGGAAAGTTTCCCCCCTGAGCTCTTCTGCCTTTCCCCCAGGCGGCAGCAGCCAAAAGAATGAAGGAGGGAGAGTACTCACTGGGGGGAGTTATTCATGATTTTTTGACATTCGCAGGGGTTCTGTGCACCTAACCCTCGCAACTGTGGAGGGCCTACTCAACATGTAATTTTTAAATAATGAGGACTTGAAAACAGTGGGATACATGTAACATTATACAAGGAAGTTCTCTTCCCCTCCACACCCTCTGTGTACCTCCCAGATCAGCTCTTCAGGACCTAGCTTCTTCAAATTTGCTGGCTACAGGGAAGATGGCAGTAGGGAAGACAAATTCTATATGTCAATGAAGTCCATTCCCTAGTAGAATACCTTGGGGTACAACCTAGTCTCATTTCCTTCCAGTCAGCATTATCTGAAAGAAGAAAAAAACAACTGACGGTGGAACAGGTATCCATTGTACATGCCATGAAAGAACAATTCAACCTTTAAACTGGTTCCAACTCCCTGGGGATCCATCACATAGTGTGATGGATCCTTTCTCCAGACTGACCCTGTTCTAACCCTAGAGCTTCTATCACTCATCTTGTCCTCTTACTCTCAAAATCCCACCCTGGAGTTTGGTATTTGGGTATCTGAGGTGACTACCATTCTGGACAAGTAAATGTCTTGGTGATTGGATTCAGTGTGATAAGGTGCAACCAGCATTCCTTGTTAATTATGAAAACATGCTTTTATTCATTTGTATCACACCTTTTTCATGATAATGGACTCAAGGTGCCTAACAACATATTTAAAACAATACAAATTAAAAAACAATACAAAAGCATTGATACAAGTATAAATGTAAAATTAAAAAAATATTATGAAGTTAAAATATTAAACATTAAAAAACCAAAACACATTAAAATACTATATACAAACTTTAAACACAGAACTGCCCAGCTTTAAAAGCCCAACTTTAGTCAATCTGTGAAAGCCTAAGCACACAAAAATATTTTGACTTGTTAGTGAAAGGAGAGCAAGAACAGGGCCACCCTGGCCTCCCTGAGAAGGGAGTTCCAAAGCTGAGAGCTGCCAAGGAGAAGGCTCTCTTTTGTTCCCACCAAACAAACCTAAGAATGTGATGGAACAGAGATGGGCCTTGCCAGATGATCTTGGAGCTCTAACAGGCTAGACAGTACAACACAAGACCTCAGTTCCAAACAACAAGTTTTCTCCCTGAATTCTTCTACCTTCTCAGCTCCCAAAAATCACTATTTAAATCTTATCAATTCTTCTCTTCCTAGCAGGCCCTGAATAACCCTTTTACAGACAAACCTCTGATTCTCATATTTGTCCTCTGCCATAGCTCTCCTGCTTGCAGCAGTGCATAGGCTGTGACTGGCTGGCTCTAACCAGGCTTGCCTACCTTCTTGCTGTAGACACCATTCCTTCAGAAGTCACTGCTCTATTGAGGCTTCCATGGATTTCAATTAAGAGCAATGAGTTCCAGCTCCCTAAAGCAAACAAAACCTCTCTCACTGATACCATTATAATACTTGCCATAATTACCTTACTACAAACTCCTGTTACACATTACAGCCAGCATTTAATTTTCAGACATAACACTCTTAAATTACATGTCTTAACATACTTAACTGTTCTTTGTACTTTGCATTTTTCATAATTGATTTCATAATTTCTTCTTACAACACAAACATATTTCTTTACCACATTAATAACTCATAAATTTAAATTCAAACATTTCTGTTTTCTGAGCTTCGTTTACTAAAATATATGAGTGTCATTCAAATATCATTTAAAGATTCTCCCTTGACACATTCATTGTTAAATATTAAAACTTTAAGTCAGATAAGACAGTAACTTTTATCAATGTAACATGTCCCCTTTAAACTTTCCCTTTAAGAGTCAGAATAGAGACTACAACTTAACATGCATAAACTGCTTTGATTTTTTTTTTTTTTACTAATTTTGGCAATTATCTTATAAAAAATTGAACCAATCCTAAATTCACCAACAGTTCTCATCCAAGGATTATGTAGTTCCAGTCTGCATGCTAGTCTCAAACAGAATTACATAGGTATAGGCAAAATAACTGATCTGATAATTAATCATACAGGCAAAATAACTGATATAACGAAGTCCATTAAGCATGATGATAGTTCTATCCAGTCAACTGTACTGCCATAATATCTGTCCATAGACCCAGCTATTTATCTTGCATGGTGGACTTTCTACTGAACAGCCTTGACATTCTCAGAAAACAGAAGTTATCTAGTCTATGGAAGCAGACACCTCTCCCCAGATACTGATGACCAAAAGAACGTACTCATGATTGTCTCAACTGTACATGGATGCTGTTTCATCTAGATGAAACCTGCAGGCATTTCCTTTGGTTTTCCCTTTTTATGCTACCACTGCCTTTATCTTTGTTCTCTTTTTCACTGGAGTCAAGTATCTGTATCTTACCTGCTTTGTCAGGAAGGCTTGCCCATTTGAAGTACATACCTGTAGCAAATTTCCAAAAGTACTCTTCCAGAATTGATGCACAAACTACAATTATCTCTCCTCTATTATTGGTACACACACCTGAATTTTGGTAAATTTTCTCTCTGGAGTTGAGTTTCCTAGCAGAGTTCTTTATCTTTGGAACCTCTTTTAATTGACTCTCCAGTGGTTTTACTAAGAAATTTATTTTCAAGCTATTTTTCAGACTGTCTACATGAGCTCTGGCTTGCACGTTTACTGCTAGGATTTTACCTGTGACAGCTACATTTATCTTTGATCCAGAACCGAAGCTCTTTTCTTGGCTGTTGCTTAGTTCTGATTTTACAATGTCTGGACTGTGTTCTCCTTGCAGAACCCTGCAGAAGAATCTCGTCTCCTTTTCTTTTTCTGCTTTATACTGCTCACAAGACCATGCACTTCAAGTGGAATACTTTCCTCTCTTTGGAAACCCTTTGGATTATCACTGCAAAGGTACTGGAGCTTTTGTCCCAAACACTAGAGACACTTCTATTTCTTGTACTCTTGTATAATCTTGTATTGATAAAAGTTCTAGTTCTTGTATTGGTTCATTTGTTTAACTTGGTTCAGGCTATCATCTGTCTGTTGTTCAGTGGTACATTCATGTGTGCATTTCTTTCCTGTGGGAATCAATCCTATTTGATCGCCTCATTCAAGCACATCATCATTCTTTTGAAAACTGGTTTCTAAAAGTTGTTTCTTTTTTTATCTGGTGAGTAGCCACAAGGTTCCCAGCTACAAGCTGGGCCAAATCATTCCTGATCAAAAGTCGTACTGGGAGACCTGAACAGATGACCAAATCCTAGTGTCCTCCCAGTCCTTATACTTGATGTTCGCTCTCACTATTGGTACTAGGAAAGCTGGTCCTCCTAAGCTCTTAATCACAAACCACTTTCTTTTCAATACATTTTCTGCGTTTATAAGGTGGGTTTAACTATACATTATGCAGATTCAGAATCATTAAAGCTTCTACTTTGTTAATATTTAGTGATACTTTCTCTTTAAAAGTAGAATTCAACTCTGAATTTCAGGAGAACAAAATACATAGTTGCAAAGTTTCCCAGCTTTACAGTGTTAACTATTCCAACCTATCAATTAGCCGTCATGGTTAACTCTTTGTCAGCCCCCTCATACTGAATACTCTTCACAATATTCACTTGTGTCTCGGGAGTACTTTTTGTGTGTGTGACTGCAGTTATATCATATACACCTCACACTCCCACTTTCATTTCTATCACACACTCTTCTCTCAGATATACTATCATTATTAGGCTGCAAGTTTCTGTGAGGTCCTTTCTGAGAAGGTACTCGTATTGCTTTTTGGGGAAAAGGTCTTCACCTCTTATTTACACCAGATAGTCCATTATTTCAACTGCTTTTTTAACTGTTTTAGGTTAATTCTCCTGCACTAGCCACCTAAGATGAACCTTTTACTTTATTCCAATCTACTGTTATTACTTTATCTGTGGTTGTTTTCTTCTCACTTTAGTGATTTCTTACTTAAAAATATCTTCAAAGAAGGCAGGACTATCACCTTCTGAAGTAATATGTTCAACCATTCAGCAGCTGTTACCATCAGGAAATTTTAATGTTTAGTTGGATTGTGTGTGCGCATAATTGAAATCCACTGTTTTGGATTCCATGTTCTAAAGCAACAGAAGCTGGCTTCACCTTGCATCTCATAAACCTTTAGATATCTGAAGATGGCTATCCTATTGCCTCTCAATTGTACTTCTCCAGGATAAACATATCCAAGCTCACTCAAGTATTTTTTCACAGGACGTTTTTGACACATTCCAGCTTGTTAACATCCTGTTAAACTATGATGCCTAAAACTGGACAAAGCATTTCAGGTACTTCCCTTTGTTAGTTACATTTATACACTGTCTTTTCCTCAAGTAGCTCAAGGTGGCATACATGGGTCTCCTCACCACTTTATCCTGTGTGGCAGGCTGGTATGAGCACATAGCTGAGTCCAAGTTGAGTCTCATGCCTCAGTGAGAACTAGAATCTGGATCTTCTAGCTGACTACTGTAACCACTCCACCAAAGACACTCACATTAATCCCATATCAGTGTACAACAGTGTGAAGGTGCAGAATATTTTATTGTGGCACAACAACGAATTCAACAAAATCAAACTGCAACAGCGTGGGCAACCATGTGTCCTCATTATCCCTGCCCATTTAGGATTATTAGGACTAACCAGCGGAAGAGGAGTGTTATCTAGGTGGGTCCAAAGAATGGTCAGTGCATCCTTATGTGATTGTTACTGCCAGCTGCCTTAAAAGAGATGCTTGTGCCATCTCTCCTGAAACCTTCTGACCCAAAAATACCTTATTTTTGAAAAAGCTACTTGAGACAGTGACAGTGAGTGACAGAGCTGCAGATACTCTTTGAGGATACTATCTGTATCCATTCTTCAAAGCATGGTTTAAATCACTGAGGAAGATTCTATTTAACCTATAATTTTTTAGAACAACATTGTTGTTGCACATACTCAAAGCTGCAGTTTTTATTACAAGGTAAGTAAACTAAAGATGATTTATTTCATTGTCCAAGCATTTTCCTGATTGTTAACTTTGTCATTTATCTTAATGACTTAAATGAAATCTTCTTTCTTTTGTAGTTTTATCATAATTTTACTATTTTATCAATTGATTTTTCTAAAGTTGGACTAACCACGAAGTGTCCTTCATGGTAATTGCTCAAACTCAAGAGGACAGGATCAGTAATTTTTCCAGTTCTACCAGAGAAGCAAAGCCCCCACTTACAGAATGTGACTGTACCCTAAAGTGAACGTGCCATGATAACAGACAGGACAGGAACACCTGCCAAATGGTATGCAAATGCAGTGCATTCGGTCATCCAATGGCTGGTATGGCATTATTTTTCTCTCTGATCTTCACCTTTACACAGACGAGACACTGCCCAACTTCTAGGAAACTTCTGTCCATCTTACATAAATTGTCAGTAGCCAGTGCACATCCAATTTGTGCCAAAGTCTTTCCTTGAATTGAGAAACAGCTGGACAGGAGCTGGGGAGCACAATGTCCTCACTCTAGTAGAAAAAAATAATTCATCTTGGGTACAAAGGAAAAACTACCATATCTGGGTGCAAAAAAAAGAAAGCTCATCACAGACAAAGCTGCAAGCTCATCCAACCCTCTAGCAGCCACCAGGGGTGAAAAAAATTTTTCCCCCACCTTTCCACCTTAGTACATTGTAAGAAAAGAATGAAGAGGTTGAAAAGGTTAAGTGTAAGAACAGCTGGAGAACCTGAGTGAAACCCTGAAGGGGGATGGAGAGGTGGCTTGAATAGCTGAGCAAGGTGGCTCTACTCAGAAAGCATGTCACTTGCAAGAGCTGTATTCATAGAATCATAGAAATGTAGAGTTGGAAGAGACCACACGGACCATCCAGTCCAACCCCCTGCCATGCAGGAACACCCTCAAAGCACTCCTGACAGATGGCCATCCAGCCCCTGATTAAAAACCTCCAAGGAAGGAGACTCCACCACACTCCGAGGCAGCATGTTCCACTGCCGGACAGCCCTGTCAGAAAGTTCTTCCTGAGGTTCAGGTGGAATCTCCTTTCCTACAGCTTGAATCCATTGCTCCTTGTCCTGGTCTCTGGAGCAGCAGAAAACAAGCCCTCTCCTTCCTCTACATAGCGTCCCCTTCAAATATTTAACCATGGCTATCATGTCCCCTCTTAACCTTCTCTTCTGCAGACTAAACATACCCAGCTCTCTAAGTCTACCCTCATAGGGAATGGCTTCCAGGCCTCTCACCATTTTGGTCACCCTCCTCTGGACTTGCTCCAGCTTAACCATGTCCTTCTTGAATTGGGGTGCCCAGAACTGGACACAGTATTCAAGATGAGGTCTAACCAAAGCAGAGTAGAGTGGTACCAGTACCTCCCTCGATCTAGAAACCATACTCCTGTTGATGCAGCTGAGAATTGCATTGGCTTTCTTGGCTGCCGCATCACACTGCTGACTCATGTTCAGCTTGTGGTTTCTGAAGACTCCTAGATCCCTTTCACATGTACTGCTATCCAGCCACGTGTCCCCCATCCTATATTTCTGTATTCCATTTTTTCAACCTAAGTGTAGGACCTTGCACTTCTCTCTGTTGAATTTCATTTTGTTAGCCTTGGCTCAGCTCTCCAATCTGTCCAGATCATTTTGAATTTTGATCCTGTCCTCTGGCATATTAGCAACCTGTCCCAATTTGGTGTCATCTGCAAATTTGATGAGCATGCCCTCTATTCTTTCATCCAAGTCGTTAATAAAAATATTGAACAGCACTGGGCCCAGCACAGAACCCTGTGGCACTCCACTAGTCACTTCTCTCCAGGATGAAAAGCAGCCATTCGTGATCACTCTTTGGATTCAGTCGGTCAACCAATTACAAATCCAACTATTACCCACTACAGCCTTATGTTTGAATATATTGGGCATAAAACACAGTACAAACCTGGACCGAGGAAATCTCAGCAACTCTGGCAACTGTGCTTGGAGTGCAGAAAAGCTCTTCTTCCTATGCCTACAGACTACAGGCTGAACAAATGAGATTGTAAATCTGGTTGTTGGACAACCATCATAAGGTTATTAAAGTGTTCATCTCTGATTATGCAGGTATTAAAAGCAGATTAAGGACTTGCCAGTTGTTGATGGTAGTAAGTAAGTTCACAGCTGAGATTCCTCAATTCCTGGAAACTTGAGGGGAAACCATCAAGTAGAATGTTCATTCCCCCTGCTGAATCATGGCTATGCTTAGCCAAGTCTCCATGTTCAGTTTTTCCTTTACATATACAAAGATGACATGACGAGCGAACTGAAGATGAACTCCCAAATGGATGAGATTGCTAACTGGAGAGTGTGCAAGTTAAGTACCACCTTGTTTATTTAGACTTTCAGAATGAAAGCTATCTGTACAAAGCAACCTCTCTTTTCCTGACATGACACTGGAAATTTGGGTTAACACGCAGAGAGTAAGAGAGACATATCACTAAAAGTATTAATAAAAAAAATGATTGTTGGATGACATGTGTAGTTAAAGTAGTACTAAAAGGATAACAGCACTGCAGAAAAGCTGAATGAATTCTTTGTAGCTATCTTAACTGCATTAAATGATTAAATAAAGGGCCTGTTCATAAACTGCTATTTTAAGGAAACACTCCTATTCTAATCCTAATCGCAGCAAAACTCAGTCTTTCTTCCAAACCAGGAACTGCAGAACAGGAATCATCACGACGGTTGTACAGTGACATAGACATAACTTTTCTCATTTAAAAAATATAGACAGAGAATGAAAGGAACATGAACTATCTTCCACACTCTCAAAGAGGAAGGGGGAAGTGAGGCTACCCCAGAAGAAACTAGAACATTCCATCAGTTCTGGTCATCAGGCACCAGAAAAAAGCTGCAGAATGAACCTTCTGAAGTCTCGGAAATCAGAAATTACAAACATACACAAAATAAAAAGCTGCACTGCACAATTCAGATCATTGTCCTATCTGGACCAACATTCTTTTTCTGACTAGCAGTGGACATCCAGAATCTCAGAATCTTGTTACTCAAGATACAGTAAAGTTGGCCCACTACATGTGTGGGTTTGACTTTCACAGATCAAATCATCTGTGAGTTTCTCCAACCCCTGCCCCCTCCCAGTGCTTCTTTTTCTGGGGAACCTTCCCTTTTGGTGGCTCCAATCAGACTGTGTAGCCTTCTAAAAGCCCACTGCTGGTCCTGGTCCTGGTCCTGGTCCTGGTCCTGCTCCTCCTCCACTAGCAGCTGCCTGGCCAGCTAAGGATAGCCTGCATTCCAATTTCTCAGCGTCACAAACTCTCTCCGATGCTCCCCACACAAACACCCAAGAAGGCATGAGTGAGATAGGGGAAGTATAGTATACAGAGACGAAGTATTTGAGTATATACAATGCCGACCCACTGCTTTCTGTCTCCATTCTTTGACCTGGTTTGGATCTTGGCTGTCCATCCCTCCCCAATGCCTTGCCCCCCCATAGACACACATAACCACGTTTTGATATTTGTGATTCTTCCACTTTTGCAAGGGTCCTGTGCCCTTAACTCCACCAAATGCGGAGGACTGACTGCACTGTTTGTTGCAGACTCCTTTGGTTGACTTACGACCACAATGGAGGAAGAAGGAAATCCAGTTTAAACAGACTATTTAAATAAACTTCCCATCTTCTAATGCATTTGCTGAAAGACTATGTGCTAAAAAGATGCTTGAAAGTATGTTGATTTGCAGCTAAATAAAGTCTTTATACCATCAAACAGTCCACTTGATTTTTCCATTAGGTAAGAATGCCTTCTTTACGGATGAGGAGAGCAATTCTGATACTGTCTTTTTTGAAGGATTTTGGCTATTTAAGTACACATTTATTTGAGAGATTTACAGCTTGCCTTTCAATACAAATGCCAGCTTCATACGAGGACAACCAGGACTCCACAGTTGAAAACAATGATCATAGTCCCAGTACACTGTAGACGAAGTGTCCAGAATCTTTCAAAAATAAGGAAGAAAAAAACTAGCTTCCATATCATGGAGAACAACATTCACATAGTCATTGTCTTGGATTCCATACTAAGCCTTGTACCATCTTTCCACCTCTGCCCCCTTCACATCTTTTTTTGGGTATCACATACATTTAACACCATTATTTTTGTTATAGCTCCAATCTAATGCTTGGTTCTATGATTCAGTATGTGACATTACTTATTACTTTGCTGCAAACCAAATGCTATAGGTCAGTGTGGCATTATCTAAATAACCTGATAGAGAAGGCTGGAATAGAACTAACAATTGTGGTATTCGCTGGTATCATGTGATCATGAGCTTCTAGAAGGCAAATACAGGTTGCCAAACAGGAAACCCATCCTAGTGCTACATTTCCCTGGTGGTGGGATTGTGTGCTCCAGTAAGGTAAGATGCTATGCTAACAACAGCAGCGCTGCTGGTAGGATCTCCCATGACAGACAGGCTTTTGCTGAGGAACCAGACTGAATATGCCAAAGAGCTATTGGACAGCAGCAGTTGTGTGGGAGTGGGTGTCACTATTGAAGGATCTCTCAGAGACAACAACAATGGTATTGTAGCTAACGCTGGTTAGCAGTAGAAGGCATGGTAAACCTCTTTTGAATGCCTTTCACCATGAAAACCCTACAATGAGACAATCCAAAATGAAACAACAAAAGATGCCAGAAGATGAGACTCCAAGGTTGGAAGGCACTCAACAAACTACTGCGATACAGCAGAGGACAACTACAAGTAGCACTGTGGTTAATGACAAAACTGGACTCAAGCCAAAAGGATGTTCAGTTGTTGGTGTGCTCAGAAGTTTAGGAAAGTCTGAAGCTGCACAATACATATTCTAGGAACATGAATGTGAGAAGTATGAACTGGGGAAGCTAGAAATATTAAAATAAGAAATGGAACATATAAACATTACAATACTCAAGATGAACCGGCTAAATGGACAGAAATGGAACATTCTGAGTCAGATAATTACACAGTACTTTACTCAGTAGGAAATGAAGCTCTAAGAAAAATTGGGGTGGCATTAATAATGAGGAGAGATGCAGCAAAACCAGTCAAAAGATATAATGCAAAGTCTGACCAAATCACGTCAAGAAGATTTCAGGAAAAGCCCATCAATGAAACCACAGTCCAAGTTTATACTGCAACCACAGAGGCAAAATACAAAGAAACTGAAAGATTCTCCAGTCCAGGAGGAAACTGATCATATACCGAACAGGGCATGTTGGTAATCATAGTCAGATGACACAAGCATAGAAAACAGAGGAGAACTCTCTGTTCTCTTCCAACTCTACATCTCTATGATTCTATGATTCTAAATACTGCAGGAGAATTTGGCCTAGGATTAAGAAGTGAACCAGGAAAGCAACTGACTGAATTTTGTGACCTCAACAGTTTGTTCATGACACTTTCTTCAGGCAACCAAAGTGGCCAACATATACATGGATGTCACTTGATAGACAATACAGAAATCAGACAGACTACTTAACTGAAAGCAGAAGATGGAGAAGCTCCATTGTCCCTGCAAAAGCAAGAACAGGAGCAGATTGTGGCACAGACCATGAACAGCTAGTATCAAAGAGTAAAGCAGAGTTAAAGCACAACACTATATCAATCATTGTGCCAAAATATAACCTGAAAAATGTTCCTGTAGAATTTAAAGATAACGTCAAAAATAATATGCATTATTAAGCTTAACTGACCAGGAGCTAGAAGGACTCTGGAGGACTGAAGCCAGGGACACTGTCAGGAAAGAATGCAAAAAAACACTATCTGCAGCCAAACAGAAAAGAAAGCCTCACTGGATGACAAATGAAACTCTTCAATCAATTCAGGACAGATGAGAAATAGGTCAGAATCCTGAACACAATTTTCAATGACTGGTGCACAGAGACAAAAAGAACTATCAATGCAAAGAAATGGATGACAATAACAAAAAAGGCAGAAAAGCAGAGCTTCCCCACAAGATCTGAGAAATCGAAGGGAAACTTAAACCAAGGGTTGGGATACTCTACAACAAGCAGGGGCACACAGTGCATGATCCAGAAGAAATTTTTAAAAAATGGAAACAAAATACGCTGAAGAACTACAATAAAAGAGATGACAGATCCATTCAAGGAAGAATCATCTGAAGATGAACCCATAATAATGGGCATATCAAAGAACTTCAGAAGAAAATCAGTCTAGGCGTAATAGATTAACGTAAAGCCTCTTTTTGCATACATCATGTAAAACTAAAGATTGCTCTTATAAAATAGGCAGACCACAATATTTGATCATCCTAAAGAGTAATCTGTACTCAGGACAGGAGGCCACTGTTAGGACAAAATACAGAGAAATAGAATGTTTTCCAGAGGGCAAGGGGACAATTCCAGGCTGCATTTTATCACCCTATTTTTTTTAACTTGTGTATAGAAAGCACCATACGCGAAGATGGATTAGATTTTGAGGAAGGTGTAAAAGGTAGAGGAAGAAACATCATCAATTTAAGATATATAGATGATACCATATTACTAACAGAAAATAGGAAAGATTTGGAATGACTACTGAAGAAAATCAAGAAAGTATAAAGGCAGCTTTACAGCTGAACATTAAGAATACAGAAATAATGACCATAGATGATTCACACAACTTTACACACAGAAGACAGTTAAAGGCAGTTAACAACAACAACAACAAGGTAGGAGGATTAACAGTAAGATTTCCAAGATAACTTTCTTTGAACATCTACTTGTTCCACATAAAGGGCCAGGCGGACAGGAAAACATGATGTGTCTCAATGAATGAATGTGAGTGCTACATATAGGAACATTTAAGTACTGGGGGAACCTTCTGAGACAAAATAAAGCCTGTAGAAGACAGAAACAGGCTTCATTTGAACCAGATTAGGAACAAACTGGTGGCTTTTAACATAAATAAGCTAAAAGAACTGCTGTAAGACTAAACTGCTGCAGAAAGCTGATAGGAATGGGTTCTAGAAAGCATCCAGTTCAGTTTGAACAATCCTTGATGGATAATGGTGAAAATGTTTTCAAATGTTCAAATGAAATCACTGTGAAAACAGACAGAAGCATACAGTAAAAGTATAACCTGTCAGTGACATCTAGAAGTCTTAAGAGGAAAATGCTCACACTTAAGGCATCCAGGGAGGAATACTGTATATATATGGTGCTTCATGCTCCTACTTGCACCTGTGACAAAACAGGCGAGTTACAACACTTGCATTTAATAGAAAGCACAGATATAATGAGCATAAGAGAAATGTGGGGGAATGAAGAGAACGGGTTGAATACAGTTATTTTTGGATACAAACTCTACAGGACGAGGGAGGGGGTATAATGAAAATAGTATTATTCTGTATGTCACTGAAGGCATAATGTCAAACAAACTGGAAATCTTTGAAGGGTTTTTTGAAGTCCTTCATGGAATGGGTGGCTATCAAGCTTAGAAAAAAGAAGTACAAGCAGAGACATGATAAAGGTTTATAAAATGATGCAGGATGTGCAAAAAGGGAATCAGACAGAACTCTTCCTTCTCTATCAATAGTAGAACTCAGGATCATCTTCTGAAGCTGAATGGTGGGAGGTTCAAGAAAGACAAAAGGGCAAAGGCAGCAGAATTTGCTACCACAAATAGTAGTGATGGCTGCCAATCTTGATGGTCTTAAATGAAGATGGCTGGTTACTAGTCATGTTGGCAATACACTCCTTGCAGTACCAGAGGCAACATGCCTTTGAGTATCAAATGCTGAAGGCATGAATACACAAGTGTTGTTGCATCCACGTTCTGCTTATGAGTTTTTCATAACTGTTTAGTCTCTACATAAATAAGAAACTGACTAGATAATCTGACCTAGCCAAACGTTTAATCTGATCAAGCATGTTTCTTCTCACATTCTTAATTCAGATAGTTTGTGCTGAAACCTTAATTAAAAACCCAGACTATGGTTTCACCTCTCTGAAACTGAACTGATTATGGGTCAAAGCAGCCACTGCAGTCCTTATGACTTTATGGCACAAGAATTTTTGGAAGCAGAACAGTACAAACTATTATTTCTCAAGTCAGACACATCATACCAAGCTACACATGTGGTTTGCAAACCTTTTTGAAGAAAGTTTCCAATTCTAAGGTCTGCAGGCTAGTTACAAATGACAGCCTGACAGTTCAACTACCATGCCAAACATGATCTAAAATTAACTATGGTTTGATGTATATCATAAGGTTCCTTCCAAAACCTGCAATTTTTGGCTTTCCTTGGAAACCAAGTCAAAATTATTCCTGCCATACCTATTCCTCCAACAGGAACAGCCAGGCTGATACAGAGTAGACCAGCTTTAACGCTGCTATGCGGAGCTATCTGGTGTCTATATGTAGCAGTCAGCAAAGTTCTTTGCCTGTCACAACCTTTTCCTGCTTCAGAGCAGGAATGTGAGGTGAAAGACTTAAAAGTTGTGTCTGAGCAATGGAAATATTGCAGCCACTGTTGATATATTTACCAGAACACAGTCCCAATGTTCTTTTCAACATGCAAACTAGAGCGTAAATCACAAGGCAACTGCTGAATGATCTCTGCCCACCTCTGCAGGTTCAAGCTTCGGAAGATTGGCCTAAGTCACATTCACATACAGGACAATAACCTGTTTGTTATAGCAAGTGAAATTGTCAGAGCCTTTCTAATGATCTAGTTCAGTGGTTCTCAACCTGTGGGTCCCCAGATGTTCGTGGACTTCAGCTCCCAGAAGCCCTGAGCACTGATCATAGTGGCTGGGGCTTCTGGGAACTGAAGTCCACGAACATCTGGGGACCCACAGGTTGAGAACCACTGACCTAGTTGGTTCAGATATCACCATTATACCAACAAGCTATGATTTGCATTCATTTGGCAACCAAGATTACACATCAGTGTTTGATCCATTCATATAGCACCAAGCTATGATTTGATGTTATTCCTGAATAGCATAAATATCAACCTAATAAGAGATCGAGTGTTTTTATTTTATAATGTTTGTCTTTTAATGTTGTTTTTAATTGCTGTTTTTAATTTAAACAGAAATTTCATCGCATTTTAACTTCTGTATTAAAAGTTTTTAATTATATTATACTTTTAAAATGTTATATGCTATCTTGGATCCCGTTTAGAAGAGGTGGGGAAATTAAATAAATTAAATTAATATATATATATATATAATATATTAATATATATGACAGCATTATATAAATAAATAAGATGTTTTACTAGTATAGTTGGACTTGCACAGACACTTAACATTAAAATACGTTATTTTCTAAAAAGAGAAGGTATCAGCTCACTGGTGGGATTACATACTTAATTCAAGGATCCCAGATATCTAGGCTGGGAAAGACGTTTGTGTCAGCTTTTGCAGGGCCTCTAACAAACACAGTAAACTGTACTAGAATAAGTAAACCAAATTTTTTTTATCACACATATCCTTGGATATGGGATGACATTCTTCTGAAAGATGGAGAGGCATTCTTTTTCCAGGGGCTAAAGAACAAAGCAGAATACCAAAATGGGAAGGATGGACACTCCGTTCATATTTTACACATGATACACTATGAGTGAAACTATGTTAGGATACATAATTCAAATGCATTGCTCACAGTTGTGTATAAAGGGTGACCACATGCTGCAAAGTATTCACATATCTGCCTGTTCACCTCATCATTAGTACAGGGAAAGAAGGGAGGATCAATGACCTTTATCATATGGTTGCTCCTTCAATCCTGTTAAGCTATTAGGCTGGCAGCACTGAAAATTCAAAATTAGCAAGAAATGAAAATTTTGCCTCATCAACAAACTGGCTTATTACTTGATTTACCAGCTTATGAGACAAATATTATTGGTCACGCACAAATAGTATTTCCAAAAAATTGCATGCCCACACTCCCCCTTTACTTTTATGGGTATGCATTTCAAATAGTATCAAAGACAGTGAAAACACATGGATACAGATACAAGGTCTACACAATACCTACAAAGTACCACAGAACTTCTAGCATTTTATTTTCTAGAGTACTAGATTGTTCTAAAGTAACTAAAGAAATACGCATAAAAAAGCATGAAGCCAGTGGATCTCAAACTGTGGGGTGGGTCCTAAAGTGGGGAGTGACAGTTGCTCAAGGGCGGAGGCGCAAGAAAATTCAGTCAGCAAATATAGCAAAGGTGAAAAAGAAGGGCAAGCCTCCATGTGTCTGTATGTGGACCACTGAGGACTGATTGGTTTCTACGAAACAGTGAAGCGAAGCATCTTCCTCTGTTATGCCTTTCTCCAACTCATGCACAGCAAAAATCAGCATCCTTTTTATGCTTTTCCCACTCAGCTTCTCCAAACATTCCATTGTTGGTGCAGCAGGCGCATGTTCCTGAGTGGCCACAAGGCAGTTTCTTGGGTGGAGGGAGGAAGGGGAGGTGGAGTGCATGAGAACTCAGCATTAAGACTGAGGGCATGTGCTGCGTGGGGGGGGGCTGTAAGAATAAGAGAGGGGCATATGAAAGGACATGGGAGGCATGACATGGAGCAGGGGGCACAACATCTTCATGTAGATGTAAAGAACATCACAGAGATAAAAAGTTTGAAAACCACTGCATAAAGCCTCATTTTTTAAACAATATACTCAACTCAATAAAATCTATTTCCTCAGTATAGAAACTGCAGGTATCTTTATATCTAGAAAAACGTTCACATCCATAATATTTAAAGATAACACTTGCTGAAAATTAACTTACAATGTCCAATTCAAACTAATCACTTTTTAAATGTTCTGAAATTTCATTTACTTTCATTTACTTTTCATACCATCTATGAGTTTGAAGTTACAGATTAGAAAAAAACTGATAATTTTTGCTTGTTTTTCCCACTTAGAAGATGGAATTTCTCACTGGTTGTTCTATATACGTAGAAAATTCATCTCAGAAATCCTATGCTCCTGCTGTTCCTCTAAAACAGAGTTGGGAATTGTCCAGCCCTCTTCTTGTTGATGGACTGCAACTCCCAACAACTGCAGCCAGCATAGCCAATGATAAGAAATACCAGTAGTTTCAATTTAACATCTGAATAGCTGTGCCATTCCCATTCTAAAACAAACTTGTAAATTATCAGGTTCCACAATAATGCAAAGAATACACAGGAAAAAAACTTTATTTTATGGAAATCATAGCATTCAGCAAGGAAAACAAGAAAACGACTTGTTAGCTCAAGAACAGTTTGACTGAAAAACAAACAGCTTTAGTTTTATCACATTTCAAATCGTAAAGCTATGAAAACCCCTGAACATGTATAACTATTTTTGGATGTCCTATTATAAAGTACATTCAAGCAAATAAAAAGAAGCAATACACATGGTCTGCAACCAAGGCCTGATGAAACAATTTTAAATGAAGAAAATGTTCACTTTTTGTACAATCTCAGAACAGTCTGAATTCAAAGACTAATAAAACTATGTTAATTACCAGAAGACACAAAAATATTCAATTGCTACTACTAATATTTCAACATGTCCAGAAGTTAGTAATTGGTTTTCACGCATCTTTTCTAAGATTACAGCTATTCATATAGAATAATCTACAAATATTTAAGATTTGACATGGGCATGTTCTTCCACTTCTTTACAGCTTTTCTCTTATTTGGAAGCCCCAGGTATTAAATGTTACTGAATATCACCAACATCAGACATAAACATTATACAAAGAACAATAGTAAGTACTCCACAGGCACAGGATTTAAAATATCAATGGTCCATCATTTGCATATTTAACCTTTTGCTTATGAATTCATGCCTATGGTCAAAACTAAGATTCATGGGTTACAACGAAAGAAGGTAAAAGACCTATTTGGATGTTTTGAAAGTTTGTTCTATCAGTGCACCAGGAGGAAGAATGTAGTATCTCTGACCCTCTCCATAATCACTCTTGTAACTTACTATATAAGGAGTGTGACAAGTCTGAACCAGAGAGCTTTTGCTTTCCCTGGTGGCCTTCTGCACTGAAAAAAAAACAGGGTTCCATGGAAAGCGAAGTTTCTCTGCTTCTGACGTTTGCCCTCCATGCAGAGGGTAAGGAGAAAAACTGAAGCTCTGTACTTCAGATTGTTATTCTCCAGGCACAGAGGATGACAGAAGTGATGACAGCAAGCAAAAGGGGAGCAGTGAGATGCTATATGTATTGTTCTCACACTTGTCTGCTGTATTCACATAACAGACCTATAAAAAAAACCTGAGAGACAGGAGTCCTCCTGCCCTGTTTTTACATACTGCCTATCTGTATCAAACAGAGAACAGGAAAGGGGATTCCATGAATTACTGCCTGGAAAAGAAGAAACAATTTATAACCATAATTTAGTATGACCATATATATGTACACAGAATGCATGTTCTCATGAAGTCTAATAGAATTAGTCAGGATCATAACAGATGTTCTTATTCTATTACACATAAGCTTGCTATATTGTAATATTAAATTAGCTACATTTCAAAGCAGTTCAAAATAGTATCCCTGACAGGTACCACTCTTTTCACACGTGGGTACAAACTTGCATTACCAATTCATTTTAAACTACAGGCCAGAAAATACCTGTACAACTGAAGCTACAGCTTAACCATAAGCCATAAGGCAGCAGAGTGCTGTTTGGACAAGGATAAACTATTGAGTTCATAAGAATGAATTAGATGATAGTACTGAGTAGAAAGAAATTTACTTGCTCCCTTTTCATGTAATTAACTGCACTTATATCGCAGCTTGATACTAACCTAAATCTTGATACAAATCTCAAAGAACCTATATTGCCATCTTCAGACATTAAGAAAACAAAATGCACATATTATAAGGCAACATAAAAATTACTGATAAATCAAGGAGGGCCAATTTAGGACAGAAGATTGTTGTTGTTGTTGCCTTCAAGTCATTTCCAACTTATGCCAACCCTAAGGCTAAACCTATATACAGGTTTTTCTTGGCAAGGTTTGTAGGGCGGGTGACTTTGCTTTCCTCAGAGGCTGAGAGTGTGCCTTGCTCAAGGTCACCCAGTGGGCTTCCATGGCTATGTGAGGATTTGAACCCTGGTATCCTCCAGAACCACAGTCCAACATTCAAACCACTACACAACACTGTCTCCCTACAGAAAGTTACGGCAATGCAATAATATCTGAAGTCATGTTTGCCAGGAAGAAAACATACTTCCACGGGTGAACATAGATTTAAATATATGATAGCCAGCAACATTTGAATTATGTTTCACTTTACCTTTCTGCCAAGTGTTCAATCAATTTTATAGCCATCCCTTATAATTAATGGGAGGCCCTTTTAAAGGTGATTTGGTGTGCCCGCATATAATGGTGTGCCCCACAATGCACCAAGAACTGGATCTCCTAAAACAATTTGGAAGCATGTGGGCACAGTAACACCCAGCATTGGGCATTTGAAAACAAATGGACAATTTCAGACAAAAACTATTTTGACAACTTTGTAATCCCTGAGAGGTGTCTGAATGATATCAAACACATAAGATATGAATTCAACTTGAGTTGAGAACACACCTTTTCAACTAGCATAAAAGTAACTATTTCCTAACTGTATGGACTTGGAAAATACATTTGTTCACCTCTCCATACACATATACAAAAGTTGTGTCTGAAAAGAACCATAGATTTATGAAAAGACAAGGTAAGAACTACTAAAAGGTAACTGATCACCTCATGAACACAAGCTTCAAAGAATGTATAGCCTGATACTGGGGGAAAAAATCATCAGAAAAAAAGTTTAGTGCAGAGTGTACTTATATTCCTGATTCAGTTAAACTGACTGACATTTTGTCTCTCAAAAAGGAGCAGTAGGCCATCTCAAGTGAATCTTACATATCACATTCTAAAGGACTCTGCAACTGTTGACCATTAGTCTTTAGTGCAAAGGAAATCAAAATGTAGTGGCAAGTATTGCATTTCAGGAAGAAGGTCTACTTTGGCCACAACCTCTGTATGTCAGAATACCCTTCCATGGACCCTAATGAACAGCCTGCTCAGTCCTAATTCTGAATGTTGCATCAAAGCACAAGAGTGGTTACAAAATGCAAAATGTAGAAATCTACCCCCCTCAGTGTTTCCAAAGGAAAGAAAACCTCTTCTCAAGGGTCCGTGGGGGGGCACCTACTTTATTAGTGATATCAAAATGGAAACCTTTCAGAATCCTAAACATAAACATTCGTTGTTCCTGGTGCGTCGTGCGAAAGATTTTTTTCTCCTATTTATTGATTACACAAAAGAAAAACCCAGTAGGGACTGCTGCAATGCAACACACGGCGATGCGGGGGGGTGCTTTTTCTTATCTCCACCTTGAATTCAGTAGCTGTAGCTAACACTGAGGTGATTCCATGTCTTGTTGCAAAACGCGAATAAGGACACTGGAAATAGCCTAGCCCTCCCCGTCCTCCTTCTTTCGGCACTGATCGCCAACCCCCCAAAATATGCCGACTTCCCCCCCCCGCCGGCCTTCGAAATGAAGAGTCCGCACCTCTCTCTCCCTCCCTTCTGCGCACCAAATCTCTTTCCCAACCCTTGTTTGCAACAAAAGCTCTGCAAGCCAGATGAGCCATTATTATCCCCACGGACACACACTATCGGCGCAATCCCTTTTCTTTTCTCTTACCGGCAAGCACACGCACGCACGCACGCACACAAACTTCCCCCACTTTCCACAGAAAGGAACAATGGGAGGGAGAAGAACGGGGGAGGGGGAATACCCGGCGACAACATCGCGGGAATCCAACGCCAGCAAATTAGGGAGGTGAAAAGAGAGAAGGCAGAGCCAGTGTGTGGAAGACCCCCCCCGCCAGCGCCGCGCGCCTTTCTCCCTGCAGCTCTTTCCCTCCAAACTGACCGACACACCCCGGATCCCGCCCGCGGCGTCCCTCTTAACCCCCCTTCTCTACCTCATTGGGGTTCCCCCTCAAAACCCCTCTTCATTTCTTCCCAATGTTGCCAGTTCTCCTCCGCGAGGGTGCCCCCCCGGTTTCAGTTTCTAGGCATTACAACCACCTTCGTCGGAGCCTCCCCCCCGGGACAAAACAGGGTGCCTCAGCGAGGCCTCTCCTCCGCCTCCTCTTCCACAATGGCTTCCCTCATGGGGGGTAAAGCGAATAAGCCCCCCTCCCGTTTTTTACCTCATGTTGCTGCCCAAGGTCCGGGGGGGCGTCCTCCCCCCGCTCCTCTCCGTTCCTTCCTCGGGAGGGGCCCGGTTTGTCCTCCACAGGCGACGAGCGGGGAGGCAAGAAGGAAGAGGGGAGCGGGCGTCCCCCTCAGGCGCCAGCCAGTCCCTGCCTTGGCAACCCTCGCAGACTGACTCGCCCGCCTGCGCCCTCCCGACTGGGCTGCTCGGCCCAGCCCGACCACAGCGGGGAGTCGCGAAGACGGCGAGGAAGGAGGGAGGGAAGAAAGGAATGGCGCGGAGAGGCGGAGGGGGGAGGGAAGACCAGGAAGAAACCGAGGCGCCGCGAGGACTACGCGGGGAGGGGGGACGGGAGAGGACCAGCGCAGGAGAGGACGGGAGAACGAGGCGCAAGCCGCCCCGCCGGAGACGCCGGCTCGCATAGAGGGAAAGACGCGGGGGGGCGGCGGCGGCGGCGGCCGCCGGAGCAAGCACGCAGTGAGGACGCCAAGGGGGCGGGGAGAGGCAAGCCGCGCCTACTTTAGTTGGTCTGCATTCCCAGTGCGTTCCATGCGGGTTCTAATGCGGGGGGAGGGAGGCGTAAAGAGGTGGGCTTGCTCGCCAAACCGGGGGAGGGGGTGGAGAGGACGCTCGTCCTGCGCCGCCGCCGTCGCCACCGCGGTGAGCTGATGCTCTAGGGCGACCCCTGCTGGCGATCGCTCCGGCGCTTCCCTTGCGCGCCTAAGCGTGTGTCGTCGTCGGCGTGCGTCGCCCGCTACCCCCAGCTGCCTGTGTTGTAGGCATGGATCGCGCGGCGCGCACATAAGCCACGTTACGGACTGAAATCCGCACAGGGCTTATTGTTCCGGAATAAACTGCGTGGTTGGCACATAAGTACGGGCATGAATTACAACATGGCCCTCTGGACTCGGGCAACTGTTAAATGCAGCACAGTGTGACCCTTTCCTGCTTTGCTGCATTTAATAGCCGCCTGCCGTGCGGGTTGCCAAGGTCACGTGGATTGCATATATTACTGCTGAAGCCTCTTGTTACTATTCAACTCTTCCTGAAGCAGAGTTGCCTTGAATTCCATATTACTAACTGTTCCAGTTGTTTTTCTGCTTATCTTGCACCTTGTAATTCAGTCTGTGTTAACACTTTTTGGGTGTTAGCATTTTCTCTCTTTGCATTTAGTTGAAAGAATATCTTGTGCACCTACTACTATCTATTTAACACCACATAATGGCAAATAGGATTATTGCTTGAGTTCTAGTATGCTTGGTTTCACTTCTCCATCACAGTTGGTTGAGAACAGCATATTAAATTATGTGAAAGAAATTATAATTATATACCGGTTTTTAGGATAAATATGCTACATTTATATCAATACTAAACATACTTGCTTGGAATTCTCACTCCAATAGGACTTACTCTATATGCTGTACATATACTTAGCTTGACAACCTGCACTGTATTCCCACACACACTCTTATGAAACTAGGACCTACTGAACTCAGTGGGGCCTTACCTTTAAGCCTCATCAGATTCTCTATATATTTGTATCCATGCACTCTGGCTTGCTCTTCTTTGAAAATAGAATTCAACAGAGCATACTCCCAAGTAAGTGCACATGAGGGCAGCTATATAAAATTGGGAAGAACATGGACCAGAAAAAGTCTTTTTGTCTGAGGATTGTCATAGATGCTAAGAGCAAGAAATCATTGTGGCCAGGCCACAGACTTGACTGAAATATGATTTTACACCATGAATGGTTTATGCTGTCATTCTGCCTCTTCAACCTCTCAGATTAAAAACGTAGAATCTCACCCCCATGCAACTGACATTAGCTGTGTTTGTTGTATTTCCTAGTTTATATTGCTTTTCATGAAAAAACATGTCTGTATTTCAAAGAGATTTGCTAACTGCTTCTGTGTTATGCCTTGCTACTGTATTTTTTTTACAGAATTATTTCTTCCAGTTCATACATGTAGCCACATATAGATATAATATAAAACAGTTTTAAAGGCTTCATAACAACAAGGTTGAAGAGAACTAATGAATCACTTGAGGGAAATTGCTCCAAGGTATATACTAGAAAAGAAATTCTTTTCTTCATGTAGAAACACTCTTTTATGGCATCAGTGTGCCAAGGACTCAATGTTCACAGAGGCCACGTCCATACTTGATATAAATCAACAAAACTCCCTTGATTTCAAAAGAGTTATACCAGCTTACTGAGGACAAAATTTTAGGGTTCTTTTAAAAGCATACCTAGTATAGGGCAGACTAATAGTAAATGAGGTAGGTAATCTTTCCACCCATAGCAACCTATAACATAGACCATAATATCCATTTCTGTCTATACAATCCAATTAAAATAATGAATAAAGATGATGAAGGTCACACAGTAGTAGATAAAATGCCAACAGAGATCCAGACAAATCCAACTGCTCTTGCAGAAAGAAATGTGTCTTTAAAAGGCAATATAAAGAAGGCCAAAATTATCTTACACTGCTGAGGCAGAGCCACAAAGAAGGTGCTATCTCTTGCATTCCTGCCCAGCGTAGCTCTGAGACTTGTGTGGAGCACACCAGAGAATTTCTGCGGATTATCTTAAATGAGGCGCAGGCTTGTACAAGAGGAAGTGATCTTTCAGGTATTCTGGCCATAAGCCATTTAAGTCTTTAAGGTAATCTTCAGCACCTTGAATAGAGACTGGAGATAGATCAGGCAGCCAGGACAATTGGTTTAGCACGAGAGAAACGATCCAGTAGTGTGGCACTGATCAAAAAACTAGCTGTAGAATTCTGAACCAGCAGAAGTTTCTGAATGCTTTTTAGAGCAGTCCTATTGCAAGAACTATTAGCATGTGTATCACCCTAGTCCGCCCCGCTTATAGAAATAACAAGGTATTCATAACCACTGCCCCCATCTGTATATCCAAATGCAAGTGGAAAGCCCAAAGACATAGGCATGGGAGGAATGTGGGAATTGCCTTCCAAATAAGAATTCTGTCCCACCGCCAATATAATCCAGTCCTGAAATATACTTTATACTGCAACACTAACACTTCACAAATTTACTAAAACATTATATATGTACAAGGAAACTTCTCCATGTATGCACAGTTTGTATGCTTCAAGACCCACTCTTAGTGCATCTACAGATGTGTGTGAAAATTTATTGTCTACTTTGACACATGTGCTGGCACCACACGAGTCCAGCACTTCATCTGAGAAAAGCAAATATAGGAATCTTAGCTTTTGAAAGTAGCATATTTTAAGGAATTTTAAGTGATCAGGGCTTTTTTGTTTTGTTTTTGTTTTGCAGGTTTGCAGAGAAATCACAGCGCATTAGACTATTAAAAATTCAAATCATTACAGTAGGATGACTTGGGCAATATACATTTACTTCCTAGACACTATTATTTAGTTTACAAAACTATTTTCCATGTGAAAACAGAGCGTTTTTTTAAATTGATTTTTTCATTTTTTGGAAGCTTTACAACACACTCTCTAATTAAAATGCATTAAATGAGGTTTATTTTTGTCATTACCTATGAAAACTTTTATAGTGATTGATGCCCAAACCCACTCCCCTCCCCCAGTTTTCCCCCACTGCAAATTGCCTTGCTATATCCTGGACAACCCCCTCATCTGGTTTTTGGGGGATCTAAAAACGGGCAACAGCTCTAACCTCCTTCTCTAATTATCATTACTAACCAAAAGTCATCTGTTTCATAAGGCCTTTCTGCACTACACTATTATAGTGCTATTATTCCATTTTCAACATCCTGTGGAATTCTGGGGTTTGTAGTTTACTGAGGCCAAAGAGCTCTCTGGCTGAGAATTTTAAATGCCTCTCCATAAACTGCAAATCGCAGTATTCCATAGGATGTTGAAAGTGGAATAATAGTACTATAACAGTGTAGTGCGGAAAGGCCCATAGTCTAATGCCCAAACCAGTACACAATATTAGCTCTCTATATTTCATAGAGGATAGCTCTTCCTTGTTGCTAGAAAAGCAAAGGAACATCTTTTTCTCTTCTGCTTCACGCAACAGTTCTTTGTGAATATAATCGTGCATTGTATTATGATTGGTGTGTGTGTTGCTTGATCCATGGCCAGATGTCAGTTAAATAAATTCTTACCTAAGTGGACTGCATGACAAAATAATGGTTTGATCATGTCACCATCACTTCATGCATCTTACTTCTTTAGCATGCAATTAAGATTGTATTCCTTGTTTTTTCTCTGTTTGTTATGTTACACAGAACTATTGTATTAATTATACTTGTTTTAATGTATGACTTTAATGCATGAGTCTTCCATATTGTATCTGTGTGTTTACTTTATTTTCTTTTTCTGTTTCATGATGTTCAATGAGATGCCATCAGCCACATGAGCCAATTCCAGACACAGTTCCAGATACTATCTGTGGCACAGCTAGGTAATCTTGACTCTAGACACAATGGTCTTATCTCTGTGCCCCTGCTTGAGACACCAGTATGTATTTCTCTTCTCCCATGACCCACACACCTCGATTAGTCATTATATACTTTATGACTGCTACTATTTTTCTGATATGTTATGGGAGAGGGATAGTAACCCTGTTAAAAAAAGACTGAACATGTGCAGTTTCTTTTTTTAAACTCACTGGAACCATCATGACTACAGGATTAAAGTGGTGTTTGCTTCTGCTCCCCTGTTAAGAACATTTTCTTGAAAATACTATGTTGTTACAGAAAAGAGTTATATATTTTAAAAGAAAAAAACATACACTGGGTATCATATATCTGCCCAGATGACCATCCTAACTATAATTTAAACAAGAATATTATGGCAAGCAGACTTGGCTACCCACAGATCCAGTATGCTTTGGTGCTGGCAATGGGGCTGCTTGCCGGTGGACCTATCACCTGCTGCTCTGGGAATGGTCATGGAGTGGGGTGTGATCTAGCCCTACTTACAGCACTGCAACCTATACCACTTGTCTACATGTAAGAGTCACTGAACTGAGACAAACCTCATAATCACAAACGATATTGTATAGTAAATTAGTCATGCCTTAGTAACTTAAACTACATAACTTAACTTGGATATAATGCTATCTATTTTAAATATTTAGACCAGGGTGGACAACTGTGGGTGACCCACAAATGTTGCAGGACTTCAGCTACCTGAAAGCCTGGCAAGCACAGCCAGTGGTGAGGAATAATGGGAGTTAGAGTGGTGGTCCACAGTTGCCCAACCTGGGTCTAGACAGGCTGAAAACAGAGCCAGCCATTTAAGGAAAGACATGTGAATAAGTAGTAGTCAGACTTCAGGACTCTGTTATCTACTTATATTTCATACTGGAATATTGAAGTTTACCAGTTGAAGCCACATGCAAAACAAGTTCAGGAGGCAGGTATAATTGCATAGATAGAGTTATCCAATAGTTAAGGGATAGGATGAAAGCCAGTGTAATGTAGTGGTTTGGATTAGGCTCCTGGAAGGCCAGGTTTTTAATCCCCACTCTATCATGGAAACACACCAGCTGACCTTGGCATCACATTCTTTCATCCTCAGAGGAAGGTTGCAGCAAACTCCTCTGAATAAATCTTGCCAAGAAAATCCCATGATGAGGATGCCATAAGTCAGAAGTGCCCCGAAGGGCACATAATAGCAACAAGGGGTAGGGTGCTTCTGATGATATGACTCAACTCAAGAATTTGTTTTCAATATCAGAAGTGAGCTTTGGGACATTTCATAAGCAAGTCAACTCTCATGGATCTCACCCACACACATTTTCATTTTCACACAGATTTTCATTTCAGCTGTTTGTTTTTTAATTTTATATTAATTACAGGGGGCAGGGCAGGGAGTTTTTTCCTTGTAGTTGTTAACTGGAAGTAAGAGGTACCTGTGTATCCCATTAATCTAACTTTTGCTGGTCTCAGGAGTAAGTCCACAAATATTCTGTCATCCCACAATATTGTAAGCTATAGTATAGCAGAACTGCGGAAGAATAAAAAAGGTCAGTTCAGATGTTGGGGCAACATTTATATGAGACTTTTTTAAAGGCTGTCTAGGATTCTGAAAAAAAGGAGGGTGTTCCCTTTTTTCAAGTTTCAGGAAGAATGGCTGGTGTAGAACAAGACTCTTGAGTGATTGCTCAATTTGCCCAAAGAAGAAAGAGAAGCATGAGGAAAGTCACTTCAAATAAATATTCCTGGCGAACAGCAATTCTCCATGGATTTGCACCAGATATATACAAAGTCTGCCTCCAAAAACCCACTACAACAAGCAGAAAGAGCTGAATCTGGGCCCTTTCTGTACCTTACCTTCTTCTGGTGCTGGGGTGTGGGGATCGCACAAGCAGCCTCTGGCAAGAGGCTCTCACGTCCGGGGCCCTTTGGCTCCACACGAGCCGCCTGCTCACGTGAGAGCCCCGCCTCTTCCTTCCACAGGAAGGCTGCACTGGGGCAGGAAGCGCGACTGATGTGGGTCCGGAGGCTCCACAAGCCAGGTAAGTGTGCAGGGGCCTGGAAGCAATGCACAATGGCACACCATTTTCGGCTTCTAGCAGAAAATGAAAAGATGCGCGATCAGCCCCTGCCAGCCCCTGGAGCGTCGCACGATTGTTAGTGCATCGTGCAGATCACTCCTCACAATTGCACGATGCTCCAGGTGCCCTTTTGCATGGAAAGTGCCGAGCAGAAAGGGCTTTATTTTGTGAAGAAAGGTAAGCTATACATCTAATAAGTAAATTTAAAAAAAATAAGAGTGAAGTCTACAAATATAGGGTACAACTTCAGCTCTTATTTCTCCATAGTTTAAAATTTTACCCCCGTGCGACACTATGTTCTTATCTCTAAGCCACATTCATTTGTAAATTTCCATTAACCATCCTTAGACAAGATTTTAAAGATGGAATACTTTGCAAATAATAAGCTGTTACAGGATGAGCTCTATACTGGTGACAGAAAACCAAGTCAATATATAAGAAGAAACCATGTCAGCAATAGAGCTTTTGAAATAAACATCTATTCTGCACCTTTTGATAGAACAGCATTGAAGAAAAGACAAAATACTAAGGTCTTACGCAAGTGATCATTCCCCAAATCATACTTGTTCTTCAAACCATGGAGCACTAACCTCACTCCTACAACAGTTGCAAGATCACTGTAGGAACTTTAGTAACAAAAGCATTGCTGCCATGGGAATAGCCTTTCAGCAAGTGGAAAGCCAGATAACCTATTTTTCAGAAGACAGAAGGCACAAAAGAAACAAAAGGAATGTATGCAGTCTTGCCCCTGAGCACAACCTTCAAAGAAAAAGACAAATATTTCTTTAAATGGGAAAGCAGAATGTGCAGAAAGGAGTGCAAAATTAATATAGAAACTTCTGCATGTTCAGTTTTAGAACTGATAAGACTTTTTCACTTAGATTCAAGGAATATGGGATTTCTTTAATAAAACTCATGTCAGTCTTTGGGACCCTGTAATTTTTCAGCCAGATGCACTAGTATGGCACTCTTGTTGTTCTGTCTCAGGCAGGCAACTGCCCCAAGCAGTGGGGAAGCTGCTGGGTACAAGTTCTGGCAATTAAAATAAGATGAAATACAAAGTATTGTCAGCTTTCAATAAGGCAAAGCTCAAAAGAAGCAGGTATATCTTAGATAGGTCCATGAGCTGCCCAGGCTAGAGCACCAACCACTCCAATGGAAGTACCACTTCATGAGCAAGCAGACCGAAAGTGAGCCTTAAACAGATCTGAAGCTTCTTGGAATAGCTGATTCTGTCTCCTGTGAAAGGGATTCACCCTATTTTAGTAGCTAGTGTAAGGGATACCATGTTTCTGTTAGGCCCTTGGGAGTACAAGGTGGGAGTAGCAACATGAACTCCTGAGAGCAAAGACCCCAGAAATATTTTTAAGTTAATGAGGGAGGCTTCACGTCGGCAGGAATTTTGTTATTAATTTTGCCTACTTGCAGATTCTTGTGAGGGAGGGCAAATAACTTTCCCCATCTATTATCATTCAAACATTCTTAATTATGAAGATTTTTACCAGTACTATGTGTACTTAGAAGTGTGTGTGTATTCGGTGTAGCTTACTCACAAGTAAGTGTGTATAGACAGATGGTAGGCAGCTTTTATTATTCCTGGAAGGGCTCAAAGACAATAACCTGATCATTTAGTGCTTGATCATTTAGCACACTTCTGATCCATAATTCCTAAAGAGGATCAACTATATAGGAGTCTCAGTGGTCCAAATTTTGCCAAATCATTCCAGGGGAGGCTCAGTGGACTCCCCCATCCCTGTTCTGAGGTCTATGTCTGAGATTAAACAGTGCTAGTGAATCATTTCCTCTTGACTACAGCTTCCAGGATGAGAAGCTGGACCCCAGGCTGTGACATTTACATTGTTAGATCTGCTTTACCTACCCTGTTTTGACTGAGGTTTTACTGTATTTCCCACTTACAATTTCATCTTGGGCAGCAAATTGTGTGACCAGGCATTGCAATATAAAAGGGAAATCTATCTTATGCACTCATAGCTTAGAGAAATGTCTTTCTATATAGGAAGTGGATTCACCTTGCATAATCTACTATTTCTACATATTCCACATGCAAATGCAGGGCTGCTGTTGCTGCTTCTTTTAATCAGCACTGTACGCATACCATACATGAGTGCCAGATTGCCACTAGTATGACTTCCAAAGAGCACCACTTTGAGATTATTGTTCATTCTCCCTACTGGGATCACTGATAGTCCAGGCTGCAATCCTCATGAGATGCAATAGGACTGTCATATTTTTACTTCGCAGAATGATTACGCTCCCAGACCACTTCAGCATCCTAGCCACCTATACAAGGTCATGGCACATTGTGCCTGAAAATCTGAAATCTCTAATGAATTGTGTTAGTCTGCTTGGTTCTTTCTGGATATGGCTCCTGATTTGACTGAAATGCACAGCCCCATACACAGAATAAATAATTTTTAAATCATTGATTCAGAATATATCATGGTTTTCAGTTGAGTATCTGCCATAAGTACTGAAGGCAGATGGAAAGATGGTCATACCCTTTGACCTCTCTGTATCTGTTCCAAGTAAACATAATTGAAAATATTCAGCAATGGACCTAATAGAAATTTTTCTTTGTGTCCCTCAGATTGTAAATTGAACTCCTTACTTATGATTTGGAGGTAGGTGCTTGTGATATTTTTTATCCTGCCAGACTTCTGATATAACTCCTGCCAGCTTGCTTTTTTGGCTTGCTTTAAAATCCTCTAATTTTAACAATGTTAATTGGTATCATACCAGTTCCCCTGAGGGCCCAAAGCTGTATATTAATTATTTCAAAATAATGATTAACATAGATGAATGACATTGGAAAAACCCTATTCCACACCCCATCCACTTACACAAACACGTTGAGAGGCCTTCTATGACTATTGTTCTCCATTACTGGCATCTGACTCAGCTGAACAATGTCCATAGCAATGCGTCCTGAACTGGCTTGACCGAAGGTGACAATATTAAAAATAACTCATGTCATGTCATTACATTGCAACTCATGTGCAGTACTTTCTGTACTTAGTCAATTTTAGTATTCAGTCTCTTAATATATCTTCTAGGCATTCCATTGTTAATGACAGCTTGTTTATGCCAATGCATTAGTAAAGCATTAGACTAAACATACATGCAGACTCATGGTGCCTTTTATATTTTTTTAACTCAGTGGCTGCTGTTATATTTCACAGTATTGCACTGAATTTTATCAGTGCTGCTTGACGGGAGATTAGAGACATTTCCACGCTATAACGCTATTATTCCACTTTCAACATCCTATGGAATCCTGGGGTTTGCAGTTTAGGGAGGGGCCTCCCTAAACTGCAAACCCCAGGATTCCATAGGATGTTGAAAGTGGAATAATAGCACTATAACAGTCTAGTGCAGAAATGGGCTATGTGTCTCATCCAGGGAGAGACATAGGCCAAAAGGGTTGGTTGGCCCATGCAGAAACTGAACTATTACTCCATGCCACGCTCCCCCTGATTGGCTCAGCTGTCCCTGAGTGTGGAGAGATTCTTCCCTGTCTTTCCTAGTGTGATGGGATTGAACCAGGATTTTCCAGCACAGCATGTAAATTTTGAAGTATTAATTGCACTAAGAGCACTGACACCACCTCTGGTGGTTCTGCCAACTTTGTCTGGATGTTGGGGCTGGGAGCTGAGGAGAGGAAGAGAAAAGCCCCATGATATGCCTGATTACTATCTCCTGTTGTCATTGAGGGGGTGAGTGGGAATTGTTTTGTCATATCTACAGTACAGATTTGAGGCCTAGGTACTTTTTCATTTTTGCCCAAAAATTGCCCTTCAGACCATAGGACCACCTCAACAATCCATTGTTGTTGTTGTATGCCTTCAAGTCATTTCCAAATTATGTTGACCTCAAGGTGAACCTATTACAGGGTTTTGTGGGGCTGAGAGTGTGTGATGTGCCCAAAGTCAGCCAGCCAGTTTCCATAGCTGAGCAGGGAATCAAACCCTGGTCTCCAGGGTTGCAGTCCAATGCTGAAACCACTACATGCCTTTCCAACAAACCATATGCTTTGGAAAATCTTTGGAAAAACCCCTAATGGCGATCCAAGAAATCACTACCAATAGCCCAATGAACATGGAGGTGACAACCACCGGCAAAACCCAAAGAGATACATTGTGAGAATCCGCTTCTTTAAACCAGTATGCAAGAGGAATTGTCTAGAAATACACCACAAAAGGCGCAAGATCCTGTTTGATCTTGGAAGCAGGGTCAGCCCTGGTTAGTATTTAAATGGGAGACAGCCAATTAATACCAGGTGCTGTGGGCTATATTTCAAAGGAACTGGCAAAACCACATCTGAATATTCCTTACCTAAGAAAATCCTCTGAAATTCATGAGCTCACCATAAGATGATAGGCGACTTGAGGGCACATACATATTCCACAAAAAGAAGCCTTGTGGAAAGTTACCCTGAATTGTTTATTGTGGCCATAGTTACTTTTCAGGAAGGGCATTTAAGCTCAGCATCCACAAATCACTTAGTCCAGATTATTCTAGTATCTTCAAATAATGTTTGGGAAAAGAAATTGGGAGTTTCAGGGTTTACTCCTATTTGTTTCAGCTGGAGCAAACCAGTTGAGTCAATTGCTGAATTTAGGCAAATCCTACTTACTCAAAGAGCCTACAACATTTCGGATTTACAATAGCGTTCAAACTTATCATGTTGGCCTTCTTAATCTGTTATATTTCAGTTCTGTGTACCAGCCACGATTACAGGACTCTGCTCTTTTCTTCTTCTTCTTCATTGAGCATATTTCTTCAACCAACATTAATGTCAGCCAGACAGCCTTCTGTGGACAGACGAAACCTATCTCAGACACTGGGCTTTTCTTTGAAGATGCAGTTTGTATAATATGTGTATGGGGGGGAATAATTAAAAGAAATGAAACACAAATACAATCCAAGTATTGTGATCTCTGACTGAAGGAAGAATTGCAAAATGTTGCCTTCTTGGGAGACCACAACTGGACTAAATATGAAGTATATACACAAGTACTAATAAGCCCTCTGATTACTCGAGGCAAGAAGCATCTATTTATCACCATCATTATTTATGACTGAAAAGTTGGCAGAAGGCCCTTACATTCCTCAAAAATGTATTGAAGCTATGCATCCCACATATTGGATTTACCAGTGACGCATATATTCTTGTAAGCATCTATGCTTATATTTCCTTCTAAGACAAAAATAAAAGTAGTCATATCTCTCATTGCAATGGAGGAAACAATATGTCATGATGACTTGCCACATCAGTTTCTCATTCAATATTCTCACAGACAAATAGACACAACCACTTTAATGTCTTGTTTGTTAAATCTATATTCATGTTGCTAACCATATAACAGAGATCAAATATCCACAGAGGCACTCTGATCCATCAAAGGACCTCTCTCATATGCTCATCTGTGCCTGTGACAGACTCACTGTCACAACAACCACCAGCCTTTTGTCAGGAAAATAGGGAGATGATACATGGTTTGCTGGTCAGTGAGACTAACCCATGCAGCCTTGAGATGCTCTCTCTGCATTCACTGAACATACAGAGGCATTCAAGTGAACCTTGTCTAGAATTATTTTGTTCAGTAAGTGTGATAACTGAACAGGCACAGAAGTACAAAGTGTTTTGCTAGACTGTGCCAGGGGTCTACTAGCACAACACCCCATTTCCCACAGTTGTTGAGAAAATGCATGTGGAGAGCCCACAAAAAGGCCTGATGGGAAGAGCAACTTCCTACGCATGCTCTGTAAAAGCTGATATTCAAAGACGCACTGCCTCTTCTACTGGAAGATTAGAAGCCAGGTCACCCCAGCCCCAGTCTAACACTTGGTGTCCATAAAAGCAGTATTCTTCAGCCTTAACACATTTGGGATTTGCAACTAATTCCACAGTTTGGGAAGTTACTTGTTCAGAGTAGTTCATTATCTTAGTTTGTTATAGTATTTGGAATTCAAGTTGTCATTTCAAAGTTTTTTTTAAAAAAAATTAAGTTTAAAATTTTCCTTTCTCCCTATTTTGTTGGTTGTTGATTTTCATCACTTAAAAAAACTGTTACAAAAGATAACAGAATGGCAGAAAACTTGAGAATGTACTGTCAAAGTGCTTATAAAAATGCTATGTCTTTCAAAATTAACTTTTAAAATTAGAAAGCACTACTTGTTACACCATAATGTGCTTTAATTCCTATTACATTGCTTTTGAAATATAACTCTGTTCCACCTGTTGCACAAAAAGTCTTTTGTTCCCACTGTATTCCTTGTTGTGACTCGTTACTTCCAAGTTTGATATAATTCCATACAGCCTGAAATATGTAACCTATATATAATTTTTTAAAAATTAGGCATGTTCATCTTTCTGTTTCTCTTTTTCCCTTTCTGTCTCTTTCCTTTCTTACTCTCTTTTCCCTAGTCCCCCTACATCTCCATCATTCTTCTTGGTATCAGTCCTGATGCAGCTCGATTTAGAGCAGAACATGACTGTTAGGCATCAGTGGTATACTTACTTTTACTGGAAATTACATCCCATTGAATCCACTGGGCTTTACTTCTGGGTAGACATTTACAGATGTGATTCATACAGCAGCTGTTGAAGAACAAGGCAGTGTATCACCAAGGGCTTAGCCCAATTAACTCAGTTTCAAAATGCACCCAAATGGTTGTTTCTAGACTGTGGTTTCTCTTTGAACTCACATTCAACTCTCTAGTGTCTTTGTCCTCAATCCTATGTTTCTTTTCCATTGGTAATGGAGTAATTGTAGTTTTATTGTATATAGCCAATGGTCTTTACAATGCTTAGAATAAAACATGGCTAAAATTAAAATAGATTGATACAATTAACAATGGATTATTGAAAGATGCATATAACTTTAAAACTGTTTATCAATTTAAACCATTTTAACAACTACTACAACTACTGTGATTTGATTAAAAATAAAGTTATTAAGGTTTATATACAAGTTTAATCCAATATAATAGCCCCAACACATTGTAAAAACATGAAATGTAAAATTAAGGTGCATTATATTACAATATGTTCCTTTGTGAAACGAGCCCGCAATTTCCTGGCTGCCAATGCAAACTGAGCTACTAAGTGTGTTACAGATGGCAACATGTCAGATAACAGTGCTGTTAACTATTTTCTGGGATGTGCAGTCAGCAAAAAAATGAATAATGGTAGACAGGAATCTTTGTCTAGGGCCAGAGTAGAGGGGGCAGAACAGCAAGTAATGAGTTATGTCCTCAGTCTGGTTACAGCCAAATACACATTTTCTATCTAAGACTGGAGTACCTTGGTATCTCCTTTCAAGATATGCAGAAGGCATCTGTTGAGATCTAAGTTCTCTAAAAGCTCTTCGGAGCTGAAATAAGGTCAAGGTTTCAAAGTACTGAAGCTTTGCCTGATTAATCTGAATCTGTGGGTACCAGATGGAGAATTTTGCGCCAACAATGAATGCTCTGTCTTGCCTGGCATCCTGATCAAGGATCCAGTTTTTAAGATCATGAGGACTGAGTCTTAAATAATTCTCTGTTTTAAGGTTGTAGGTCTTTAGCTTATCTTGGAGCAATTGTGCCCAGCCTTCAGATCTCTGTTCCTCTGGCCAACAAAGTTTGCTGAGAGAGTTATCCTCAAGTCAATTTAATCTACGCCAGAATCTTAAGAAAGACAGGTCAATTCTAGCTGCAACTGAGGGTAAGCCCAACTCAGCCCTAAGGTGGGACACTGCCCATGTTATTTTCTTTTAATACACAGACCTGTTTCCAGCAGTGGCACTTCAGCTGAATGCCACAACTGCTTCTAAAATGTTGGGTTAAACTTCAGCAAGTACAGCAGAGTTAACTTGCTGGTATACAGCAGCATGGAACATGGAATATTCTATTATAATCAGGACTTACTTCTGATAGCAGATATGCCATCAGGAAACCCTTCCCCCACTCCAGGTTCCCATGAGCCACTGGTACTGTCTGTTAGATCCTTAGTAAATTACCCAGGTAACCTAAGTCATGGCACCAGTTCTGGCTTTCTATAATCTCTGTGTTCAGTCTCTTATCATACACAAATGCAACATGTCTACCCTAGGTGAAGAAAAGAAGCAAAAGTTAACTTTAATTGCTGTGGAGGCAGTTAAAAGCCATGTGTAGATTCTGTCCTGCAGGAAAGATGCTTCCTTGATGGTCTTTATCCTACAGTAGCATTTTTACTCAGCGTTGCACAGGATTATGTTTTCCTCTTAAGAGCTCATCAAACTGTCTTCTCCAGTACCTGTAACTTTCCCCCATATTTCCCAATGCAATCTGTATCCAGAGTTGTTAACATACAAAGGTTGGCTTCCTGAGGGAATGCACTGTCCTCCTTATTGCTGCTAGGCCCCATCTCCATAGCAACCCGCCCATTCCAGTACCTGTAACTTTTCCCCATATTCCCCAATCCAATCTGTATTCAGAGTTGTTTACATACAGAAGTTGGGTTCCTGAGGGAATGCACCATCCTCTTCCTTGCTGCTAGGCCTCGTGTCCATAAAAATTGGCCTATTCCAGTACCTGTAACTTATCCCCATATTCCCCAATCCAATCTATATTCAGAGTTGTTAACATAACAGAAGTTTGGTTTCTGAGGGCATACACTGCCCTTCTTCTTGCTGCCCTCTTCAGCAACCAGCCTGAGGCCCAAGACCTCTCTGCCTGAGAATTCTGAAGGCCTCTCTCTAAACAGCCAACTCCAGGATTCCATAGAATTTCACAGTCAGCCAATCACATGAGGTCTTCTCACTTCACACAGCCAATTGTATGAGGTCTTCCCCTGCCTGATGCAGACAAACTCACAGACAAACTTTGACTTTTATATAGTAGAGTATTACTCCCTTCTTCAGAACTGTAATGGAAGATGTCCCTCAATCAAGGAGAGAAAACATATATTAATGTGTATCGCACTATAGTTGGTGGTGACCTATTTTTAATGAGGGCTTTGTTCTTCCCTCGTTATTAAAATCTATCCTGCACCACCACAAATTATCACCTGCAGTTTACCATTGACCATTGTCAGTGATCATGTAAATCCTTTTTCTAAAACTATTTATCATAGAAAGTCTAGCAATTATGTGTTAAGTGAAATATTGTTTGTGCTGTGCTGACCTTGTTTTTCATTAGCTTCATCTTTCCAGATACCACATTACAGATGTCACCCCTTGTTATTTCCTATGTTTTGTATCAAAATCTTTATTTAGATGTGTGATATTATTGACTTCATCCTTTCAATTTGCAGATAGGAGTCCTTGTTTCTCTTCCTGTCTCTTAATGGCACTATTTACAATCAGTCTGTTTATACATGCATTAAGGGATTAAGTTTCATCCCTTATATTGCTGCTATGCTGGTTTTTCTCAACTTCTTTTGCAGTACTGTAGCTTATTGTTCATTTAAACCAGAGGTGTAACATAGCATCCATTTGGATAAAGATTTGGAGAAGGTTATCTTTGCAGTTTGATATATTTAAGTATTTTATCTGCTTACACCAATATAGTCACCAATACAGAACTTCCTTTTTAATGCCCTGGGAACCACAACATAGTAGAGACACAAAGAGACAGCTCCCTTTTCTCAACAGCCAGTCATTAGGAGTGGGTCTTAAACTGTATAGGAAGATATATTCTACACCTGATATAGTTGAGGTTTAAGCTGGTGCAGGTAAAATGTGGTCCATCAACCACATGTGGCCCTCTTAGGGACCCCAATGTACCTTGATGCCAGCTTTCTCCAGTTTTGTTTTTTAAAAAGGCTGGAAAAGTTCCCAGTGGTGTGCCCTCTCCAATTTTGTCTCATCCTCCTATCTCTTTTAGGTGGGAGTGCTTTTTCCCTTGAAAATGATTATATCTAAAGTCTTAAAGGACAAGCAGTTACTTTTGTTAACAAGCAAATGTTCTACTGCTTTTTTTCACTGAGAACTTTTCCATTCAGAGAAGTCTCACAAGAACTGAAACTGCAAAAGGTGATTTTCACAATTTTCCCCTTCTATGGGTACCTCCTCCTCCAGTCTATGTTACAATTTTGTATACCATGGAATGTGATGTGGAGAAGTGAAAAAAGAATTGGCAGAAATCACTTCCCCACTCTCTCCATCCACAGAAACCTCCACTGGATCAAATAGCATTCCATAAATGGGATGGACTGCCTTCTTCTTTATTTCTCTACCTGTCGCCTAGGATGATCTACAGAGGTCCTCGTCTGAAGGCTTCTGATTCTGAAATTTAAAGACCGGCTGCTACAGAGAAGAACTTCTCAATCTCAGCCCCCACCTCCACTTATGCGGCCCTCACTCAGGGAAATTCAGCAGGCACCACCAGTCCCAGGGATTTTTCTCATCATTTATTCCTACTTTAAGATGTTTTTGTAAATTCATGCCTTTGAAGTCTTTGCAACAGATCTGTTACATGTTGCTAGTTTTTACTATTTATTTATTATCATGTTTTAGCTTCTTTTTGTTTGTTTTTTAACTTCATTTAACAGGGAGAATTTGTATTGTATTTTTACCATATTGGTTTCATATTGTTGTGTTTTCAGTTGTCTACATTTTATTATGTTATTATTCCGCTTTAAAATCAAGATGCAGTGCCTCAAGAACTTGTTTTATGGGCATTTTACAGAAAGCAAATAAATGTTACTGTTGCATACTGATGCATATACACACACACACAAAAAGCTGTCAGTACTAATCTGATGTGTACAAATGATAAACATATATGGAGCTCTGTGCCACTGTGTCATTTCTCACAATGAAGTGATAACTGTCATATAGGAAATCTGTCTTGTGTAAAACAACCCCAAAATTGGAAAGTCAGGGTATGATAATTATTTCTTAAGCAATTCTATGACTGCAACATTTGCTTCCTGGCAGTAGCAATAGCCAAGCTCACAATTTGGATTTCAAATTTAGTAAGTGATAAATCATCCATGAGACACAAGATACACAGAGTCATGTCTACAAAAATATCCTTTCAGTCTTTTAGAAGGAGGATAGCAAATATGTTGCCAGATGAATGAACATTTCTATTAAAAAAATAAGAAAAGATTTCTATAATAGCACATAAATTACTATACCCGGCATAAAGCTCCAGGGAGAAGTTCAGTCTATCAAATAAGGGCAATTTACAGTAGACCTCCCCTTCATGCATTTAAGAATATGATCCAACATTGGGACCAGATTAGAGATAAAACTGTAATTCACAGCACTGGTAAATACTTATCCTGCATTGTTTTTAACACACTAGTCCTATGGATCATAAAATGAATGCTGCTTCACTTTTCCCTTGAGAGGATAACCTAGGTGATATTCAGGTTTCAGAAGGAACAATGCCTCAGTACACTGACAGACTGAAGACTATTTTTTGAATATATGCTCATAACAAAGTGCCCTGTCCATTTGCTAAAGGCGCCCCAAAATTCTGTGACAGCAGGCTAATGCATCCCCTTTCAGAAAACAATGAATGTGCCTCAGGTGGTGGTTGTGGGAGGAATCCATCTTACCCCCATATTTTTTTTCATACACATCCTACCAATATGTGCTATGTTAAATGACAACTGTGGAATATTTCTAATTTGATAATAAATTATATCTTTGCTGCCCTCTGTGCCTAATTCCATGGAGATAACTTTGCAAATGACACTGGCTTAGATGCCTCCTATGAGAGAGTAGGGAAGTAAGAAGTTTGTCTGTTTTTACTTTTTCTTTTTTAAGTTATCTCTTTTTGCTCATGGTTGTTCTCTCTGGTTTTACTAATAAAATATCTTCTGTGCTTTCAACTAGAGAAGTATTACAAGTTTGAAACAGCAATCTACACTGATATTGATATAGTACTGTACATAGATTTTCAGCCAACAGTTATTGACTAAAACCACCTGGAGTTTAACCACCAGCATTTAATAATAAAGAAACATATAACCTAACTGATTAGACACAGGATTATCCTGGCTAATAAGGAGGTTATTCAGACCCCAGCTAGTTCTACAGGGTGCTGCACATTTCTTTTCACAAGATGAGCTAGCACCTAGGCTTGCCTTGTAAAGAGCGCCTTAGTACAAGCATGCAGATTATTGTGCTGCCAAAGAAGCAGAACAACAGCAATCTACATACTTATACTATGGCCCTCTTTAATCAATTTTCACTGCCACTTTCAGAGAAGATGCCCCTCACCTGGGGTACCGCTTGAACTAGGACCAGGCAGCTGGCCTTCTCTGCAAGCTTCTTTATCTTGTCATCTTCAAAAGCCAAAGAGAAATGGATAGACCCAACCAACTATGCAACCTGTCAAGTTGAAGGTTGTCTTGCTATGTTCATGACATCTCTTGGATTTGATACATTTGATGCCTGCCTGGAACTGCAAAAGTATTAGGGGACAGAGAAGTTTAAAGGAATCTGGAAGGCCACAGTACATGGTTGATGATCTTCTTACCTCTTGGTGGGTCACAAATTGTGCAGTGCTGCTCCAAGACCTTCTAATTAGCTCTGTTATATGTTTGCCCCATCAGTGGGCACAGAGAGCTACCTAAACTAAACCTAAATTAGATCTCTGTCCAAAATAGGTTACAGTATAAAAGACAACCCAGCAACCCAGCTATGCCCTCTATAGCATAGAGGAAAATCTTTATAATGTGATCATAATCTTCTATAACTAATATGAATAATAAAAATATATTAAATATATCATCAGTTGCCACTTGATGATTTCTATGTTACTACGGTAGTGCTTCTGCTCTAGATTTTCACCTGAACTTTAGTGGGGTTATCCAAGGTTCTGGATCCTGCTCCCCAGTGTTACCCTGTTTACTGGGGGTCCCATGAGGGACTCCAAACTTAATCAAATATTAAGTGGAGAAAATTAGCTCAGAGCACAAGTTAGCAAAACGAGATGCAGGGCAATGCAGTGGAATCCTTAACCCAGTGTCTACGGGGTCAGGCTAAGTCAAGAAGCACACCAAAATATGAAATTAACTGTGATTTTATTAAATACAGGCAAACAGTGTACGCAACACACTCACACAAGTAACTATAGAAAATAAAGGTGTTAGCGGTATAGAGGAGTTTGAGTGTTTGTTGAATTGGGTGATACTACACCTATCTGAAGCCCAGGGAAGATCACAGTGGAGGTCCGTGATTGCGCAGTCTTGGATGGAGACTGAGGGGAAAGCTTGGTGGACAAAGCGGCAGCAAGGTGGGATGAAAGTTCAGAGCGATCCGAGGAAGTTCTTGGATTCGAGGGGTTTTATAGGGAAAATATGACCGTGGGCTAGTCTGTACTTGGGAAAGAACAATGAGGTTTGGGCGCGAAACAATGTCTCCCAAAGGTCAGAATTTAGCATGATTGAATTAAGTCTGAATAGACAATGGAATGGCCAGTATGCAGATGCAGCATGCTTGACAGTTAAGCATCTAGCTCGTCAAGTTGCCTGCTCAGGGCGGGGGGCTCCTTGTATTAGCGTGCATCTTTAATGAGGTGTTTGTCTGGGGAGGTCTCCTAAAGCGAAGATCTGGCTGAGTCTGGCCTGCCTAGGTGGAGAAAGGAATGTTCAGCAGTTAATGGCCATGCCTAGTTCTGTGCTTGTTCGGGGGCCTCACAAACACTTGGCCAAGGGTGGCAAAATGGGGCTGAATTGTGATACCAAAATGATATCTAATATATTCTGAAGCCAGGCCAGTTCATGGTGATAACACCAGCTTCAAATGCTCAGCATGTTGGATAGGTCCTTCAACATTCAGGCTAAAATCCAGGGTGCATTCACTGCCCCATTTACATAGAAGCCCACAGTCACCACTGCTACGAGGTGATCAGCCCTTTCACAAGCTGCTCCTTGTTGAAAAAGACTTGCCAAGTTTTGTTCTCACTTTGAACAGCTTCTCAACCTACCTTCAGTGGCATTAAGAAGCCATACTTGTTTAAACACTTCACCTCTTCAACCTCCCTCTCAGCCCTTGAGAGCAAAAAGAGACTTTGCCAAATGCAGAATCTGTCTCTGCACAAAACACATAGTTTCCACAAACTCAATGGTTTGGATCCAAAAAACTAGTTTAGATGTACCCAAAGGCTAATGCATGTCTAAAGACTTCTTTTCTTTTTATCCAGCTTAAGTAGCAGTGCTTCATGTCTTACCACACACACTTCTGAAAAGTTCTTCAGTTTCAAAAAATGTATAGCATGTAGCATGGAGAGCCTTTGTTAGAGACACCCTATCCAAAATGCATAACTAGTTGGGCAAGTCACTGGATCTGATCCAAGGATTGTGTGTGTGCATAGCTTATAACAACTTTCTATTATAATAGTTATGGAAAGGGTGTTGTAATGCTAGGAAGATACAGTAGACGTACATTAAAGAGAAGTCATGCTGGCTCTGTGAGCTAATTCATAATACCAGTGCCCTAAGGGATGTTCTAATAAAACAGTTTACTTAAAACTGTAACTTGCTGAGAATCTGTAGCTCTGTAATTGTCGGGGGAAGTTGCCTTGAGCAAAGGATCTTGGAACAACAAACCATTCATTCTCCAGCAACTGTATCACTGGGTGGAGAGGAAGAAATTTGCCAGCTCTGTAAAGTCTGAAAGTACTATTTTGAAGATGAGACTGCCATGGAAGGGCTATCAGGTTGGTTATTTGTGTCTCACAGCCTCTTTGCAATTTATAACTAGCATGCCATGGCAGATATTGAAGGATTCCATGTAATTCTATTTGTAGAATGAGTTGTAGAATGAGTTCCAATAGAACTTGGAGATTTTGGTGCAGCTCCCAGAATCCCCGAGCCACTTGGCCTCTTGCCCTACTTTTTGGGAGTTATAGTTCTCCCAAGTAAAATTTCCAAGTTTTAGGCAGCAAAGACAGAAAATATTGCCCCAGACTTGCCCAAGATGTTGTTTTTACAGTCTGTGGCAGAGAGGGATAAGCAGAGGTTTGGTCCACTTCTTCTTGGCATTGGCATTTCCTTTCCAGCAGCCCACACAGTTTTCATTGGCTCCCTGTAGTGGTGGGAAAAACTGGCCAATCAGATTTGTCAGTTATTTTTGAAGTGAGACTTCACCAGAGTGGACAAAGTTTTCATTCTTAGTAGCCAGGGAAGTATATAAGCAGCTTCCTGGCCAGCTAAGCTTCAGTTTGGCTTTAATCTTCATCTGTCCCTCCTGCTTTCCCTTTTGTTTTGTGGTATAAATGTCCTTCTGTGACCAAAATGTTATTAGGTTCCTTTGTCACAACTTTGGTGGGTGGTTTGTCATAGGATCTTATCTAGTTTGAAGGCAGAGGAGGCCTGTGTGCCAGTCATACCCAGGGGTGGGGGACAGGTTCCCCTGTAGGACTTTGGAGGTAAGGTAGCACAGGTGATGCCCAGCTCAGGAAGCAGGGGATTCAGCCTCACCCCAAGTCATAGGAATCCATAAAGAGACTTTCACTTACCTGGCATCCCATTTCTGCCACTCCAGAAGCAACCAGCACATGGGCTGGATTTTATGTTTATCAGATGACAGGCACATCAGCCCATTGGGGATCTGATCCCATAAAGGCCATGCCTGTGATAGATGCTGCTGCTGTGATTGAGGAACAACTAATTTTGCATATGGCCGAACCAGGAAGTGAGCAAGTCAACTTGCAAACATCCCCTGCACTGGAAGGTCAAACAGAGACAGAGTTGCCCCAGCCAGCTCTTGATAGAGAGGGAACCAGCAGTGATGCAGAGGAGTTGCAGCCAGCTGTGCCCATCAGCCCTCAATCACGCAGAAGGCTGAAACGGGCTGCTGAGAGGGAGGCTGCATGGACTAGGCTGAGGAAACAATAACAAGCAGCATCTGCTTACAGGGGCTATTTAAGTCTGCCGGTGTGGCTGCTCTTTGCTTGCAGCAAATTATTAGCAAGCCCTCATGACCTTTGTGTCTCCTACTCCCTGAAACCCTCTGGAAGGATCTCTGCCTCCTGAACCTTTGGACTGGACCTTGACCTGGCTTGACTTGTGTTTTCCTGGTGTTTTGGTATATTCAGACCCTCCCTGAAAGTATTCTTTACCTCTCTCCTCCCTTGCTGGCTGTAGAATGGCAAGGAGAGATTCCTGACAATACCTTCTCAAGTTGTAACCAAATACAAGTTGTGAGTTTTTTTTATCCCAGTCCATGATTGTGTTTACATGCCAAAGCTCCACCCCACCTTATCTCACCATTGGACATAATCCTGTTTGCATAATACTATTTTGGACCAGATGTTCCGAGGAAGTGAAACTTTTTGAAGGAGCTGCCATACAGTGCTTTGAGATTAACAGACATTTTAATAAACAGTACTAAATTGCTTGATGTGTTTCTGTGATTGCTGAAAAAGTTAGTTAGGTCCCTCTACAGAGGAGTGAACCATTGCCAGGGGAGTTAGAAGGCCTCCTACTCACTTACTGGAGGCAAAAACAGTGACAGTGAGCAGAAGAGGAGGGTATGCAAAAGAACTGCTATTCACAAAGGCATGGAATAGTGTCTCTGTGCCTCACACCTGATGAAACAATAGTTGAATTGTTGTTGTTGTTGTTGTTGTTATTTCTTACCGACCTCTCTCCATGGATTGAGATGGAGAACAACAACAAATTAACACAACACATAACATCAGTTAAAAACAGAACAGTTAAAAACAATAGTTAAAATACATGATATCAATTTAAAAGAACAAATAAATCAAATACCTATTTAAAAGTCATATTAAAATTCAAAATTTAAAATCATCTGGATAGAGCTGCTGTAAGAGACTAGTCTTTAATGCTGTTTAATTTTGGACAGCATATTCAGCTGCCAAATCTCTTCAGGCAGGTCATTCCACTGTCCAGGGATGGCTGAAGAAAAAGTTCTCTGAGTGACCGTGCCAGTCTAGTCCTGGCCAGTCCAAATAAATGTCTCCCAGAAGACCTGAGCATATGGGATGGATTATTCCGGAGGAGGTCATCTCCTAGGTAACCTGCACCCAAACTAGTGGAATGACCTTAATATTGGTGTAATATGCTTACTTTTAAAGTTAGCAATAACCAGTTTGGTTGCCATGTTTTGGACCAATTGAAGTCTCTGAACTTGATACAGAAATAGCCCAATGTACAGCACATTGCAAAAGTCCAGCCTTGACGTTACAAGTGTGTGCACTACCATCTGAAGGTCTTCCAGCTCTGAGAAGGGGCACAGCTGGCATATTAGCTGAAGCTGATAGTAAGCATTCTTGGCCATTGTGTCTATCTAAGCTGTCATTTGGAGCGACAAATCAATAAGTACTTCCAGGCTGCAAACACAGTCTTTCAAGGGGTGTAACCCTGTCCAGGACTGGTTGACCCACCTTGAAACTCAGGTTAGGATCCTTGATTATAAGCACCTCCATCTTGTCTGGATTGAGCTTCAGTTTGTTTTTCTTCATCCAGCCCTCCTCCAGGCATCCATTAAGAGGAGACACATTATCCTTAGCTGAATTTCTCTTTGAAGGCATGGAGAAATATATTTGGCTGCCATGAGCATACAACCCTACCCCATGTCTCCTGATGATCTCTCCCAGCAGTTTCATGTAGATGTTGAATAAATAGCACAGGGGATAGAATAGCACCTTGTGGTATGCCATATAGCAGATCCTTTTTTGAGGAGCAGCTATCTCCAAACACCACCATCTGGAATCTACCTGAGAGATAGTACCAGAACCACTGATGCACTGCTTTGATTCCCAGAGCCCTCAGGCATTCCCAAAAGATACCATGGTAGATGGTATCAAACACCACTGAGAGGTCCAAAAGCACCAGCAGAGACATACCCCCCTGTAAGTGCTCAGGCAAAGATCATCCACTAAAGTGACCATAGCGGTCTCAACTCCATATCTTGCCCTGAAGCTGGTTTGAAATTAGTCTAGATAACTTGTATAATCGAAAACTGCCTGGAGTTGAGAAGCAAATGTCTTCCCAATCACCTTGCTCAAAAAAGGAAGATTTACTACTGGTCTATAGTTGTTTAAGTCCAAAGAGTCCAAAGAGGGTGTTGTTGTTTTTTTAAGTTATTGTACCACTGCCTCTTTTAAACAAGGCGGGACACTTCCTTCCCTGAGAGATGTGTTAATAATATATTGTAATTGAGATCTAATTGCATCTCTTCCCCGGACAGCCAGCCAAGAAGGACAGGGATTAAGAGGACAAGTTGTCTTCTTGCTTGTTCACATTAGTGGTGCTCACCAACCAAAACTGATCCATGCTGGGCTGCTTCCACCTCTCAGTCAAGTTTCTGTAAACCATGCCAGATCAAGCCTCCTCATCAGTAAGGAGATCATAAATTATATGTACCTTGTTTTTAACTGACCCAGCATTATGCAAGAGCAAGGTGGGGTTTGTGAGTAGCTTGGTTTACTCTCCAAGTTCCTGAGGAAGGCATAATGACTGGAAAGTAAAACTGGTATTAGGTATTTCTTTCTCCTTCCTCTATAATGACACATCTCTTTGCCATCTCCATATCTCCCTCTGTCCCACACAATTCATATTGCTGCCCCATTTCCTTCACACATTACACTCATGTCAAGAATGAACAATGGCAGTAAATACAAATTACACAATTAACATTTTGTGTATACCAGGTTTATAGAACTGAGTTGATGGCTAGTCCAGCATAAACTTACATTAAGGTGACACCTTATAGCCAACTGGATGGTACTAGGTTGTGCTCCCATCACTACCCAGCTTTACAGCTGCCACTCTCACTGCCAGCTGGCTTATCAGTATTGTAATAAATAATATCTAAATATAGGTAGAATTCTCCGATAATGTACTGGGGGGTTCCAACATACAACAGTATCACAAGACACAGTTAAAACTGTCCTCTTGGTTCAGGCCAGCCATTTTCACCTCCAGTGGTGATCTCAGCACTTCATACTCTCTGTGATTTCATGCCCCTTGCTTTCAAGCCTCCCCTCAGTCAGTATATAATGGGCAGCTACAAGCAATAAGACAGCACTGAGACACCAAACGGGTACCAAATGGGTAGTGTCCTTTGGCAAGGCAGCTGACGCTTGCTCCTAGCAAGGTGATTAGTCTCGCCAGTGAAGCTGTTCTTCTTACCAACATCAAGGAAGTAGCTGAGGACAGATCATTGCGGAAGATCCCTCCAAAGCTGTGACCTCTCTTCATCCTACCCACTTACATTAGAAAAAATAGAACCACAGAGTTAGAAGGGGCAGCAGGGGCCATGTAGTCCAATACTGTGCCATGCAGGAATACACAACTAAAGCACGCCTGAAAGATGCCCATCTAGCTTCTCTTTAAAGACTTCCAGAAAGAAAGAAAGAAAGAAAGAAAGAAAGAAAGAAAGAAAGAAAGAAAGAAAGAAAGAAAGAAAGTCAGTCCACCACCCTTTAAGGCAGCCTTTTCCACTGTCGAACAGCTGTTACAGTAGAGAAGTTCTTCCTAATCGTTATTTCAATAAACTGTTATCTGTACCCTTTGGACTGTGGGAAGTGTTTGGCCCTCTATGAACTATGACTCCAAGCATCCCCTAGCATGGGCTATAGGGACTGGTTTGGCTAGGAATTGCAATTCAGCAACATTTGGAGGACTACATGTTCCCAGGCCTTGGAACCAATGAGCAGAAACTGAAAATTTGAACACTGTGACTTACAGCGAGGTTATGGTGCAAATTCTGCAGCTTGCAATGTCCTAAATACTTTGCATGATTCGGATACAGCAGGTATAACAAGGATGCTCCCAGTTTAGTAAGTGGTGCCCTATGGGGCTCATTGTCTCAGACCATCTAGAGAAGGAATCACAATCCTTCTATCTCAGTTTCATCAAGGCTGGTCTTTGCAGCCATGTCTACTTTGGAAACAGGTTAGAACAAAGCCCTGAGGAAACGTGAACAGCAATATCCTTGAATTAATAGCTCAGGAGATTTCTTCCACACTTCACAGTGATTAGGTGAGATAATAGCAACACACATGAAGCCAGAAAAGGACATTTTGTATGAAATTTGAAAAGAAAAACACCTGGTTTTTACAAATGGAGGCTTATAATTCCTTTTGTTTTCTGTTGCTCCCTGCCTGCATTAGTTTTATAATGATCCTCACAAAGGCCATTTCTATAGCACTATGATAGCGTAGTGCACTATGATAGCATAGTGCAGAAATGGTCAAAGTTTTCTTCAAGTAAGCCATCAAGTCATCAAACACACTGAAAATATTTGTTCCCAAGCTCAGATGTGAATTCAAGTTCTGTGCATCACTGAAGTGATTTCTTTCCTTGTCCAGATATTTGTCCACTGGTAGTTTAAAACAAAACAAAACAAAAAAACCCAAACAGCTACAAAGTGGCTTTCTGATGCTTTCCCCCAAAATTAGGGTTGGTAAGAGAATAACATAAAATTTGAAAAAATAAAATATTAATGTGCTGTTTCAGATTAACTAGAAAATGTTATCCACTCTACTGCTAAAGTAACATCATACCCACTAGTTGTGTTACTTTTAAATTGTAACTTGGTTGCATTCTTGTTACTAAAAAAATAATTCTTTACAGGTCAGTACATAACTTGGAACTCATTGTTTCCAAGCACAGGCTAGACTGTACTCCAGTTTCAGTATCTTCAGCAGAGAAAATGAAGCTAAATGATATTTACTTATTTTTGAGAACAAAACATATTTTTATGTATCTGTATATTATTGAAGAGAGCCAGAGTGGTGAAGTGATTTGAGTGTTGGACTTGGACTGTGGGAAACCTGGGTTTGAATCCCTGCTCAAGCCATGGAAACCCACTGGGTGGCTATGGGCAAGTTGTACCTTCTCCTCCTGAAAGGAATGTGATGACAAACCTGTGCCATAAGTCAGGGTTCGCAATTGTCCAATTCTTGTGAGATTTATTGGACCCAGTCAGAAGCAGAGCAAGGCACATTCTGAACAATATGTTGCAAGATCTAGTTTTTTTCTAGAACAGAAAGAATATACATAAGAACTGGGAGCTTTAGTTTGAGAAGCAGATAGATTTGTGCTTCCCTATGTGATATGTTCCCTCAGAAATACCAGTCCAGGAATTTCTTTTGCGCAGGCATGAGTGGATAGAAAACTGGTGGGAGGGGCAATGTACCATAATAATCAAGGACACTGATCTCACGAACAGTGGAAATGAGTGCTGCTGATTGTTTTTTTATGAATCCAAAATACAGCTGAATAAATATCTAGTTCACACATCATCATTCCATGCTATCTGTGATGAGACTGTAGTATATAGATGGAAGGGGGTCCATGTCGAAAGAGCACAGTAGTTTCCCTTAAATGATGCTTGTGCCCTGCTCCCCAGGCAAAAAGTCATAGCCTTTGGAAGTTGGATGCTTCCTGTTTGCAACATATGTTTGTTCAACATATGTTTGTTCAAGACAAAGTAAGTTTGTCTTACTTATGCCAAATAAGTAAGACAGAAATGCAATCATCTCATTAAGTATAGACAGAATTTCTAGGGAGAGATTTCCTAGCTTGTCCTACCTTGGTTTTAATGGGTCATTTCTGCTTACACTTGCCCATACAGTTTCATTAGCTTCCAAATCCACACTTGTCTAATGAAATGGAATGCTCAAGGCTTGGCAGTTGAACTTGAGGGCATAACAGCTACATCTCAGAGCTCTACTAAGAGCACCATGTGCTCCTATTGCATCACTCTCTTGAAAAAAATTATTTAACAGATTCATTGACAACAGTTAAAACAGAGAATCAAATACATGCTATACAATAAGAGTGAAATACACATTAGAGGCTAATGCTGAAGGTAGACACCAAAGATATCAGCGTAGCAGAAAACATCCTTCCAGAAGGGGGTTTGATGAACTGGGAGATGCAAGAGACCAGCATTACTATTGATGTAGCCTATAAAGGAAGACCAAGCTGCGATAAAAGTGTCACTGCTAACAAGTCCTTTAATCACTTTCATGTTGTGTGATAATTTTTCTATAAGAAGGAAGTCTCAAAGTTTTTCCCACCACTCTTCCATGGGAACTGAATGTTTTGCAATTGTCGTTCAAGCAGCGGCCAGAAGAAAACTAATAACATCTTTGTATTGTAATTTCCTTTTGTCTTTAATAAAGAAGCATAATAACATTAGACCCTTACAGTCTGTTGCACCACACTTCAGCACTTTTACTTTAAAGCTGGTCTAGACAAAACAGTTGAACAGTGGTATCTTTGGCTCTTAAGCATTTCAACACTTTGCTACCATACACATTCCTTCCACTTTTGCACACAGGTTCTTTTTCCTCTCAGCCACAGCCACATGATAGGGATATCTGAAAGCAAGTGCTCGGCTAAAATAATCTGGCCAAAACAGATTTAAAATAGACAGTTTACCTCATGTTAAAAGCAGTCATGAAACAAAATCTGCAGTCCAAACATCTCTGAAGTCTGTGTAAATAGCATGTTTCCTGCTTCTCTTCCAGAGGATATAATTAATGAACAAGCATCACTCTTATTGCAGGTGTAAAAATAAACTAATAAGATGTGTTTCCCACTATTATCCCTACTTCCAAACAGGCATGCATGCATTCCTCACTCGCAGTGTTGTAGATTAAATTTCTTACACAGAGGAAAAAAATCCACACAAAAAATTTCAAATCTGTCTTATGTGAGTGACATTTCAAAAGAAAAGTTTACCACAGCAAAAGAGGAAAGAACCCAAACACTTAAGAAAAAAGAAGATCCACTCTTGAATAAAACATCCAGCAACAGCAGCATTAGAATCAGAAATAACTAAATAATATCCATTTCAGTTAATACTATATTTAATGAACATAAAGTATTCTGAATGAGTGAGATGTAGTGGTATAGTGGCTTGAGTATTGAACTAGGCCTCTGAGAGGCTAGGGTCCATATCCCTGCTCTGCCACAGAAATCCACCTTGGGCAATTCATACTCCCTCAGCCTCAGAGGATGGCAATGGCAAACCTCCTCTGAACAAATCTTGCCAAGAAAATCCTATGCAAGGTTTACCTTAGGGTTGCCACAAGTCAGAAATGACTTCAAGGCACACAACAACATAACATGTTCTGCTTCAATTACTTGGCAAGAGTAAAGCCATTTCCGCACTAGCCTGTTATAGCGCTCTGATTCCACTTTCAACATCTTACGGAATCCTGGGGTTTGCAGTTTAGGGAGGGGCCACCTGGCCCCTCCCTAAACTGCAAACCCCAGGATTAAGTAGGATGTTGAAAGTGAAATCAGAGCGCTATAACAGGCTAGTGCAGAAATGGCCTAAAACAGAGCAGTGTGCTGAAACCTGACCACAAGAAAGCCTATAGAGACCGTTACCACTGACATTGCTCTCTGACTTTACTCACATATATTCAAGGTCATCTTCATATCCATATCCATAAGACACTGGTACTTATTCAATTTTTTCATTTAAAGGAAGGTAGAAATTTTCCAGTTCTTGAATTTGGCACCAAGTGCCCATGAATTGCATTTCTGTGTGCAGAATTACTCACAGCCCGGTTATATTTACTCTCAGTTACACAGGCCAATGCCTGTTTTATCATCTGTTTGTGAGACCAGTTACTAGTCCTTTTCTTCATCCTTTGTCCAGTCTAAAACATTCATCTTTCTTCAGTGTGATTATAATAATCTGCTTATTTATTACAGTTTTCATATCTCCTTTTTCTAAATTATTCCTAGCTAGTGAATCCTCTGCTGGTCAAAAATATTTGCTACAATTAATCTTCATAGAATCATAGAATTGGAAGAGACTCCAGGGGCCATCCAGTCCAACCCCCTGCTGTGCAGGAACACCCATCAAAGCATCCCCAACAGATAGCCATCCAGCCTCTGCTTAAAAACCTCCAAAGAAGGGGACTCCACCACACTCCGAAGCAACATATTCCACTGCTGGACAGCTTTGACTGTCAAAAAGTCCTTCCTAAGGTTCAGGTGGAATCTCCTTTCCTGCAGCTTGAATCCGTTGCTCCTTGTCCTAGTCTGTGGAGCAGCGGAAAACAGGCCCGTTCCCTCCCCAACATGACATCCCTTCAAATATTTAAACATGGCTATCATGTCTCCTCTTAACCTTCTCTTCTGCAGACTAAACATACCCAGCTCCCTAAGCCGCTCCTCATAGGGCTTCATGGCTTCCAGACCCTTCACCATTTTGGTTGCCCTCCTCTGGACATGCTCCAGCTTATCGATATCCATCTTGAATTGAGGTGCCCAGAACTGGACACAGTATTCCAAATGAGGTCTAACCAATGCAGAATACAGTGGTACCATTACCTCCCTCGATCTAGACACCATACTTGATACAACCAAGAATTATGTTTGCTTTCTTGGCTGCCTCATCACACTGCTGATTCTTGTTCACCTTGTGATCTACCAAGACTCCTAGATCCCTTTCACACATACTGTTATCCAGCCACATGTTCTCCATCCTAGATTTGTGCATTCCATTTTTTCTGCCTAAGTGCAGGACCTTACATTTCTGTTGAAATTCATTTTGTTAGCTTTGGCCCAGCTCTCTAATCTGTCAAGGTCATTTCGAATTTTAATCCTGTCCTCTGGTGTATTAACAACCCCACCCAATTTGGTGTCATCTGCAAATTTGATTAGCATGCCCTCCGCTCCTTCATCCAAGTCATTGATGAAGATGTTGAATAGCACTGGGCCCAGGACAGAACCATGTGGCACCCACTAGTTACTTCTCTCCAGGATGAAAAACAGCCATTGGTGAGCACCCTTTGGGTTTGGTCGGTCAACCAATTACAAATCCACCTAATAGTAGCCCTGTCCAGCCCATATTTTACTAGTTTCTTTGCAAGAATGTCATGGGGAACTTTGTCAAAGGCATTTTGTCAGAAATATGTGTTTACACTGCCTGGTGGTGAATTTAATTCAGTTTCTCTTGCTCTTATTCCTGGTGCCATCTAAATCGCCACAATACTTTTTAGCATTCTCTTGATTAACAATGGAAGAGTGCAAAACATGGGGAGGGAGAGAGAAAAAGAAAATGAAAAACAAAAAATGGAAAAGTAAATACCAAGCATCATTGGGCTCTTTCCATGTTGTTGTCTTATAGTCTTCCTCTACAGAATCAGTCTTAAGGAAAATTGTTTTCACGGGAGAAGACAGTAGTGGTGAACTGTGCTGATTGTTTGAGCTCTGGTGATGTCACAAGCCCACATTCTGTGCTATTTCTAGCTTTAAAATAATTACTAAGATTTTGAAAAAATGTAAAATCCCCAACAAACCTGAAAATGTTCAAACTTACCAAGCATCTTAAAGTGTAGAGAAGAGTTGGGAATCATGTGGTCCTCCAGGTGTTATTCGTTTAGAATACCGTACTGCTTGTACATTTAAACATGTTACAAGTTAATTGGACTGAACATCTGGAGCATAGAAAAGGGAAGAACTGAAGAGGAAAACAGTTTTTGATGAGGAGGTAGACACATTTGTTGTTCATGCCATCAAAATGGTCAGAAGATGGTTCCTGCCCATGGGGCACAAAACTCCTCTGGCTCTTGTTTAACATAGTTATCTTGTCATCATTCACACTGGAGCACATCTTCCCTGGAGCCATCTGTGAAAACTGTTGAAGAACTGAGACACTAAGATCACATATATGCACCTTTAATTATAAACTTCATTTGCAGCTGTAATGTAAATTACAGTTTCTAGATGAAGCCCCTGGGTGAAGTCATCTAGAGATTTGGGTTGAAGAATTAATAGTACAAGGATAATATTGAGCTCTTATCTCCAAGTGCAACCTCCTACAGTCTAGTGTACACCAGATGTGTGAACTATGATTCCTCCCATTGTCAGCCAGTGCCCTACCTGGGTGAGGATGATGGGAATTGTAGTCTGTTACATCTCTACAGTGTTGGGTTCCGAACATCCAGTTGCAGAGAGTGGAAAACTTCAGCTGATGCTTTGACATAAGTCCACAATAAGAGATTTATCTAGTTCAGAATCCTGCTTCCAACAGCAGCTAGGCATATGTGTCTGGGAAGCCTACAATCAGCCTATGAAAGAAATAGCCCTTTTCTACTGCTGCTCCCTGGAAGCTGGTACTCTGAGACATCCTGCATCTGAACTGAAGGTAGCACGATTGTCATTGTGATTAGTAACCACTGGTGTAACTGAGCTAAAGCTCACAGGATGTGAAGCACTGGGACTTTTTGATTAGCCCAGATGATGACTCACCGGCCACTCCCATCCCATACAGGCTTTCCCACTTCCCTGTTCCCTCTGCAAATCCAGCCAGGAAAAATTGGCTCTTGCCAGGAAAAGGTATTGTTATGAGCTATCTTTTCTGTGATCGAGAAAGTATTTTGAGATGGCTTGGCCTTGAGTGCTGCAAAAGACTTGTTCTCATGGGTACAAGAACTTCTAGTAGTGGTTTATTGAATGAAATCAAAACAGCTGCTAGCATTTTTGGATTCTCCTTGTGGGTGGGTGGGACAATGCAAACAATCATGATGTGCTCCTGAATTTCAGAATGTAGCACTGTTACATTTCTAGTCACCAGTGGCAATCTTATCCTCCATAAAAGAGGCAATAATAGTGAGGATATGGGGAGGAAGCAAAAAAATTAATCCTAATACAATGGAAATGCCATTGGTAAGGGTTGAGGTCAATCTAGTGTTGGGTGCACAGCTTGCATCAGGTGCTACTATACTCCTTCTTGGGATGCAGCTTGGTGTGTTCCCTTTGATCTGTTACTGCTTCTAGATGTCCACACTCTCTTACATAATAATGTAACCTACAGGCATTTTCTCCTTCCCTCTCCCCTGCATTAGCACAAGTAAATGAGTAAAATTACTTTTATGTTTTTTACAAAGAATATTGAGCTTTTTACTTTTCTTTGCTAGACCCTGTGTGTGGGTATAGGACTGGCTGTTGTTCAGCTTCTGTCTTGCCAATTGATTGCTTTGCTGGCGAGATCCAGCACTATCTCTCCCACTTCTCAACAAACTGCTGTAGTACTTGTTTCTCTTAATATTGTCAAATTTTTATATCATTATTTAATTACAAACAATTTTGAGTTTCCACAAAGAAAAACAGGTTTAAAAAAACAAATGAGTAATCAATCTGTTTAGTATCTTTTCTTGAGATCCCTTGAATACCTCAAATAGTTATAGGAACAGGTTTTCAGTATAGTATGCTTAGAGATGTAAAAGGAATCAAAGTTCTGGAAAAATAGAATAAACAATTTGCAAGAGAAGACAAGATGCTTTTCATCACAAACACATTTAGAGATGTATGGTGGTCTGGCTGTACAAAAATCAAGCAGCTGCATTTGCTCACACTCTCAGTACTTAGGGCTAGAAAACTTCCCTTGTTGGCATATTTAAATCAAGGCAGTAGACTTCCTTAAACCCACTTCAAAACAATGACTGACTGAAAGACTCTTGCTGTTCCTAGACTGTTACTTTCTCCAGCTGTTTGATCTCTCCTGTCAGTAATCTGTATAAAGTGTCTGAGAGGATCCAATTTCTTCATTTTATTTGTAGAGATTGTTTCCATGGATAACCAAACTGTAGGCTTGATTTATAAGTTACGTTTAGCCAGGAATGGGCCCTCTAAATGGTACTGGAGTCCAACTCCCAGCATCCTTCACCATTGGTTACATTGGCTATTGCTGAAACAACTTGCTGTCACCACATCCACAGGGTCACATGTTTGCAACCTTGTGCTAAACTATGCTTTAATATTGTGTGCATATGCCTACAAGCTCTTGTGCTTCCTACCTCCACCCCTGCTCCTAGTGTGACTAAAGGAATAAAAACAGACCTTCTGTACCCATTTTCAACAATATGCTGTTACGCTTTAGGCCTGAAGCTCATCAAATTGTGTTCACTATTATATGTGATTCTGGTCACGGGTGAGAAACTGTGGTAGTTCCTGGGCCAAATTTGCCCTCCTGGGATCTATCTCGCCCCCATTCACTGCTGCAATTCCAATGAACTTCAGCAGCAAATTGGGGGGGGGAATCACACATTTTTCTTAGGGCCTGGAACTTCCTTCCTGGTGAGAAAAGGATGGCCCGCTCCTTACTGTTCTTCCATCAACAGGCAAAGACTTTTTTTAGTGTTATTATTCTGACAGGCTTTTCAGAAATGAAGGTTTTTAAAGGAAGGTCTTGTATGAGTGTGTTGTACTGTTTTAATGATACTCTTTTTGAGTGCTTCTTAACATTTCACTTGTTTGTTTTAAATCGTTTTTAGTGATGTGAATAGTTTAATAGTTTGATTCTACTTTAGGGTCAATCTTGTGTAAACTATGCTGCATTTGTAACCTACCTCGAATCCCAGTTTTGCAGAAAAGGCAGAATATAAAGAAGATGACAGTGGTGATGCTGATGAGTGTTCTAAAGGTTTTCCTCATATCCCTTGAAATTCAGCAGTGCAATTTGATGCCAAATGTTGGCAGTGCAGTTTTTAGAACTTCAAAATAAGCCTTGGGGGCTATGTGCTGTCCACTGTAAGCTTAGGGAAACCAGCCAACTTCAAGGCATGGTTAATGATTCTGACTGGTTTCCCTACCTAGCCCATGGTTAATAGTTCTTTGTACAGGTAAAAAGGATAATCCTCCCTATGATTTTGCTAGAGGCAAAGAAGGACCTGCATGAGGAAAGCATACAAGGCCAAGACTCACCCAGGCTCAATTCTGAAAATATCTATTATGTTTCAGCATCATACATCATACCTGATGACTAGAGATCTTGGAAGTCTCTCGTTTATAGGGTCTTCAACACCAGCTTGATGACAAACAACAATAACAGCAACAACAAATTATGCCCAAGGGCAGCTGCATTTCCCCATAGTGATATATAATACTCCATAGGACAGTCAGTATGGTGTAGTGGTTTAGGTGCTGTATCAGACTCTTGAGATCAAATCCCCTTTCAACATTGGAAACCCACTGGCATGTCTTACTCTGTTAGCCTCAAAGGAAGGCAATGGCAAACCTGCTCTGAACAAAACTTGCTAAGAAAATTCCACGACAGGTTCACAGCAACAACAACAACAACAACGATGTTCTTCAGTCGCTTTCTTCTTCTCATTTTTGTTGCTGCCTTCCATGGACATAGTTGGACAGGTTCTATAAGCTATCTTGTAGTTCAAGGAAAAGAAGAGAGATATCATAAATTTCTGGACCATTGGACTAAGGGCTTTTTTACAATACCACAAGCTGCTGGTCAGCAAGTCACTGTTTGTCAGAAAGCAATGGCAAGCCTCTTTTGAATAAGTCTTGCCAGGAACACCTTACAACAAGGTTGGCATAAGTCAGATTTATCTGAAGGCACATAACAACAACAAGGCTGCTTGTGCTGCTGCTGCTGCTGCTGCTACTGCTGCTTAGGTCCAATCCAAGTAGATTAATTCATCCCAGTGCAAAAAACAGCAGGAGCAGCAACTCAATTCAGATTCAAAGCCTCCAGCATGAGCTACACCCTGGAGAGGTTGGTGAGATTTTGCCATCCTTTTCTCACTGTCTAATAATACAGTCTTCCACAATTAGCTCCTATTGAAATCTGTTCCCTTTCAAATGAAAGCAGCCATTTTAACGTCCCTTAGAAGGATGTCAAGTCTGAAATGTTTTTGTAGCAACAAACTCTGAATAAACTGAGGCTTGGCAATATGTTTCTAAAATATGAACCGTTCATTAGTGCAATTATAAGTAAACTCTTTGTCTCTGGAATTTCACCGCATGGGAAAGGGAAGCCTCATGAATCGTTACCAGATGGGCTTATATAAGACTTTCATAGGAATGGGGACAAGTAACAACTCTAGGACTAAAATGTTGGCTTCACTTCAACTTGTTCAAAGAATCTTGGATCTATATTGCAACTTTGCTTGTTGCTACAGACTGGTCCATTGTTTCAAAGGGCCTTATGACTTATTGTTATAATTAATGGAATAAAAGAGAGTGAATGCAGGGAAGTGCAATTCCAGAGCATTTTTTTCCCCAGAGCATGAGTGATACCAACTCCTGCCAGAGCAGCAGTGAAACTGACAATAAGAGTAGTTCAACAGTAGAATACACTGCCTGGGAGTGTGGTGGAGTCTCCTTCTTTGAAGGTTTTTAAACAGAGGCTAGATAGACATCTGTCAGGAATGCTTTGGTTGCATATTCCTGTGTGGCAGAGGTTGGACTTAATGGCTCTTGTGGTCTCTACCAGGTCTGATTCCAAGATGGCCTGCTTGTTCTGGCAAATGAATGGGGTGAGAACAAGGCTTTCAAGTTTCACTATTGTTTGTGGAAAACTAACAGAGAGGAGTTCAGAGAATGAAGAAAACAATCCAGTACATGCTGCAAGCTTCTTTTATTTTATTTGATAATGTTACTACTTAATATTAGCATTTTAAGTGGTAACAATCATTTGCAAAATGGTTTGCTTTTTATATTAAAAGCTAAAGGTTACCTAGCTGGCTGAAGGTCTTTTGTTTAAGCTCAATGTTTTTCAAGTTCAACCTACGTAGTCAGAAATAAAATCGCCTGAAATTAATAGTGCTTACTCCCCAGTAACTATGCATAGATTTGCTATTATGCTTCATAACCATAACTGTAACATATTGGCTGACATTCTGTTAATGGCATATGTATGCATAAATCACTCTACATGTGCAGGACAAATTATTTGCTAAAGCAGAAATGACATATTCTGATGATAGTGGTAGAAGTGAAGGCACACTTAGAGTAACACTGTGCTGTTTGTGCATTGCATACTGTGTTAGTGCTTTGCACACTAGTACCCCATCATTGAGAGGTGCTGCGTAGGGGTTGTGCACTGTTACTGCAGTGTTTTTTCACATGCAGATATTTATGTCATGCTGGGGGGATGCTGGAATGCAGCCTTGTTTGTTTTGTTTTGGATGTTTATATTTTGTGATGGAGCTTTTTACCAGAGTTTTTTTTTTTTTAAGGAGATATATCTATGAATTCTTCTCAGGCCCATGCTGTCCTGTTTGAGCTGTCCTGATGAGCTTCTGGACCTAATTCCAATCACTAGTCACATCTAGTCCCAGCTGCTGAATAGGAAGTCAGCCTTTGCATACCTTCCATTGATTCAGTGGGTCTAATCTGGTTGGGAGTAGCAATTAGATTTAGGTGTTGCTCTTCAGAATTTATCACTGTTCATAACATTTGAGGACTGGGGTAAACTTGTAATGGGATAATTTAACCTACAAAAGAAATGAGCCACTGACTTCTAGGTGCCCCAGTAGAAGCAAGCATAGGAAGCTGAACACAAACACATGTTCAATATATGTGGTCTACATCTGTGTATGAGATTCCTTATAACTGCAAGCTGGCCTGCTGTGTATATAACTTTGAAGCAGAAAAGCTACACAATTCCAATTATATTTTACGTCTTCTTATGAACATACTGTCACAATATATTTGAGTTCTATGTTAATCACATGGTCTGCATATGGACACCTGTCCTTTTTGTCTTCCACAAATAACATTCTGCAGTTTCAGGTCTGTGGTAAGTAACAACTGTGATGTGACAGATTTTCCCATACCATATTGGAGCTGAAACTGAATTTCATGCCCCTGTTTTCATGCAGTAGTGTTCAGCAAGATACAGTATGCATCAGACCAAAAAGGACAGGAAGTCATAAAGAACAAATAACAGGTTGCCTCTGGTTGTGGCTTCCACAGTCCCTCTCCAACAGTTCTGGTAGGAACTATATAATGAACATTCATTCAATCATTCTACATCCCATCTTTTTTTCCAGAACCAGGACTCAAAGCAACTCACAAATCAAAACAAATATAGATTAAAACATACAAATGACTGTTATTAACTTGTAATTAAACTATCTAACCTGAAAAACAATTAAGAATGTCAGTTGTAAAAATAAAAAAAAGATTAAATGTAGTTGAAAAGGCACACAGGACACCATTAAAAGTTCTTTCTTAAAAACAGTCAATGACTCAAAAGCAGAGGAATAATAATGAAATGTCTGTTGACAGGTGGACAAAAAAGAGGGAGCGAGTCTAGACTCTGTAGGGAGGGAATTCCAGATAGGTTCTCTTTCATGTGCCCATCAGACATTTCTGTGAGGGTGGAAGGACACAACAAAGGACCTTCTCGAAAGATCTCAGAACCCAGGAAAGGCTTGTATGGAATAATATCGTCCTTGAGATAGCCTGGATTCAAGCCATGTAGGGCTTTATAGGACATAACTATCACTTTGGATTGTGCCCAGAATCAGACCAGAAGCCAGCAGAACTGTTCTAACAAGGAAGTCATTGGTGGTTTATATATCAACATTGTTTTATATTCCCTATTTTCTTTAGAAAGCAGTGAAAGGTTGCAGGAGTGGCCTTTTTATAGAATCAGCTTCCTTCTAAATAAGGCATTGTTAAAACAATAGTTGTGTGTCCATCCAAATGGACATCCAGTCCTGGTTTTTTGGACACCTAGTGGAGACAAAGGAAGATATACAATTTAATCATGAACTGCTTGATTCCCACTCATTTCAGTGCCTTCTGTTAAGTTATTGCAAACTAAAATTAAAAAATAATCCCCTGATACATATCTTTTGCAATCCCAGATCAGTTGTGGTTCTTTAAACATTTTTTCTAAAATCCTCTGACGATGCCAGCCACAGATGCAGGTGAAACATCAGGAGAAAATACTAATAGAACACAGCCTCAAAGCCCGGAAAACCCACAACAACCTATTTTTATTAAGCTTTGATATGGATTTTTCTTCTTTTAATTCAGGTATTTAATTGTTGTAAATCAGGTATTTTCTGGTAGTGGGCAGGATAATTGCTATGATATTGTTGTCAGTAAATGTATTTTCAGCTCTGTATTGACTTTCTCTTAAAAAACACACTTTCAATATAACGTGAATTTCAGGATTGTATGTAGTAGAGAAGCTTCAACTCATGAAACTTTTGAATAAGAACACAGATATCTAGTAACAATTTCTTTAAAAATCCCCTGCTTATGAGAAAATCACAACCTATATGACATATGTGCTGCCATTTTATGGTTCCCAATATCTGATCTGAGAGTCAGAAATGCAAAATCAACTTTACTGGATGCCTTTATGTTGCTTATCTGCTTTTGTTCTTGTCTGTTGTACACAACACACCTATCATGCCCTTTCCCTGACAGTGTCCTTCTAGAAAATCCTATATGCCTTACCTGCCATGGCCAATGGTCACGGATTATGGGAATTCTACTCTAAAGGTTACCAAGTTTTCTACTGCTAGGTCATGTGTTTGGCCTAGACTACTTGTTCCTCCTGAGATTGTCAGCTTAAATGTCAATCTCCTCTCACTACCTCATCTAACAAACATGTCATAATTCATCATGCAGCAGGACTCTGGTACATGACAATTCATGATCCAGCTCGCAAAAATTCATCTAATGCTGTACAAGTGCAGTCCACATCAAAGGTTCTCACACTGAGGTCCACAAAGCACCAATCAGTTGCACAGAAGGGTTGCAAGACAGTCAAGAATATTTGTCCTTAGATGAGGGAATTTGAGGTCCCTATCACACTATAACACTACACTGTTATAGCGCTATATTCCACTTTATGACAACATTGTATGGAATCCTGGGATTTGCAGTTTTCTGTTGTGTGCCTTCAATTTGTTTCTGACTTGTGGTGACCCTAAGGCAAACCTATCATGGGGTTTTCTGGGGGATGAGAGTGCGTGACATGCCCAAGGTCAGCCAGTGGGCTTCCATGGCTGAGTGGGGAATTGAACTCTGGTCTCCAGGGTTGTAGTCCAACCTTCAAACTGCTACACCCTGCTGCAGTTTAGGGAGGGGCATTTAGAATTCTCAGCCAGATTGCTCTTGGGTGCCAATAAACTTATTGTTAACTCCTATCAAGTTCACAGTGATTTATGGTGAGCTTCTGAAGGAGACACCTCTAAGTCACCTGATCATCAACAGCCCTGCTTAGCCCTTGCACACTGATGGCCATGTCTCCCTTGATTGAATGCATCCATCCATTTGTAATGTGGTCTTTCTCTTTTCCTACTGCCTTTTACCTTGCCAAGCATTATTGTTTGTTCTAGTGAGACAGGTCTTCTCATGATATAGCCAAAGTACAACAGTTTTGTCACCTTGGCTTCTAGGGAGAGTTCAGACTTTATTTGCTCTAGGACCCCTCTTTTTAGCAGTTTATGGTATCCATAGAACTCTTTTCAAGCACCACATTTCAAAAGAGTTGATTTTCATCCCATCAACTTTCTTCACTGTCCAGCTTTCACAACCCTGCATAGACACTGGAAATATGATTGTTACTGCAGTTTAGGCCTGCCTGGTGATAGCACTAGATATCACTTCGATATCAATGATTTGGCCTTATTCCACCACCCTTCTCCACGTGTTTGTGAGGCCCCCAGACAAGCACGAAACTAGGCTCGGCACTTAACTGCTGAAATATTCTCAAACAATACAGGCACGCCAGAAATAGCCAGATCGCAGCTTCAGGGACCTCCCCGGCAAACACCCTCATTATGTATGCATGCCGTTTACAAAGGACTCCCTGCCCTGAGCAGGTAATTTGGCAAGCTAGAAGCTTAAAGGCCAAGCACTGAGCATTTGCATACAGCCTACCTCTTTGTCAATTCAGACTTAACTCAATCATGCTAAATTGTGACCTTTCTGAGACATTGTCTCACACCCAAAACTCATTGCTGTCCCCAAGTAAGGCATAGCCTGCAGTCACACTTTTCCCTATAAAAACCCCTGATTCCGAGACCTTCCTTGGATCGCTCCTGAGTTCCATCCTGCCTTGCCGCCGCTTTGCTTAGCAAGCCTTCCTCTCAGCTCCAGTAGCTGAGAAAGCAGCAACCTCGGATCGCTCCGGACTTCCATCCAGCCTTGCTGCCGCTCTGTTTGGCGAGCTGTCCCCTCAGTCTCATGTACTGAGACTCCAGACCAATGAACTCAAGCTTCAGGACAGGTGTCGTATCACCCAATTCAACAATCCCTCTCAAAATCCCTCTATACTTCTCCAACCTTTATTTTCCTTAGTTATCTGTGTGCTTGTGTTGCTTACATTGTGTGCCTGTATTTAATAAAGATCATTAATTATTTTCAAACCGGTCTGCTCCTTGATTTGGCCTGACCCCGTAAACATTGGGTTAAAGATCCTGCTAAGTTACCTTGCCTCTTGTAACGCTAAAGCAGTGCTCTGAGCTAATTTTCCCCACCTTTAGTAGAGCACATTTTGGAGCCCCTCCCGGGACCCCCAGTAAACAGGGTAACATGATGGAATGCACAATCCTAACTTTAGTCTTCAATGATATAATTTTGCACTTCAGGATTTTGTCTAGTTATTTCACAGCTGCTCTTTCAAGTCTTTGTTTTCTTCCGGTTTCTTAATTACAGTCTCCATTTTGATTAATGACACAGCCAAGGTATCAAAAAATCTTAAATTGTTTTACTGTCTTCATTGTCTACTCTGAGGTTATGAAAATCACCTATGGTCATTATTTTTGTTTTCTTAATGTTCAGCTGTAAACCTGCCTTTGCCCTTTATTCCTTGACTTTCTTTAATAATCATTCCAAGCCTATGCTATTTTCTGCTAGTAGTACGGTATCACCTGCATATTACAAACTGTGAGTGTTCTTTACTCCAGTTTTCATTCCTCCTTCCTCTGAGTGTAACACTGCTTTCCATATATGTTCAGTGTACAAGTTAAACAGATTGTTGCTGCTGTGTTCCTTCAAATCACTTCCAACTTATGGTGACCCTAAGGAGAACCAATTACAGCATTTTATTGGCAAGATTTATTCAGAGGGGGTTTGCCTTTCCCTTCCTCTGAGGCTGAGAGAGAATGACTTACACAGGGTCTCCTAGTGGGTTTCCATAGCTGAGTGGGGACTTGAATCCTGGTCTACAGAGTCATAGAGCAATGCTCAAACCACTACAGCAGTTGAGCAGACATGGTAATAAAATGCAATTTTGTCTTGATCTCCTTGCCAATTGGAAACCATCCAGTTTCTCTATATTCTGTCCCTCAGGCATACAATCTAATTAAGACATGACACAAGAAGAAAAGGGGTTGACAGTTATGGGAGGGGAGGGCCAGGATGCCTCAAAAACATTGCCACCTGGGATGAACCACCTCCACTGCCCCCCCATTCCCTACGTGACTGGCCTCTTCTTCTCCCCCTCTAATGGCAGGGCACTGGCAGTTGGGATGAAAGGAGGGCGTTTCATCTGCTTCTAGGCCAAGGCATGATGGAACTGTGCCTGCCTCTTCTTCTCTCCCCTGAGGAAAGGCTTCACTGAAGCTTTTTTCTTTTTGGATGCAGACAGTGTATTCTTGCATTCCTCCCTGACAATGTTCCTGGCTTCAGTCGAGAGTTCTTCTGGCTTCTGGTGAATTAATACTGCAACACTGCAGTACTGCAACTCTTTTTTTTACATTACCTTTAAATTCTACAGGGATGTTCTTTAGGTTGTATTTTAGTCACAGTGGTTGGTTTAGTGTTCTTCTTTAGCTTTACTCTAATTTTTGATATCAGCAGTTCATGGTATGTGCCACAATCTTCTCTCAGTCTTGTTTTTGCAGAGGGAACGGAGCTTCTTTAGCTTCAGCTCCCAGTTATGCAGTCTATTTGATTTCTATATTGGCTATCAGCTGGCATCCATTCATGCAGTTGCCTCTTTGATTGCTCAAAGAATGTGTTTGTGATGAACAAACTGTTGGCCTTGCAAAATTCAGTCAAGTTCTCTCCTGCTTCATTTCTTGATCCTAGGCCAAATTTTCCTACAATCTTTGGTTTTGCTCTGTTTCTTCCTTTTGCATTCCAGTCCTGTAGGATGAACAAGAAGTCCTCTTTTGCTGTGTGGTCAATTTTCTCCTGGATTCCAGCACAGAATCTTTCAATTTCTTCTTCTGCCTCTGTAGTTGAAGCATACACTTGGTTTAGAGTTACACTGATAGGTTTTCCCTGAAGTTTTCTTGATATTATTCAGTCAGACTTTGCATCATATCCTTTGACTATTTTTGCCCAATTTCTCTTTGCTATTAATGCCATCCCATTTCTTCTTAGATTTTCATTTCCTGAGAAAAACACTGTACAATTATCAGAAAAATGTCCCATTCCTGTCCGCTTGCGCTTACTCCCCTCAAGCACTGCAATGTTCTTATATGTTCAGTTTCTTGTTTTACTATGTCTAGCTTCCCCTGATTCTTGCTTCTCACATTCCACGTTCCTATTATATGAGTTTTGCAGCTTCAGACTTTCCTTTCACCTCTGAGCACATCAACAGGTGAGCACCCTTCTGTCTTGAGTCCAGTTGATAGCCACAGAGCTACTCATAGCTGTCCTCTCCTCTACCCTGTGAGCTTGCTGAGTACCTTTCAATCTGGGAGTCTCATCTTCTAGTGCCTTCTCTTGTTTCATTTTGGATTGCCTCACCATAGGTTTTCACGGTAAAAGGCATTCAAAAGGGGTTTACCGTGCCTCCTACTGTGAAGTACTAACAAGTGTTAGCTACGGTGCCACTGCTGTCTCTGAGAGATCTTCCACCTGTGTCACCCTGCACTACTCCTGCTGTGCAGTACCTGTCTGGCACATTTAGTCTGGTTCCTCAGCAAAAGTCTGTCTGTCATAGGAGATCTTACCAGCAGCACGGCTACCATCAGCATAGCTTCATGCTTCACAAGAGCGTGCAATCCCACCACCGTAGTGGTGGGATAGTGCCACAGTGGGCTCACTAAGTTACAAACCCCAGAATTCCACAGAATGTTGTCATGGCAATTAGTGGAATGTGGACCTATAACAGTGTAGTGTGATAGGGCCCTGAGACTCTTTTGACCAAGCCTGGATTATCAAACAGACTAACAAAGCCAGGTCCAGTACCTATTCCTAGAACTGTCCTGGTGTAAGCTATTACATTTTTTCCCTAATGAAGTGCAAAAGGTTTCCTTCTCAGAGTCTTGGCTGCCTTCAAATACAAACACAGAGCAGGATGAAGCTGACATGAGTTATATATGCATTTTGATTTATAGAACAACAACAAAATATTATTCCATGGTCAGTAAAAACTCCAGCCTATGACTATGTGGTCATTGTTCTCTCTGAGTCTCCAAAACGACTAAAAGTTGTAAATGTCAAACTCTGCTTGATACTTCGAGCCAACCCAAGCAATGAAGTACCACCTACGTAAACCTTTATTGTGCTCCTTTTTGTAAGGTAACAAACACATATTCATTTCCCTCTACAACAGCATATATGTCTATACTTATTTAAAAAAAATTTGAGCCTTATAAAGAGTATTAGGTTTGCACCCACATATTGCTTAACTACTTGCTTTCTTAGAAAGGACATCATGGTTGCATTCGGAGCCTGGAGCCTTGGCTAGGACAGACAGGAAGGCATTAAAACTTGAAGCAGTTATTGCCACAGCTGGGGTTTATTTTGGGACATGTAGTTAATCCTACTGACTTGGTTGTAGCAGTTGTTTAGAAATTCATTTCATTCTAAAAATGTGGTCCTTTCTTCAGGATTTCAGGGCAGCACAGATAGCTTTAATCTGTAGTTTTCATCTTTACGGCAATCCTGTTAAGTTAGCCAGGTCAATATAAGCAAGAGTGATTGGCCTAACATCATTCTGGGAACGTTGCAGCAAGTAGGAAACGGAATCTCTGTCACCCCAAACTGATACACTGCTCCTTCTGGTTGGCAGACTACACAGAAGAATACACTTAACCCAGTTTAATGTTTCTCACTCCAGAGCAGATATGTATAGAACTGTACTTTAAAACATTGACACTGGGATGGTGAGTTTTGCTACCATGCAGACATAACTGGAAGTTTAAAGACAGGAGGCAGGGAGGGAAATAGATTTAAAACATTACAAGTGCAAGGAAAGTTTTGGAATATATGTATTTCAAAACAGTTGGAGCAAGGGTTCCCCAATCACACAGTGCTAGTTTTTAGAGCAGAGGTGGGTGAAGTCTGGCTTTCCAGATATTGTAAAACTGCAGCTTTTATCAGTCTTAGCCAGCACAGTCAATGGTGATTAATACAGGGAGCTGAAGTTCAATGACAACTGAAGGGCCACACTAGGTCCACTTTGCCCACCTCTGCTTTAAAGCTACTGGGATCTGAGCATGAGGGTGATGAATCTGTTCTGGGTTTTAGTCTGCACTTGAAAGGAGCTATCCAAGGTGCTGAACCCTATTTCCAAAAATGGTACAGTACCCTGAATAGTTCCTTTGAAGTCCAGATCAAAACCCAGAATGGATTCACTGTCTCACTGACATGGATGCCACCATACACTGCTGTTTAAACCAGGCGTGGGCACCTATGGTGGGTCCGGGGACCAGTTTTATGCCCCTGGGGCTCTCTGGGGGCCATATATACCACTAAAAGTGGGGAAAATCAATGCAAAACCAGAAGTAGCCAGAAGTCTACTTCTATTTGGAGAAGGAAGGTAACACAGGATTTTTTTACTCTTAGGGCAGGGGACCCCTACAACCTATTGAAAAGATGACCTGCTGCCCCTGGAGTTCTCCAGGGCCCCTTCACAGAACACAGTCATAGTACTGTGATTCCACTTTAACTGTCGTGGTTTTATCCCATTGATCTAGGACTTGTAATTTGGTGAGGCATGTGAGCTCCTGGACTAAGAAAACTAAATGCCCCTTCCTAACTGCAAATCCCAGGATGTCACAGAATGTTGCCTTCACAGTTAAAGTGTAACCATTCCACTATAATTATGTAGTGTGAAAGCACACCAGGCAGTAGAGGTCATTCACTTTTGGGGGTAGAGAAATTGCCCCAGGGGGTGTCCTAAGGCTACAAAAATAGCCTTGGGGGCCTAGATGTATAGTGTTTCCACTCCTGGTTTAGAACATTAGACATCCACCCACTCATCTGCCTACCACAGCATGTATTATCAAACTCTCATTCCAAGGCATCTTTTCATATTAGCCAACAGCTTGTTTCTTCTCTTACCAACTGCATTAAGAACTGCCAAAATGTTTATTTCAGTCCAAGTTTCAGCAGACAAGCAGCTAGTTGTCAGTGCTACTGAAATATAGAGCCATCAAGCTGTACAATAACAGTGAAACTGTAACCCCTTTACTTAATACCAAGAAGTACTGTTCCCAAACCATCATAACATTCTGATGAATTTAAGCAAATGAAACAGAAGATATAGGAGAGACAGAGGCGGGAAGGAACAAAATAAGAATTCCAACAGTGACTGGTGGTGATTTTTTCTAAAAGTAGGGAGATTGAACAAGGGAATCTTGAGTGCCTGTTTGCCATCACTTTGGATCCCAGTTTTAGAGAAAAAGTGGGTATAAATAAAGATAAAACATCACCATCCTGCACCAGAACTTTCACCTATAGGCTCTTCTGCAACATGAATAATATTGGGCAGATCCATTTCCAAAAACTAGAAAAGCTACTTTTTGTTTGTTTGCACTATACCTTCCAGATCCCTTAGGAATTGCAGGTCAAGCCAAAAGCTTCAAAACTAGTATATATCTCCACTACAAATAACATAGTATAAATATTGTGACTCTACCCCAACATGGTAAATTCTAAATGCCAAAGAATCTGGAGACTAGAAGCATTGGGGAATACCAGCTTAAACTGCTTCCATGTGTCACAAAGAGAACATATTTAATGAGAGCCACAGTGGGGTAGTGGTTTGGGTACTGGAGCATGACTCTGGAGAACAGTGTTTGAATCCTCACTTGACCATGGAAACCCACTGGGTGACCTTGGGCAAGTCACATTCTCACAGCTTCAGAGAAAGGCAAAGGCAACCCCCCACTGAACTAATCTTGCCAAGAAAATTCCATGATAGCATCACCATGAGTCTAAATGACCTGAAGGTACACAACAACAAAGTTTAGCTAATATGGTTTATGCAGCTTGAAATAAACAAACAAACAATTCGAAGTAGAAATACGTACACAGTAAGGATATATAAAAATGAGCCAGTACATGTAACAGAATCAAAATCAATACAATGAATATTTTATGTGGAAAAATCAAAAGAAATTGTACTGACTCATTTGGGAATGTTAAATGTGAGTTCTGATTAAGGAATTATTTATGGGACTGTCTACAGCAGTGGTTCTCAACCTGTGGGTCCCCTGATGTTCATGGACTTCAGCTCCCAGAAGCCCTGAGCATTGACCATAGTGGCTGGGGCTTCTGGGAGCTGAAGTCCACGAACATCTGGGGACCCACAGGTTGAGAACCACTGGTCTACAGAGACCTTTATTCCCTTCAGCACACTTACAGCACTGAGGTAAGGCTTCTGTATTGACTACTTGAGGCAGCAAATTTTATTTTGCATTTCATGCATTTTATGGCATATGTAAAGCTAATTTATTCTGTATATTTTTAATGGTATCCATTGTTTTTCTATTGACAAATATCCAAAGTGGCTTATAATAAAAGACATGCAATTAAAACAGTAAAAACACATAAAATAATCAATGCAGGAACAGCCAGAGTGAGGGTTTTTTAAAAAATGCTAACTACCTATTAACTACAAGCTGTAAAACCAAGGATAACCTCATTTCTTGCAAAGCTACTCAAAGCACCAAATTTGTCACCAAAAGTTTGGAAATCAAATTCCACCAGTATGGAACATATTGCAGAATTACTAGATGGTCCAAAGCATCCTGAATTTCAAACCAACTTCATAACTACTCATCATGGTGCAACCTCCCTCTTTGCTGCCCCACTTCTCAAAGTATGCTGGTGATGGTAGTAGGAGTTACTGCCTGGGAAGGCTGGTATGGAAGTCTTCCATCAGCACCCAGGGATTCATGCAATATTCACTAGAGAGATATTGGAAGTCACTGTCTAACATGTTCAAGACTTTTCCTGGAGAGAGTGGTACAGTCGGTCGTTGGTATCTACTAGCGCTTGGTTCCAGAACTCCCCATGGATATCAAAATTCATAGATGTTCATATTCCATTATGTACAATAGTGAAGTAAAATGGTATCCGTTATATAAAATGGCCAGATCAAACTTTGCTTTTTTTAAAAAAAAAATATATTTTTAAGCTGTGGTTGAATCCATGGATACAGGATCCACAGATATGGAGGGCTGACTGTATAAGATGGCCAGTTGTTCACCAGCAAAAAAGAAGACAAAAGAGCACACTGCTCTGCATATATTTGCATGTGTTAATTTATATAATAGATGACCATTTAGAAATCATGATTATTATTTAAATAGTAATACACATATATGTAGTTTCAAGAGGTATCTAGAATTCTCTGCAACTTCCTGTCACATTTTGGATGGCTCTATTAAGCACGCTTCCAGTGAGGATTCTCTTACACAGAAAGAAAACTCAAATCTAAAGGCTTTTTGTACACAGAAAACATATGGGACACAAGAAGACCTGTCATGCTTTATACAGTATCTTCACTGTCATCAAAAATACCTTGGGAACAGTATTTTGTCTACAGGCAAGAGAGATAAATGGCTTGGGCTTCAAGTGAATATCATCCCTGGAACATGCATCTTTCCTGACAGCCTTTGAAGCCTTGTCCATGAACAGAAATCTGAGCCTGACCTTCTTCATTACACAGATTTCAAAGACACACAGTTCCACTGAAAATAAACAATAAAACCTAAGTGTAACAGAGGGAAATCAGACCCTAAAAATGATATTTTATGCCTCCTTAGCAGCACTAAACTCTTAAACTGAAACAAATACTTGACAGCAGCGTTACCAGCAACCTAAGTGGCCCCCTGTCTGACAGACTCATGACTAGTAAAAATATTGCTTAGGGTCACACTGTACTTTCTGCACAAATTTAATGAATGGAATGCATGATGTGCTTACTGAGCTAGGCTAGATAAACATGGAAAAAATCTAGCAGAGCTGTTTCAGAGACCACAATGGTTACATAGGGTATATAATTGGAAGAAGAGATTCTTTTGCTATGTATCACTTACTTATTATAGATCGTTGTTGATGAATATGTCATTGCCATTAATGCTTCACTGATGTCTACATGTGTGGAAAATATAGATGTGTGTGTATGAGAGAGAGAGAGAATGATTACAAATTAGATGAGATCGCCACATTCTTATGTTATGTCACAAAATGTTCCAAAAGCAGCTTTCCCCCTATTTTTTTTAAGCAAGCCATATTTGAAAATCCTATGATGTTTTTGACTTTTGTCAACAGCCAAAGCTATTGTTTCTTCCTTACTTTGAAACTCAGAGCTGATCTGCAATATCCATGTAATGGCCAGAATCCCATTGGGTGCCCTATAGCAACAGTTGTCTTTTTTCCAGGGTCATGCAGTGTTGGTGAGGGAAAGCAGACTACGGCCTGAAACCTGTTGTTAGTCCCAGTGGGAGTAAATGTGACTCCTCTGAATTATTGGTTTGGCCAAGTGGGTGAGTAAACTCTTTTAAAAAGAGGTTTTACTTGCTAGTTCAGTCCAGAGAGAGGAAGGGAGAGCAAGAACTGAGACGAGAAAAGAGATGAGGACCCGTATTTGGCAGAGGTAAGAATTATGCCCTTTTCACTTTGAAATTGGGCTTTAAGGATGACTACAATAACTTCTGCACAGCAAGACTTCTGTAAGCAAGTCCAGTACCTTCCTGCAAGCAAATCCTGCTTTGTGTGGTACATAGAACTTTGGGATAGTATATATAGAGTTTATGGGTTTTGTGGTTTTTTAAAAAAGTTTATACAAATCTGTAAACTGTTTAAACTTTTGTAAGTGTGTTTGCAGTACTCATTTATAAGTGGTCCCATAGAACCCAAAGAAGTAGATACCCAGATTTACCTACCAATTGGAACTGGTTCATTGGGTCAGTTCTAGTTGGAACTAACCGAGAGGATCTAAGCAGCAGCCAATTTTTCCCCAATGCCCTACTTCTTCCACATCCACTGTGTCCATGGCCTTTTCCTTTCTCCTGCCAATTTGCTGCACTACTTCCAGCCAAGGGGCACCTAGGAAAAAAAGGGGGGGCATTTTTTTCTCTTACTTATTCCTGACAAGAAGGATGTATTAGGCAGGATTTCACATACAAACACATCTTTTCCTCCTTCCCCCTTCTTCTGACTGATACACCTAAACCAGCCTGCTGGTAGCAGGAATGCAGGATGTCAAGGGCTCAAGGATCTTTTCATCAATCCTGAACACAAGGGGAGGGTGGATAAGGTATCATACTACTATCTCCAGTCAGAGAGAAGAGCAGGGATTCCCACCACCCTACCCCAAGTGCTCTTCTAACTGAAAAGGCCAGAGCTGCATCTAGGAATCTCTGCTGTTAATCTCAGGCTATTTCTGCCGTACGCTGTTATAGTGCTATTATTCCACTTTCAACATCCTATGGACTTCTGGAGTTTGTAGTTTACTGAGGCCGAAGGACTCTCTAGCTGAGAATTCTAAATGCCCCTCCCCAAACTGCTATCCACAAGATTCCATAGGATGTTGAAAGTGGAATAATAGCATTAGCAAAATGGCCTCTCTCTCCAAGATAACAGACACTTTCTGGAATAGATCTGAGAGTCATGTGACTGGAGGGATGGGGCAACATATAGAGTGGGTATATAAATATAAGAAGCATTTAAATGCTGAATTGTCTCATAAAGGGCTTTCCTAAAGGGTCCTGAACTGCATCTCATGTTCTATCTATAGGTGTGTTTGGCATTTCTGACTATAGGGTGCAATGGGTTGGTACTTATGATTATAAAACAGCTTATGGCTATTAAACTATATTACTTGTATTAAGGTAAGAAACAATATTTTTTTTCTGAAAATCTATTCAAAATTAGCAGAGAATTGCTAAAGATAGTTACAGAAACCTGTAAAGCCAGCTTCAATGTATATAAATCTTCTCAGGCAGGCACTACTGAGACACTATTTCTGTGCACTCCCAGTCTTTTTCTATTTGGGAGAAGAAGCAGGAAACAACCTTAAAGAAAGGAGGAAAGAAATAAAACCTACGCATAGCAATCTACATATAGATTTAGAAAAGACAAGAGGGATTGTCTATTTGCTGTCCCACCTCTCCACTGGTTGAGGTTTATTGCTACAGTGTTAGCGTTTTAATTTCCAAAACTATCCCTATGTGTGCTTATTTTTTTACTTTCATCTTTTTGTTCCCATTTCTACATAATGTTATTCTCCCCACCATCCCATATGTCTGTTTCTTGGTTTCATAGAGAAATCTGTGAAAGGAGCTCTGGTTCCTTTATAATCGTATGACAAGCCAAGACTTGTGTTCACAACGCTGAAGAAAGCTGTTCTAAACTAGAAAAGCTCTGTGTGTGTGTGTGTGTGTGTGCGCGCGCGCGCGTGTACATGCACCTATTAATGGTTTGCTGGTATTGCTAATATCCTTAAGGAGCAATAATGCTGCAGCTGGATTCTGGCAAATGGTGGAGCAACATGATGAGATGTGCAGAATCTACACAATTACCATGCCCACAGCTTTCCACTGGCCCTAATAATAGCTTTGTTGTGAAACCTATATAATTTGATTTTAACAACATGCTAAAAAGCAACAGCTCAGCACTTTATAGAGCAATTCTACGTAGTTTGTGGGACAAATAGATTCTGGCTATGCTATGTTACAATAATTAGCCCAAACGGATTTGAGTACCATGAAAATAAAAATGCTGCTGCACCTACGTGGTAATGAGCAAGTAATACCAAGAGGAAGACAGCAAAGAAATCCCATCAAAATGATTCTTAAGAGATCTATTGATGTCAACAGGATGTAAATATTGCTACGAGCAGCTAAATGTGCAGCACATGAGATTTAAGTGGCACCATCTTTTGAAGAGTTGTGTGTTGGTCACAGGAGGACCTGTTAAAGTTAATTAACCAGACACTGTCATAAAGTAAGAAGTTCTCTTGAACTGTTGATCAGCTAACACCATGGGATAGATCAGACGAAATCAAGAAAGAACAATGGAATGAAGACAATACAGATAGGACAGGAAATCAAAGTGTGGAAGAGAACTTACTTATACATGCACAACATACATATAGATCAAGTAGAATTCAACCGGACCTCTCTGAACAGCATTTTCTTTCTTGCTATTATCCCTGCTGGATTTCCTGCAGCATGTGAGAAAATTACTTTTTTTGGCTCGTTGTTGTGGTGGGCCTTCAAGATGTTTTGGACTCATGGTGAGCTTAAGACAGACCTGTCACGTAGTTTTCTGGGACTGAGAGAATGTAATACACCCAGGGTCACCCAGTGGGGTTCTGTGGCCGAGCAGAGAATCTAAGGCCATTTCCGCACTAGACTGTCATAGAGCTATTATTCCACTTGCAACATCCTTTGGAATCCTGGGGTTTGCAGTTTTAGCAGGGGCCACCCAGCCCCTCCCAAAACTGCAAACCCCAGGATTCCATAGGATGTTGCAAATGGAATAATAGCACTATAACAGTCTAGTGCAGAAATGGCCAAAGTCTGGTCTCCAGGGTCGTTATCCAACACTCAAGCCATGATATCATGGTGACTCTCACAGCTTGAAATTCTTCATTTATCATGCCCATGTATTAATATATGCATTCTCATTCATATGGGCACCCAGAAATGAGAGAGAGAGAAAAAAATTGTTATGAGAAGAGGTAAAGTATCATTATTCAGCTGACTTGCCGCATTAAAGCATTCAGCACTTACCCACTCTTCAAACCTCAACATTTGTTATGTGCCTCAATTGTGTGAATACTTCCCTAATAGGAGCCTAGCCCAATAATAATCACAGATTTGTAACATCCATTTGATTAAGCATGAATTAAAAACATTTTGATTGATTAGAAATAAAATAAAACCAATAGTAAGCTTGCTCAACATTGAATTATAAGCATTATAATTTCCTCCCCAAGAACAATATAAATTGATGAGGAGGGTGTTGAAAATGAAGGTAAAAATTCTTTGTGCAATCTAATGGAAAGACATGACTGAGTTTTGGCCTTTATCTCCTTGAACTGTAATGAGAGTTCTGACTCAGTCCCAAGCACTGATTAGATGGCATCAGGAAACAGTCTTTTTAAGATCTAACGAGTTCAGAGCTGGGGAAACAGGCTCCATTTATGTGTACTAAGAGCTCAGTCCAGATTAGTGATTTGTGACAATTTATACAACATTTAATGTTGCTTCTTGGTGTTTCTGAATTCTTTGTTCAAATGTTCTCCTCACTTTTTTAAAAAAATCAAACAGAAAGGCAGCACATTTTGATTCATTTGTGGACATCTAGCTTGTGATGTGAGTCACGACATTAGATCTGAGTACATCCAATCCCTCCACATGCCTATCTATGTTTGCTTGCAGATATGCTGCAGTCCTTATGTGGCCTCCTGTTTCTTGCCAGAGCCTCATTATAATTTTGTTTTAAAAAATATCTGGCGGTATAACCCAAAGAGGATAGACTATAATTGCACTTTAGTCTTTTTCCCCTGAGCAACATCACTCTCCCATACTCCCTCTTTCTCCATGATCAGAATCCCCCAATGCCTCCTTTCACAGACAGTGTTGGGGGGAGGGTGCTCATAACACAGCAATAGTACTCATATAGTTACCTCTGCAGAAAATAAAATAAAACAAAACATAACAAACATTTTAATGAGGAATTTGAGGGGAAACAGAAGATATGTGAAGACTGCAAACTCTAAAGCTCATCGGAAGGCAAAATGGGGACTGGGTGGCAAATTAGATATATGTGTATATGTCCCTTCAAGCCACCTGTTGATGTATGGTGATCCCATGGATTTGACAGGGTTTTCTTAGGCAAGGAATATTTAGAGGTGGTTTTGCCAGTTCCTTCCTCTGAAATATAGCCTATAGCATTCATTGGTGATCTCCCATCCAAGTACTAACCAGGGCTGACCCTGCTTAGCTTCCAAGATCAGATGGCATTTGGTGCCTTTAGGGTATTTAGGCCTCTGCAAATTGAATGGAGCATCTTATAGAATCAATGTTAATATTCTAGAGAGTTTTTTAAAATCTCTCTGTGGGAGGAAAATTTCCAAGGAGAGATGTATTAGCCAAAGCGGAGAATGAAGTAGGGTCAGAAGATAGGCTGAAAATACATTACTTTGGACTGCCTTGAAGCCAAAGACAAGAGGTACAAATCACATTTACTCCCTGGTTTTGACAGCTTTTCCCTTGTCATTCCATTCACAAGAACTGGTCTATTTCTTGCCAGGAGAATGGTGAGAGGCAGCAACAGTTGCCATCTCTACCCATATCCACAAAAGACCATCAAGATCCTTAACATACATCCATTCTCAAACAGAATGTGAGAGTTAGATTTTGTGTGTGGCACATGAAAAGTTAACACTCACAGCCTGCATCATTAAATACAGAAGGGACTGCCTAAAAACAAATCAAAAGCAACTGTAATAACAGGTGGACACATAGAATTGGAATTCAATATCAGAATGTACTAAGACAGGAAAAATGGCTGTATTCACCTAAGGAGTGAAAAGTTGCAGTTACTGAATGGAATTACAAGGAAATGCACAGGACAAGAGAAAGGTTGTTCAGATCTCAGAAACAAGAGCAGTAAGTACAGCATTGAAAACCACCACATTCCAATACATTTGGTCAGGTGGATAAGGTATAGGCAGACACAGTATTATTATTATTTTTTTAGCAAGCCTTTTGTTCTGAACAATTTCTGCAATTTACTTATATGCTATAATTGATAAAATCTGTGTTAAATAAGCACCTGGCAAGGCATCCTCTAAGAATCTTGCTGCTTTTGGTGACTAAAAACTATGTTCTTTTAAACCTCATTTTGTGAAAGAAACAGTGGTATCTCTTTCAAAGTTTCTTAAAAAGAATTTATTTTTTATCGAACACCATGCATAACAATACATTAAATTTAGAAACAAAATAATACAATACATATTAAAAAACAAACACTACATAATAAAACTACAAATATCTAATTAAACCACAGCTAAACTAAAAAGAAAAAAACCCTACAAATAATTAAAAAGATGGTTCCCACCCTTGTTGTAAATCAGCTCCTGTTAACCAATTACACTTAGCTATTACATTCTTAATTAAAACCAAAGTTATCTCATGTAGCTGACAGTGACTATGAACTTGCCTATGTACCAGAAAAAAAGTATACCCGATTAATAAAAAAAATCGGTTGTAATCATTAAGAAACACTTGTTAACATTATTCTATTATTTTCGATTAAATATATTCTAAACAATCATATTTATACCTATACTTATATCCTAAATATTATGATCATAATATATAAACCAGTAGTAAACAATGATGATTAGAATAATGACCAGATATTATAGTTTCCAGGTTTTTTGGTTATTTTTTGTCTTACAGAGAATCAGCAAAATATCATTAAATTTGAACAGCCAAAAGTACAGAAGGCCTGCTCAGGGAAGAACAATGCTGATGCACATAGTCTGATGTGAATATAATTAAAAAGCATTTATGAAAGAGTTAGTTTAGTAAGATGCCATTCATCTGTGGTAGTTAACAGCTTACTTTACTGGAAATGAAACATAAAGAGTACATGAATCATAGCTGGACCTTGGTCTGTCTGCACCACTAAGCAATGAATAAAGAACTCTTCAGTTCCACCAATTGGCCTTAGGCAAGACTTTGGGGCCCTGATTCCACTAGGCTAGTGTGACAGAATCCCCCTCCAGGCTGGCCCTGCAGTTCCAGCCCTGGGACTCCTGTCACTCACCTTGCCCTTAAGATCTCTCCCCAGATTTGGTCCTTGGGCCTCAAGGTCATCTCTATCATTGACAAATGGCTATGTTGATCAGTCAATTCAGTACGTTAAATGTGACCAGTTTCTTTAGCAATCTTTAATTGGAACAGTCAGATACAGTTGTAAAAAATAAAATAAGGATTTATTGTATAACAACTTAAACATGAAATCCCTAAACACTCTGCTCATTCACAGCTCCTGAAACCCTATTTAGATCTTCCCTCGTCTCTGCCTTTACTCTAATTTATCTTTTTCTTATCCGAATCCTACCAGACTCTTTTTATAGACAAGCTTCTAGTTTGTACCATTCATCCACCATTAGGCTCCCCTTCCTGAGCTGTGATTGGCTAACTCTAACCAAGATGGTCCAGTTTATCTCTTCATGGCTGGTTTTGATATCACTTTAGTTTCTCTAGATCTTGGCAACTTGACAAGTTGCTGAAAATTTCCTGTTAGGTTTTCCCTCAAGATCCCAGGGTTTTAGGGGTGGGGGAAAGGAATTACTGTAGCCTCCTTCATTCATAATCCTCATTGCAACTACATCTCTTGGCCTCACCCCTACATCTGAATGTCCCTACCCCTAGTCATGTACCTGCTCTGTGTTCATAGACTTATACCCTCCAGCATTTCACAACTGAAAATTGGGACACATGTGGTCAAGTGACATCACACTGTAGTCAAGATGGTAAAGGACATACATGAGAAAGAACAGACAGGTTGGGAGAGTTTGCTTTTTGCCCGAGTGTACTGAGAAGGGCAAGACTCTGTTCTTTTCTGCCCACTCTACCCATTGAGTTAATTGAGTGCAAACTTTTGCATTTTGAACTCAGTTTGTATCAACTGAAGTAAGGCTGAGGACAAAGAGGGAAAGTGGGAGGAGAGAGAAACTGGGACATTTTAAAAGCAACCCAAAAAGTGATAGGACAGAGGATTAATTGGAACTGTCCCTGCAAAATTGGTACAGTTGGAGGATAGGTAGACTCGCGTCCCCTTGATGTGGTTTCATATTATGGGAAATATATGTATAGCCATTAAGTTTGGACAAAGGCTAGTGAAGAAACTAGTAAGAACATAAGAAAACCATGTTGCATCAGAACACAGGCCTGTCTATTCCTGCATTCAGCCAGCTGCCGGTAGGTTTCATGATTCAGTGATTTTATGACTTTAATCAGGACCTTCCTAATTTGATACTCTTAATTATTACACTACATTGAGATACTTAAATGCTTCTACCATGTGAAATCTAGTTTGGCCCACTTTCCTACCTCTCAAGGCTTGGATAACATTTGTGAGTCCCTTTGTTTGCTCTAATACATTGTGCAGATATTAAGCAGCAGTGCCTATGACATCAAAGTGTTTATGTGACATATAAAGGATGAACCAAACCAAAATAGTGTTAAAGCTATCTGTAAAATTATTGTACTGAGTTCCAGACAGAGAAAACACAGTATGCTGCAGTCCTTTACACACTTCCCTAGAAGTAAGCCCATTGATTTTAAGGGCATTTACTTCTGACTAGGCATGCATAAAATTGAACTGTTTAAGAGGACTGACATCATTCATAAGGCAGCTACTTTTGAATATTCTCTCTTGCATGGTAACTTAATTAAATTTAAATGGTGGTTTTAAAAGAGCATATTATATATATCTTTGGAACTCTCTTTTTTGAAAAAATTCCAGCTTAGCCAACTGAAACTGGAAGGTCAAGTCTACTTGAGCTTTTGTTTATTTAGTGCACTACATTCCCCTTGCACAATAAAAGACATTGTGCTCTCTGCCTCTCTGGATCTGCCTTGGTAAGCCTTTTCTCCTCCAACATGCTTGACACAGATGAGCTTAATTGGATTCAAGTTTTCCTGCAATAATCACTGCTTGAGCATTTGGGCTGTAAACGTTGCAGATGAATAAATATGTAAACCCAAATAAATTCTTGCTTAGGATCTGAAAACAAGAAGATAGTCAAGGAAAGATTCATACATTCTGAAATTTGCTGTCTCTACATATTCTGTTTTTAAAAAACATGTTAACCCTTTAACAGAACAAAGTGGAAGGCTATTCAGCTCAATGAGGGCTTTGCTGACACTGCTTAGTGTTGAACCCAAGAAGCAATGAGGGAATGCTATGGGTTTGGATCACATGGGAAGAATCTCACCTTAACAAACCCTTGTGCAGCACTGTTCTCCATCCTGAAAGTGGAACAGTGCCAATATAGGCGCTGGGGGACGTAGGAGGGGAGAGTTGCACCATGTTTTTTTTGTGAGTGGTTCAGAAAGCCCCATGCTACTGGAATAGCATAGAAGGAACTGCACAGAGTGAACACAGTGATTTTCACGCACTAGCTCAGTGGTGTGCAACGTGTCCCACAAGCACCCCCCAAAAGCAAATTGCTAAAATTCAGAAGCAAAACATGGCACCAAATTCTGGGGGCAACTCATGAAACACCATTTAAACATATACTGTATTTTGCTTGTTTTATGTGTCCTGTTAGTGCTTTGCCACTTAGTTTCAGCAGAAAACTAGGGAAACTGCATTTAAATCAAGTATTTTGCTTACCTAAAAAGGCTTGCAGTGGGTCACCAATTTACAGCAAACTGTTTTCTTCCAATTGCCATCCATCCCCACCATGCTTCTGAATTTTGGCACTGGAGTGGGTGGTGAGAGATGGTTGTCTGTAGGTCCTGGGGAACAAAATTGGTTCTTAAAGTCACCCAAGCCTGTTCTGCATCACCGCTACTCAAAGTGATGGTCCATGGTCTGGTGCCAGCCTGCAAACCATTTTCTGGCCCACAACAAATTTCCAGGAAAGAAAGAAGCAGTTGCCAGTCCCTGACACATTGTAAAAAAACAACCTGCTGATATGCCACATTAGCTAGCTTAACAAACAGGGCATTAGGTAACATCATAAGGGGCCCCTAGTCATCCTATTTATTAGAAACACAATATGGCAATAAACTGAGAGGTAAAATTGATGGTACCATTTCAAGTGGAATGTCCATAGTATTTTTAAAGATCCTTCTCATTGGCAAATAAAATTAAATCCTTGCATGTATTTAATCAATACAGAGAGAAAAGTAGTATACCCTTCTCTTTGATATGCTGCTTTATTTACATGGTGGAGTACTGAAAATTATGATACATGGCCCTCCTATCTATAGCCCAAAGATATACAGTCCAATATTCTAACACTTTGGTGTCATTAGCAGTGGTGCCAAGATATATTTTGTAGGCAGCACACCTCATGACAGCCCTAGTATTTGGGAAGTTACTTTAAAATAGAGGTAGACAATTACAGAAGGCTCAGGGACTAATTTTCACCTTTGTATCCCCATCTGCAGAAGTCTAAAACTATCCAAAAATCAGCCTCAGATGACACCAGGTAAAAAATCAGAAGCAATACCCAGTATGCATTTCCATTTTTTCCCACCAATTTCTTCAGGTTGCTGAGTAGGGGGGTGTTTTTAACTCATCTGCTACTCCTAAAGGCCTCTGGAAGTAGCTCTTCACCAATTTGGATGATTTTTTGTTCCCAGGACTGCCTCAGAAAGTCTGTTGAGAATCTTTAGGATAAGAAAAGGTCTGGATGGTGCACAGTTGGACCACAGGCTGCATTACGCGCACCCCTGCATATAAAAGTTACATTGTTAAATTTCTGCCAAAGGAGTTGGTTACCATTATAGCCACAATTAAAGTAACATTTACTATCTCATTAAAATTTTCCCCCTTTTGTTAGGTTTTTTTTTAATGAAATGCCACAGACCTTTGGCTCTGTGGAAGAAAACACACCTACACAATGAGGCTACACACACACACTGTAACTATAAAAGTGACTAAAACCAATTACAGATACAAGGTAAAATGAGTGAAGTTACCCTGCAGTATGTTGCAGTCATAATGGCATATGGTAGTATCTTTGTTACTGCAAAAATAATGAATTACAAATAGTTTCCAGCTTCTGGACAGTCACTACTAATGCAGCAAGAACCCAACTCTTCCTCCCCTCTCTGAGGTTAGAGTTTCAACTTCAGAGAAGCTACCACAGAGGTTTCTAAATTGGGTAGGAGGAGCTAAGAGGGAGGATTACAGATTGGGGTTCTCCCTCTTGCTGAACCTCTCTTCCCTTCCCAAGGATTACACTATTAATAAGCCATACAAAGAGCGTAATATCAACTGGCCAAGATGGTCAAGGGCCACCTGAACCAAAATAACTGAAATTGTGCGAGTCCAGCCCTCTTTCCATCTGAGGATGCAGGAAATAACTTAGAATCACCTTCATCCTTCTGTGCTAGCACTTTGGCTATGTACCTAGGCAGGAATGGTTTGGATCTGGTGTAAGACAGCCTCTCCCTTACCCTGACTCTTTCCACTCCATATCTGGGATCCTCTGCCCATAAATCTTAGCTAGTGGGAATTACTCAGTTGGTAGAGCTCTGACATCACCTGGCAGAAGAGATTTCTTCTGACAGATGGGTTTTTCTTGTGCCAAATCTTAACCCCTATACCTAGCACAATTTTGAGTTAGCATTGCATTGCCCACTATGTTTTAACAGAAGTGTGTTTTTATAATGTGTTGTTATGTTTTAATTATGATTTTGTATTTTACTTCGGTTTTGACTGCTGTTTTTTTGTGCAAAGGTGGGGGCATAAATACAATACAATACTGAGGTGGAGAATGACCTTTTCAGTGATGGCTCCCTGGTTATGAAATACCCTCTCTAGCTCTCTAAGCCTGCCACCTACATTCCTGTCCTTCCAGCACCAAATAAATACCTTTTTATTCACTTGGGCTTTTACCATATATTTTATGGTACTGAAGTAGCTCGCCAAGAATTGAGACCACCAGATTAGAAAGCAAAAATAAAAGTTTATTTTTCTGCAGGGATCTCAGTGGAATGATTTCCAAAGCCTGAGAGCCCCGATCCAGGTATTAGCTCTCTTTTTTATACCCTCTTGTAAACAGGTTACAGGAAATGATTACATATGACCATATATGAAGTGTTTACAGGTCAGGCAGACCTGGGTTACATCTTTCAAAAATGATGTATTTTGGTACCAAGGGAGTATTTCTCCAACATCAAAACTCCCTAGGTTCCCGGCACTGCTAAGCACATACCTAAGCCTCTTGATAAGATAAAGGGCGCATCTGCTCACCTTATTTTTCTATATTTTTCTCACCTTAGCATTAGCTTCTTCAACTTAACCCTTTCATTCCCCCCTTTATGCCAAATTCTACGCAATTTGACATACTTAAGCTTGCTTTTGGGCCATAACAGCAAAATGAGCTGCCTTCCCCTCCATAGCTTGGGAGAGAGAGGCATGTACACATTTCATAGCACAAGAAATACATATCATTACTAAAAACCCTACTACAATTAAAAGTACAATACCTAGAAACAAGGTTTTTAACCAGCTAAGATCTGGAAGCCAAGAAGTTAACCAATCCCAGGGGTTACTAACGCCACTGTCATTATTTTTTATCAACCCTTGCAACTGCTGTATCTCATCCTCTATAGTCTTGTTCAAATCATGAAACGCAACCTTGCATCCTCCTTTGACTATGGTACAAAACCCCCCTTTTCTGGCTAACAAGTAATCCAAGGCCATTCGATGTTGTAACAATAGCTGATTTAGCTCTTCAATTTCTTGTTGGAGGGCTTGTACCAATTTCCCAGTCGCATTTATAGTTTTCTCAATCTGCAGGTCAATCCTATTATGCTCCTACGATTTTGAGCCATAATTCCTGGGTAGGATCCCAAAGTGAGGACCCCTGTGATCAGTCCTCCTCATCTACTACCCTCACTCTCAGACAACTGTGGCCTCACGATGACCAGATCCTCACA